>CASBWL010000100.1:1800000-2216801 GCA_949130495.1 Sambucus nigra
ATCATTGAAAGGATGTCTTAGAAAGAAAAGGTTCATTTTTCTGACATGATGATTTAATAACGTTTTTTCACAAAGTTAATATGAAAGAAAGGGAAAAATGATGATTTTGACAAATTTGAGGGTCCTAGTGGTTGGAATCCTCGTTGGAACAAAATTATAAAGTTTTGGTGAGAAACGAGTAAAGTATACAAATTGGCACGTTGACAAAGTAAAATGGTAACATAAACCGTATAATGATAAAACGGTTTAATGATGGAATAATGTGGACATTAGCTAAAATGTTAACACACATCAATATGAACTCGAATGACATTGGGATGATTAAGGAGAGACCAAAGCTCAGGTTTAAAGACCCAAAACCACTAGCCAAAGCATATGGTATCATAGTTGGCGGTTTAGATCCTGTTAAAGTATGAAGTTATTGGAAGATTACAGGAAAAGATTCTTGAAAACGGAAATGATAATTGTTGTGCTCGAAAATGAATAAGTAAGACAACCTATTACAATGTGATAAAAAGGAAACTAAAGAATAAAATACGGTTAGAATCGATAAACGGTAGTAAAGAAATAGTTAAGTGTGTGTATGATCATGTCGCTCGGGTGCATTGCATGGTAGTTGAATTAATACTAGCGAAATGGATAAACATTTACGGAATTGATTAAAATCCACTTTATATGTACAGTATTTTTTAGAAAACATATTGATTAGTATTAACCACCATGTTGAGCACTCGCTCACCCCCTGTTTTTTATGTTAAACACCCCACCCCCACCCCCAGTTATTTCCATTAGGGACATCAAAAAGGACGTAGGTAAGTCCCCGGAGGGAAATCAACATCGTTAGTTCTCTGTCTCTTTTGTGAAACTATATTTTACAAACTTTGGTGAAATTGAAACTTTAAACATTTATTCGGGCCCTTGGACATGGTTTGTTGTAATACAAGGATGAATGTGGTTTATTTCTTATGTAATTAACATTATCAACTAAACCAGATTTTTGTAAATAAATCTTGTAAATTGACTTAATTACATAAAGCGTCCACCATTTCTCCTAACTGAAACTAGTGGTTTAATCTTTAATAAATCGTGCAACTGAAACGGTTTTCCTTAAAGGCTAAAATTTTACTTTCCCCCTCCCCCTTTAACTCATTGATCCGATGCGGGTTGCCCCAATGGTGACCTAAATCCAGGCCTGGAAATTACAAATGGTATTAGAGTAATAGGATCCTTAGGTGTGACGGAGTGTTTACGCTTTCATTGTATTTGTCCCTATTATGTTTTTGCGTATTTAATGCTTTAGTTAATGTTTAAATCACTTCTGCTATCACTCTCAATTCGTATCGTTGTGTATTAAGCTCTCCATTCTTGTGTAGATGCCTCCACATTGGGATATAGCCATTGGGTCCGGCACTAGCAAGCTTAGATTCATGGAGAAAGCCATACGCCATCTTGTTAACTCTCTCACACAGTAGTAGTGGGCAAATCGCAGTGGGACTGTTGAGAGAACCACCTCCGCCTCCTTATGGAGTTTCGAAGGTCACCAACAAAAATTTAATGGGGCAGTTGGCCCCAATACGTTCGAGAAGTGGCTCGATGAAGTCAGCAGGGTAATGGAGATTTTAGATGTGTCAGTTGGGCACGTGGTCAAAATTACTACGTTCCAGCTCACGGAATTGGCGCTGTGCTAGTGGAGTGCCCACTCTTCCAACACCACTGAGACGATTGATTAGGGTAATTTCAGGGTTGCCTTACTCAATAGGTACTTCTCACGGGAATTTAAAGATGCCAAGAAGGACGAGTTCCTTCAGTTGATATGGGGGAAAACCTCAATGAATGAGTATCTGGCCAGGTTTGAAAGTTTATACAAGTGTGTAGATGACGTGTAGAGATATGTGGTAGAGAATATGAGATTTTATTTAAGGGCCTCAACCTAGGTATTCAATGGATTCCAGCAGGTATGGATCAGTTGAAAATTAGGATGATAGTAAATAAGGCTATATGGTTGAATCTTAACACTGAGCATGGCAAAGCTAATAGGGAAAGGAAGAGAGAGCCTAGTGGGTCCCAGGGCGATGGTCACAAAAAGTCCTGAGGTGAGGCTTAAGGCTTCTTTGTGAAGCTAAAGGTCATCATGGGGGTTGGTTCTTCATCAACTAAGTGCACCAGTGATTAGAGACCTATTGCCCCCACAGAGAGGACCTATTTTTCTTACGAGTCTGCGGGTCATTTTAAGATGGATTGCCGACATTGAGCTTCAAGCAGTCAACAGGGTGATTAGCAGACTATTAATTATTTTTGAGTTGGAGTTCCAGGTATATATACCTTACTCAGCATCAGTAGTAGCAATTCTCCTTGGGCTATCAGAAGCTCAGGAGGCATAGTGTGGATAGTTCACGTCCATGTAAGGGGCAAGGTATCCACATGCTAGGTCAAGTTCTCAGCGTCCAGAGTAGTAGGTTCAACCCCTGGTGAGCTTATGCAATGTCATAGAATGCTGCAACTTTTGGCGATCCTTAGGTGATGGAAGGTATGATTCTTATGTATAGTACATGTGTGAAGGCATTATTTTATTTTAGCGCCTCGTATTCTTTCTTTTCAAGTTCCTTGGGGTTCAACTTAGGACTATATGTAGATCGGTTTCATCCTCCTATCTTCATAGAGCTTCCGATCGGTGGCGATATAGTTCTTGATAGGCTCTACCCTAGATGTGTGATCATGGTTGGAGACTACATCCTAGAGTATGATTTGATCCTCATACACATGGATGGGTTGAAGTGATCCTTGATATGGATTGGATGTTATGTTTGGAAGTTACAATCGAATTCTATCGACATAGTTCCTGATATGCCCAAGTATAACCTCGGCCGAGGGATACCTACCTCGGCCCAGGTTATGGCCGAGACATTGATTGACCCTATGAGGGGTTGGGGCCCACAATATCATCCCTCGGCCGAGACTACCTCGGCCTCGGTCGACACTACTACATGGACCTCCCCAAGGATACTACGCACGTCGCGGATATCAACAGCATCCTCAAGTACCCAGGAATAGAAATCTCAGCCATCAGTGGGCCGAGATGACAAGGAGCCACTGATTCATCTTCAACATGAATTCTACCTCGGACTGGGTCGAGGTTACCAGAGGTATTAATAATCATCAGCATTGCTCGACATGCCCAACCTCGGCTCAGGCCGACCCTAGCATACCCCTCGGCTGACATCAGGCCGAGACTTCTCATGACACTTCACGGATTGGGCAGACATCCAACCCTCATAGCTCGGCCTCTCCTAGGCCGAGGCCATCCACCAACGTGACTGCCGAGCATCTGTTGACATTTGGATAAGGACACCTGGGCACAAATCAGTTATAACAAGATTATTCTCCACATGTGAGAGAATATTTTCATAATCATTACCTACATGTGGTCGTGACAAGTGGCACACCCCCATTGGTGAGGAAAATACACACATGCACATTACATGCATAGGGGGTACATTACACCCCCTAGGCACTATATAAAGGGATCATCCCCTACCTTGCAAAGGGATCCAGATATAGAAACCATATCTGAAACTCTGTCTAAATACACACAGTAGAGAGAGAAAGAGCTTAACAGGTTGTATTCATGGCCATTAGAGCCTTATTTCATTGATATTACTCACACACTCACAGTGGACGTAGGCCAGATTGGCTGAACCACTTATATTCAGGTGTTATTCCCCTTATCCTCACCTCATTCTTATCTTCTTTATACAACTGTGATGCCATTGTTGTACCTACATTGAGCTTGTAAACAACTCACCTGGTGGTGCTGATAATCAGCATCATCATTTTGGCGCCGTCTGTGGGAACGAGAAGATATCTCTTCCTCTTTTTCCGCTTAGCCTCACCAGAGACTCTGGTGGTGAACCAGAAACCACCCCTTGCGTGGAGCTGTTTCACCATTGAAAGAGGTCCTTTAAGGTATTAAGCTCACCTGTTACTCAAAGCTCTATAGTGATAACACATGGCACCAGACTTGCCACCACCTCTTCCGCCGCCTGTGGGTGGAGGGGCAAGTTCCAGTCAGGCTCCACCTCAGTCCGAAATGGCGGAGGTGGCAGCAGCTTTGAAATCTTTGGCTGCAACACAACAGGCCATGAAGGAGAAATTTGTCCAGCTCAGCCAAACCATGATGATGAGGCCACCCGGAGTCTCACCGGACATGATCACTCCGGTGGCAGTCCAGCCCCAACCGGACGCCAGGGGACCACCCCAGGCACCGATGAAGGACCAACCTGCACCCCAGCGGAGGAGGGACGTTGCTGACCCTAGGCGCCTGCGCCTGGGGAGGCAAGGAAACCCTTGCCCAAGGGATAGGTATGATGACCTAGAAGTTGAAGAGGCCCCAGAAGACTATTGGGAGCCGTATGAGGTGTCAGATAACACTGTACGACCTCTTAGTCAGAGTCAAGGATGTGTCGGCCGAAGAAGAGAAGAGGCCCAACCAAGAGGGTCCGCTTTTGACAGGTTGAGCAGAGGATCAGCCTTCGAAAGGCTGGGTCCGGTTAATGACCTAAGACAAAGGCTATCAAGGTCAAGGAGTGCAGCAGGCTCCCAAAGAGGGGATAGGCAGGCTCGGCCAGATCAGGGCCGACCCATGGAGAGAAGAGTCAGGGAACAGGAAGAGGTCAACAGCCAGATGGTCGTGGCTGGGGAACCCTCTGTCCATCGCAGAGAGGTGGCAGGGGATAACCTCGGCCAAGTTGATGAGAGAAGACCCTGGAATGACTCGATCCAACGTCTTGAGGAGAAGATAGGGGACCTCATAAAGAGCATGGATCCATTACATAGGGGCTACTCGGAGGGCTCACCGTTTGTGGCTAGGATAGTGGGGTTCCCAACCCCAGCTAAATTGAAGCCTCCTGCAGTGACTCCTAAGTATGATGGCAGCACTAACCCTGTGCACCATATGGAGATGTATCAGTCGACAGTAGACATTTACTCGATACCTGATGAGATGAAGTGCAGGGCCTTCTCAGGCACCTTGACAGGGGCAGCGCATAGCTGGTTCACCTCTCTTCCAAAGAACTCGATCGAAAACTTCAAAGGGTTGGCCGAGCAGTTCATCCACAACTTCTGCTTTGGGGTAAGACCTCAAAAAAAGACTACCCACCTCCTATATGTCAAACAGGCTAAGGGTGAAAGCCTAAGAGACTATATAGCAAGATTCAACAAGGAGAAGTTGGAGGTGGAGGATTACGAGGAGAGCATAGCCATGACCGCCCTTATAGGAGGCCTCCAGAAGGGAAAGCTACTGTGGAAACTGGCGGAAGACCCTCCTAAGTCTATGGCAGAACTGCTGGCAACCACGGGGAAGATGATGAATGCGGAAGAGGCAATGGCCGCCAAATATGAGGAGGAGAACCGTGGTAACACCGGGAGGTCCCAAGGCAAGAAAGAGGGGAAGAAGAGGTCGGTAGATGACAAATTCGCTCATTACACTCCTCTGACTGTGAGCTGTGAGCACATACTTAATGAGATCAAGACTGACAGAGCTCTGCGGTGGCCAGAGAAATTGAAGGCCCCACCACATAAGAGGAATAAAAACCTCTGGTGTGAGTTCCATCAGGATCACGGCCATGTCACAGACAGATGCTTCGCTTTAAAGGATGAGATTGAGAAGATGCTGAAGTCTGGGAAGCTGAGAAAGTATGTGGATGGCAAAGCCCCAAGGGGCGGAAGATAAGACCCCAATAAGAGAAGGAACGACCGATGCCGTGGCGACGTCCCGGCCAGAAGGGACGACGATTCCGAGGGAGATGATGGAGACGACCCAGATCTCCCACCAAAGGATGACAACACCCCCGTGAAGAGGGTCGGAATGATCTCCTTCGGAGTCAGCACCATATGTGGGGGATTCGCAGGAGGTGGTTCTGAGGTAGCCGATAGAAAGGCTCATGTAGCGGAGGCCAAGTCTGTGGCCAAACCTGAGGTTGTGAATCTAACGTCTTCTTACGCTGTACAGAAGAGGTCGAAAGTGGACATGGACACCCTCGTGGTGGGGTTCTCCCGACTCGACTTCAAGGGCATCTTAGGCCCCCATGATGACCCTTTGGTCATAACGACAAGGATGCATGGGTGCGACGTAGGGAGAATCCTCATAGATGGGGGAAGCTCAGCAGATGTGATGTTCTGGCCTTGTTTCAAAAGCTTGGGTCTTTGCAGATCAAGGCTAGTGCCCTACCACCACCCCTTGATAGGCTTCAGTGGTGAGAAAGTGCACCCATTGGGCATGTATGAAATGGATGGACGCATGGGGGATGAGTGGCCTAAGAGGGTGACTAAGAAGATAAACTTTTTTGTTATGGACGAAAATGTCTTCTCGGCCTACAACCTCATCATCGGAAGAGTGGCCCTCAAGGAGTTTGAAGCCGTGCCGTCGACGGTCCATCAAATGATAAAATTCCCGACTCCTTATGGGGTAGGGTCAGTGCAGGGGGATCAGACCATGGCCCGGGAGTGTTACTTCAACTCAGCTGAAGAGAGGGAGGCCCATAAGAGAGCAACCACCACCTACAGCATAGACACTCTTGACCCGAGGGATGAAACAAAGCTGAAGAAGGGCGAGGCCGCGGAAGAGGTAGAGTCCGTCGTCCTCAAAGAGGACGAGCCGAAAAAAACCGTCCAGGTCGGCAAGGCCCTAGAACCAAGGATCAAGGAAGAGCTGGTAAGCCTCCTCAGGAAGAGGCAGAGTGTCTTCGCCTGGAGTCACACAGACATGCCTGGTATAGACCCTGAGGTCATGACCCACAAGCTCAACGTGGACAGGGATGCCAGGCCAATTAAGCAGAGGAGAAGAATTTACTCCAGAGAGAAGTATGAAGTCATTCGGGAAGAAGTGAAAAAGTTGGAAGAGGCCGAGTTCATAAGAGAGGTCACCTATCCAGAGTGGCAATCAAATGCAGTGATCGTGCCTAAGGCCAATGGAAAGTGGCGGATGTGTGTAGATTTCACAGACCTGAACAGGTCTTGCCCAAAAGACAGCTATCCCTTACCTAGGATAGACCAGATGGTGGATGCAATGGCAGGGCACGAGCTCATGAGCTTCATGGATGCTTATTCAGGTTATAACCAAATCTTCATTGATACCGAAGACTCTGAGAAGACAGCCTTCATCACTGACAAGGGGACGTACTGTTACAAGGTAATGCCCTTTGGTCTGAAAAATGCGGGGGCAACATATCAGCGTCTCGTCAATAGGATGTTTGAGGAGCAGATAGGTAAGACCATGGAGGTTTACGTGGATGATATGCTAATGAAGAGCCTAAAGGCATGTACTCACGTAGCAGACCTTGAGAAGACCTTTGATGTCATGGACTCGTACGGAATGAAGCTCAACTCGACGAAATGTGTCTTCGGGGTAGGAGCTGGGAAGTTCCTGGGGTTCATCGTTAATCAAAGGGGGATTGAGGCAAACCCTGAGAAGATCAAGGCATTGCTCGACATGAAGACTCCTAGGAGTATCAAGGATGTCCAAAGACTCACTGGAAGAGTAGCAGCCCTGAACAGGTTTGTTTCCAGGGCAACGGATTAGTGTCTGCCATTCTTCAAGGTTCTAAAAAAGGCCTTCCAGTGGGATGCAGAGTCTGAAAAAGCCTTTGATCAACTCAAGTCCTACTTAGGGCCTCCTTTGCTGCTGTCCCGGCCCATTGCGGGAGAAAGGTTGTTTGTGTATTTGGCAGTCTCTGAGTCGGCTATTAGCGCGGCCATCATACGAGAGGAAGGTGGAGTTCAGAGGCCTGTGTACTTCAACAGTAATGCCCTACAGGGGTCTGAAAAAAACTATCCCCGAATGGAGAAGTTGGCTTATGCTCTTATCCACGCTTCAAGGAAAATGAAGCCTTACTTTCAAGCTCACTCTATGATAGTCCTTACGGTCTCCCTACTAAGGCAGGTTCTGCACAAGCCTGAGAAGTCTGGAAGATTGATGGAATGGGCCATTGAACTAGGAGAGTATGATCTTACTTACCAACCCAAGACAGCCATTAAGGGGCAGGCCCTTGCAGACTTTATCGCAGAGTTCACTTGGGAAGAGACTGAGTCGGAGAAGGGCTTGAGTAACGGCGAAGAGAGGAGCCGATGTGTCTTTCGAGATTCGGAAGAGACAGACCCGTACGTCTTCCGGGGCCGAGAAGAGGTAGTTCCCGGGAAGGCTCGGAGGAGAGTAGAAGAAAACGAAGAGGATCGATACCTCTTAGAAAAAGGAGTGATGAGAGAAGGGATCTTCTCTTCAGATGAAGACGTGTGGAGCCTCTTCGTGGATGGATCCTCCTGTGACGGTGGAAGCGATGCGGGGCTAGTACTCTCGGCTCCAGATGGCGCCAACATTCAATATGCCTTGAGATTTAACTTCCAGGCTTCGAACAACGAGTCTGAGTATGAGGCCATGATAGCAGGTCTCCTATTGGCAACAACTCTGCGGGTAAAGCGACTCCTACTCCATAGCGACTCAAGGTTGGTTGTTAACCATGTGTTAGGGGCATATGAGGCCAAAGACGAAAGGATGGCCAGGTACTTAAAAAAGGTAAGAGGGTTGCTAGAGTTTTTTGAAGAGGCCAAGCTGAAGAGAGTGCCGAGACTGAGCAACAATCACGCCGACGCATTGGCAAGACTGGCCTCGGTAATGAAGACAGACTTGGGAAGAACCATACCAATTGAAGTCCTGGGAAAGGCAAGCATCGAAGAGGACGAGGTACGCAGCCCTTGTCACAATGTGAACCCAGGGGACTCTTGGATCGACCCGCTCGTCAAATACTTAAGAGAGGGGGAGCTACCTGAGTCCAAATTAGAAAGAAGAAAGTTGAGGTACAGAGCTGCCAAGTTCTCATTGGTAGGAGATGTCTTGTATAAAAATGGGTTTCTCTTACCCCTCCTCAGATGTGTGCATCCCATGGAGGTACCCCGGGTCTTGCAGGAGGTTCATGAGGGCTCTTGCTCTAGTCACATAGGAGGAAGACCCTTAGCCAAGAGGATTATCACTCAAGGATACTGGTGGCCAACCTTGTCTAGGGACGCTGCTGACTATGTGAAGAGGTGCGACAAATGTCAGAGGTTCGCCACTATCCCCCACCAACCCCATCAGCCTATGACATCAATCTCTTCTCCATGGCCGTTCGCGGTATGGGGAATTGACTTAGTAGGACCTTTGCCAAGAGCAGTCAACAACTATAGATTCTTGATAGTTCGCATTGACTACTTTTCAAAATAGGTAGAGGCCGAACCAATGATAACAATTACGAAGCAGAAGACCTTTCAGTTCATCTGGAAGAACATCATATGTAGGTATGGCCTCCCAAACATGCTCATCTCAGATAATGGGACCCAGTTCAAGAACTCCTCCTTGGAGAAGTATTGCCAAAGTGTGGGGATTAAACAGTTCTTATCATCTCCTGGTCGACCTCAGGCTAATGGCCAGACTGAGGTCACAAATAGGACTATCTTGGATGGAATCAAGAAGAGGTTAGAAGACGCGAAGGGGAAATGGATAGAAGAGGTTTACGCTGTGCTATGAGCTTATAGGACCACAACGAGGACACCCACAGGAGAAACCCCATTCATGCTGGCACACGGTTCAGAAGCCGTCATACCAACGGAGATAGGCCTACCAACTCATCGGATTCAGACCTATGATCCTGACAGCAACGGAGAAAGGAGGAGGTTAGACCTGGACCTTATTGAAGAAAGAAGGGAAGACGCAGAGGTCAGGAAAGCAGCCTACCAGCAGAGGGAAGCAAAATTCTACAATCAAAGGGTGAAGTCATGACCCATTGCGGTAGGAGACCTAGTGCTTAAGAAAACCCTACAGAAAACAAACAAGCTACACCTGAACTGGCATGGCCCCTACAGAGTAACGGAAGAGGTTGTGCCTGGCACGTATAGGCTAGAGAACCTAGAGGGAGAACCCTTCACCAACCCATGGAATGCTGACCACCTAAAGAGATATTTCATATGATGTTGCATCTATTTTGTAATTTGTAAATGTACCACCTTATCAAGAAGAGGTTGTTAATAAAGATCAATTTCCATGACAAATTCTTGTTCCATTCTAACATCATTAATTTGGTGATTTATTATGAGGCTAACCTCAACCCAGGTGATGACCTCAGACCCTCATAACATCACTCGGTGGTGACGAGGTCTGAGCTCAGACACCTTGGTTAGAGGACCTCAGACCCTTAACATCATTAATTTGGTGATTTATTATGAGGCTAACCTCTTAGGTGAGGACCTCAGACCCTTAACATCATTAATTTGGTGATTTATTATGAGGCTAACCTCTTAGGTGAGGACCTCAGACCCTTAACATCATTAATTTGGTTATTCATTACGAGGCTAACCTCTTAGGTGAGGACCTCAGACCCTTAACATCATTAATTTGGTGATTCATTATGAGGCTAACCTCGGCCCAGGTGATGACCTCAGACCCTCATAACATCACTCGGTGGTGACGAGGTCTGAGCCCAGACACCTTGGTTAGAGGACCTCAGACCCTTAACTTCATTATGAAGCTAACCTCTTAGGTGAGGACCTCATACCCCAAACATCATTAATTTGGTGATTTATTATGAGGCTAACCTCTTAGGTGAGGACCTCAGACCCTTAACATCATTAATTTGGTGATTTATTATGAGGCTAACCTCTTGGGTGAGGACCTCAGACCCTTAACATCATTAATTTGGTGATTCATTATGAGGCTAACCTTGGCCCAGGTGATGACCTCAGACCCTCATAACATCACTCGGTGGTGACGAGGTCTGAGCTCAGACACCTTGGTTAGAGGACCTCAGACTCTTAAGTAATGGTTATGGCATCATATTTAGTAATGACTTCAGAGAGTGCATAGCATTCAAATACATTCACAGGTCAAGATGAGGGAATACATTGGCATTCAATAAAAGGAAGAAATTACATTAACATTTACATGTCTGAGAAATTACAAATGCAAGATTACAAGTCAAAACAAAAAGTACAAAATGCAAGGCCAAGTTAAGCATCTGAAGGAGGAACATTCAATGTCTCGTCTGGGTTGGCCTGCTAAGCATTAGTCACCTCAGCCACTTCATTAGCAGGGTCAGTCCCTTCGAGATCAGTCCCTTCCAAAGTAATAGTCTGACCAGGGGCAGCAGCCTCATCCTCTATCTCTTGCAAGGCCTGGGCAAACTGAGGGTCGGCAAGGCCGAGGCCCACAAAGTCGGAGGCCTTTATGGTGCCAACCTCGGTCTCCCTTACCTCGGCCCATTTGGTGGTGGCTTTAATACCTCTTTCGAGGTATTCAAGGCCAAAACCTACAAACTCCTCGGAGACCTTGTAATCAGCAATTATTTTCTCCGAGGCGTCTGCAAGAGAGGCCTTCATAGCAGCATTGACCTTCCTCTGCAGGGCGTCATCCTTGTCCTTCAGGGCCTTGGTGTGGCTCTGGACGAGTGCAGAGATGTCATTTTCTAGACCTTGGGCCTTATTTTCAGAATTTTGGGCCTTGGTCTCAGCATTCTGTAGCTCTGACCTCAGACGGTCAACCTCGGCCTTCAGAGTGCTCTCCACCTGCTCAGCCTCTTGTCCCTTCTGAATCAGAGGCAATTTCCTCAGGGCCCAGTTAGATAACTGGTACATGGCAGTCACACCCTGCACAGACAATGAAGAGGTAAGAGGGAAATAAATTCAGAGGTTGCACTTGCAAAATTCTTGACAAAAAGATCAAGCCATACCTGAACGGCTTTGTGGAGGCCGAACTCAACCAGCATATGAGTGTCCATGGCCCTGTAAAAGAGCTTGTCGGCATCAGTCATCACGTTGGCAAGGGCATCCATGGCCTGCTTGCTGTTGTCGACCACGCTGTCGGTAAGCTTCAGCTGGTCCAGACGAGCAGCTAAGGTGTCGGCTGTGATAGGGATCGCAGCGTCCGAAGCCTTCCTTTGCCTGGAGCTCGGCCTCTGATCCTCAGGGGATGGACCTCAGGGGCCCTCTTCTTGGACTTTGATGTTGAGGGAGTAGGTGGAGGAGCGCTTAAACCAGTCTTCTTGACGAGCCTAGCTAAACTTGGAGCTGCCATCTCCCACAACTCGTCCGCAACGCCTGGTGGTCTCTCTGCAAAAGTGAAAAGATAAGAGTCAGAAATAAAATATGTATGATCAGAGGTTAGACTTGGAATAAAAACAAAAATCCTTACCAAAGTCAACTAGGGGAATTCCACCTAAGCTCGTCCCCGAGAGATACTGGGGGATTAGCAGATGCTCGAACTTGACAAACATCCCATGGGCCCCTTGGTCTTGCAGGGCCTTCACCTTTTTGCCATTTTGAACACTTAGTCCAGGATCGGCCCTCGCAGACATGGTGACTTTACCCCATTTAAGGGGTATTCTCGGCTCATAAATGGAAGAGGGAATGGAAGAACCAAACTCCCACGGCCCTGAGGCAAAAAAGTATCGAGGTTTCCAATTATGATTGGAGGTCTGAGTGACCAAGAGCATCTTTTTCTCAGGCCTCCGAGCCACGAGGTGGTAGTAGCTCAGATAATTCTTGGCCGAGGTGGGGACGTAACAACCAGCAAAGACTGAACTGGGAGGTCAGAGTGGTGGACCGCCCTCCACAAGATGATGGCCCCTATAATAACTCTCCAAGCATTGGGAGAGAGCTGTGAGGGGGCCAAGTTGATGAAGGAAAGGATGGACCTGATGACAGGGTGAAAGGGAAGATGAAAACCTAACTTGAACATCTGCTCGTACAAGCAGATCTCTCCATCTCGACCATGGTAGGCCCTCTCTTCCCTCAGAGGTCTCCTCAAATGGATAGAGGGACTGATGGAGTATAAGTACCTGAAGTGCAATAGATCCACCTTAGTAACCGTGCTCTCATACTCGGTAGCCTCAGATACGTCAACATCACTTTTGGTGTCCTCATCGTCGTCGGGCTCAACGCCGGCTGGAGAAGACGTGGACGGGTGACCAGGGAACCTCTGAGCAAACTCGGCCTCGGTAATGGCCGACAGGGGGATGGCGTCTAGAATGGGTGGCACAGCCACATTTGGCTCGACAAGTTCGACTTCAGAGGAAGAATTGGAGGTGCTAGAGCCATGTTGAGAGGAGGCACGACTGGAGACCTCGGCATGGACAGGGTCCTGACCAGCCTGAGGAGTAAAGTCCATGGACTCTTGGAAAGAGTCCACAGACATTGGGTCAGAGGTGTAAGACTCAGACTCAGACATTGGCAAGTTATTGGCAGAGACGTCTGTCTGATAGAAATTCTTAGGTGGACGAGGGTATACCACCTTGAGAGGTGGAGGGAAGAGGGGTCTGACAGGGAACTCCTGTGACCTACGAGCTTCTTCCTGAGCTCTCTCTATTTGCCTAATTTTCTCTAAGGCCTTTTCTCTAAGATATGGGAAGTCCTCAAGAAGTTGGTACAGGGGTCTGAGCATCAGGGGACGACCCAAAATAAAGACCGACCCTAAACTGGAGAGAAATTCCTCAAAACTACAAACAAGTTTGGCTTGAAAAACAAAGGAACCCAAAGATCAAACCAAGGAATTTCTCAGGCAACCTAGCTCACCGAAAAACTCAAACCCTCGCCGGAAAACTCAAACCCTCGCCGAAAAACTCAAAACCTCACTGGAAAATTCAAATCAAAATGCCAAAAATGAAGGAAATGGGGAGGAAGAGATACCTGAATATGAGTTGACGATTGGGAAAGAGGAAATCTCGCAAGAAACTGAACGAATTCTCTCCAGAAAGGGCGATGGAGCGAAGAGGCCTCGGAGAGAAAATTTGCAGAAGACAAAGCGTGAAAGAGATAAATGAGGAAGAAGAAAGAGGAAAAGATGGTTTAACCCTTTAAATACTTAGGTACACTTCCCAAGGCTCATCATTGCCTTGGGAAACCCAAGAGATAATTGACAGCACATGCAAACCAAGTGGGCACGCCTTGGCTTGGGACAGGTGTCACGCAGGTGTTGGCTTTGGGGTGAACAGGCCTCGGAGGTGAGAATCCCCTAGCCACCTGCTCTCGCAAATGACTAAGGGCTGGGGGGTGATTGATATGCCCAAGTATAACCTCGGCCGAGGGATACCTACCTAGGCCCAGGTTATGGCCGAGACATTGATCGACCCTATGCGGGGTTGGGGCCCATGATATCATCCCTCGGCCGAGACTACCTCGGCCCCGGCCGACACTACTACATGGACCTCCCCAAGGATACTACGCACGTCGCGGATATCAACAGCATCCTCAAGTACCCAGGAATAGCAACCTCAGCCATCAGTGGGCCGAGATGACAAGGAGCCACTGATTCATCTTCAACATGAATTCTACCTCGGCCTGGGCCGAGGTTACCAGAGGTATTAATAATCATCAGCATTGCTCGACATGCCCAACCTCGGCTCAGACCGACCCTAGCATACCCCTCGGCTGACATCAGGCCGAGACTTCTCATGACACTTCACGGATTGGGCAGACATCCAACCCTCACAGCTCGGCCTCTCCTAGGCCGAGGCCATCCACCAACGTGACTGTCGAGCATCTGTTGACATTTGGATAAGGACACCTGGGCACAAATCAGTTATAACAAGATTATTCTCCACATGTGGGAGAATATTTTCATAATCATTACCTACATGTGGTCGTGATAAGTGGCACACCCCCATTGGTGAGGAAACTACACACATGCACATTACATGCATAGGGGGTACATTACACCCCCTAGGCACTATATAAAGGGATCATCCCCTACCTTGCAAAGGGATCCAGATATAGAAACCTTAGCTGAAACTCTGTCTAAATACACACAGTAGAGAGAGAAAGATCTTAAGAGGTTGTATTCATGGCCATTAGAGCCTTATTTCAGTGATATTACTCACACACTCACAGTGGACGTAGGCCATATTGGCTGAACCACTTATATTCAGGTGTTATTCCCCTTATCCTCACCTCATTCTTATCTTCTTTATACAACTGTGCTGCCATTGTTGTACCTATATTGAGCTTGTAAACACCTCACCTGGTGGTGCTGATTATCAGCATCATCAGTGCCATAGTATCACTTCCATATAGGTCTCGCCATTACTTTAACAGTGAGAAAGGCATTGATTATCCTTGCAAGTTTTCTACAGTTAGCGAGAAGATACTGTATTTCAACTAGTTAAGCAACTTGGTTGCTCAAGATGAGCCGGATGGTATGGTTTTAGACTATTCAGTAGTGCGGGAATTCTTTGACGTATTCTCGAATGATCTCCTCAAGTTACTACCATATCAAGAGGTGTATTTCTCTATAAATGTACATCGGGAAATCTTGTCCATCTCTTTTCCACACACAGGATGTCTCTGATAAAATTTTAAGAGAAAAGGGTTCAATTGGAGGAGTTAACCAATAAGGGATTCATTCACCCTAAAGTGTCCCTCTAGCGGCTCCCTATCCTCTTTGAAAAGATGAAGGACAACATCCAATGACTTTGCACCGACTATAGATGACTGAATAGGGTGACGATAAAGAATAAGTAACCCATTGTGTGTATTGATGATTTATTCAACTACTTGCACAGGACGGGTAAGTTTTTGAAAATTGACCTTCGGTCTGTTTACCATGAGTTATGTATCAGGGAGGAGGATATCCTTAAGACGACATTCTGGACTCGGTATGGGCACTACAACTTCCTAGTGACGCTCTTCAATTTGACCAATGTCCCAAAGACATTAATCATCCCTACCTAGATAGGTTTAGGGTGGTGTTTACAAATAACATACTAGTATATTTGAGCTCGAACATAGACCATGAGGAGCATCTCTGCACGACATTGTAAGTGATTCGGGAGAACCAACTGTACACTAAATTTAGTATTTGTGAGCTCTGCATGGAGGAGGTCAGATTCCTTCGCCATGTGTTTTTTGGAGAGAGAATTTCCATCGACCCTTCCAAGGTAGAGGTCGTATTGAGTTGGAATCAATCGAGCACATTCGCGGAGGTGCGTAGTTTCTTGTATATGGTCGATTACTACCGCAAGTTAGTACAAGATTTCTAGAGGGTCACTTTTCCTCTTATAATATTAACTTGAAAGGATGTACACTTTGCGTGGTAAGAAGATTGTGAGTCTTGCTTTCAGGAGCTAAAGGCTAGGTTGACCTCTGCACCGATTCTCATTATAATATGACCTCTGCACCGATTCTCATTGTGATGTACACTTTGAGTGGTAAGAAGATTCTGAGTCTCCTAGAGTGAGACAAGGGTTACACTGTGCATTGTGATGCTTCCGGGTCAGGGCTCGGTGCATTTTTTTTAAAGAATTGGTAGGTAGTCAGTTATGCATCCCGTCAGTTGAAAGTGCATGATAGGAACTACCCCAGCCATGATCTAGAGCTAGTTTTATGGTATTTACACTCAAGAGCTGAAGGTATTACCTGTACAGAGAATGGTTTAAGGTGGTTTTCGATTATAAGGGACTTGAGTAAAGTTTCATATAACATGATCTTAATCTCCATCAAAGGAAATGGATGGAGTTGATGGAGGACCGTGACTTCTCATTAGAGTATCTTCCCTAAAAGGCCAATGTGGGGGCCGATGCACTTAGCTAAAAGTCTAGTTACACCCATGGAGCGATGAGGTGCCATCAGGTGAAAATGTTTGGGGAGTTGATGAAGTTTGACTTGCACATCAAATGGGGTTTATGATAGGGATATATTTGGGGTGTGGTAGCTAGGCCACTCATTTAGAAGAAAGTTCTTGATTCCAAATCATGTGATCCCGAGTTTGTTAAGTATTTAGATCATATAAAAATGGGGAAGTTCTCGACACTTTTACCAAGGATAAAGACGGCGGGGTGCAACACAAGGGCCGATTGATCATCCTAATTATTGAAGAACTTTAGGACGAGGTAATGGGAGAGGCCCATCACTTGCACTATAGAATTCATCCCAGTACCACCAAGATTTATAAGGACATTTTCATGGATTTCTGGTGATCCGGTATGAAGAGGGATGTGGTGACATATGAACCCAAGTGCTACACATGCCAGTAAATAAAGGCCCAGCATAAGAATCTAGGATGCAACCACTAGCCGTGATATAATGGTAGTGGGATCATATTATTATGGATTTTGTAACGTTATGACCTCGGTTTGAACATGGTCATAGCGAAGTCTGGGTTATAGAGGATCGACTCACGAAGTCTTCACACTTCTTATCGATCAAGGTCACGAATAGCGTGGCTAAGTTGGTGAGATTGTATGTCAGAGAAATAGTTAGACTTCACGGTTTCCAACTCTCGATCATCCCAAACATGGACTCTAAGCTTGTGTCTTGATTTTGGAAGAAGTTTTAATATACTTTGGGTACTGAGCTGAATATGAGTGTGACATATCATCCTGAGACTGATGAACAGTCAAAACGAACCATCCAAATTCTAGAGGATATGTTGAGAGCTTGTACGCTCGACGTTTTGAGAAGTTGTACATAGAATATACACCTGGAAGGGTTCACCTATAACAACATTTATCAGTTGGAATCGAGATGGACGCCCTACGAGTCCCTTTATGAGAGGCCATACCACTTTTCACTTTGTTGGGATGAGGTGCATGAGAATAATCTCACTAATTCAAAATTAATTCAAGAGATAACAGAGAAGGTTCAGATGATTCTTTAAAGAATCATGACGGCATAGAGTCAATAAAATAATTACTTTGATCTGAAGTTTAGAACCAGAACAGATAGTCAACGATTTGGGTAGAAAGGGAAGTTGTCCCCACGATATATCGATCCCTTTAAAATCCTGAAGTTAATTGGGGATGTGTCGTATCGTTTAGCATTTCCTTCATAGTTGTCCTACGTTAATAATGTGTTTTATGTCTCTATAATGAAGACCTATCTTCACGACCCTTGGCATGTCATTGATTGGAACCACATACAGTCAGAGGAAGACGTTACATTTCAAATGCAACCTAACTTTATTTTATACCACAAGGATAGGGTCCTATGCAACAAGTCCGTCCCCCTTGTTAAAGTTATTTGGGAATTTCAAGGTGTTGAAGGTGTTACACGAGAACGCTAGTTGGAAATGTGGGAGAAGAACTCAGAACTCAGAACTCTTTCCCTAGAGGGTTGTTCTTATTTTGGGGACAAAATCTCCTAAGGTGGGGAAAATCTAATACCCATGCCCTGAATTTTATCTTTTTCTTTGTAAAAGTTGTGTTTATGAATGAATACAGAAATTTAGTCATCATCGTATCCTTCGTACTTGTCAAATCGAAGTTTTCATAAGTTAAAGTTTATTTTAATAAATTCAGAGGTCGTTCGAACGAGGACCATTCTTGTTCGAACGGGACATTCGCATAAGATTCAAACAAGACTTCTGACGACTTGGGTTTGATCTATTCCTCGCATGCACTGATATCTTATTATAACCCCTCATTGGAAGTGTCTTTTGAACGAATTTGCACTATCGTTCGAACATGATGTAAAGTTGTTCACACGACCGAACTTGAATTTGGTCAAATCGAGATGACCTTGTGTGCTGTCACATTTTGGGCATTTAGATTGATGATGTGTTGACTTTTGGTGAACCCAGATGATCAAAATGTGTATGACATGTGTGGGGGGAGTTTTTAATTCATTTATTTTGGTTTTTTGGGGTTATAAGAAGAGAGAAGTGGGGATGTTCTTCTCCCATCAATAATTATCAGCATTTTCCTTTCTCTCTCTAAAGTTCCATAAACCTATCATCCTCCCCAAGCTCTATTCCCTATAGCCACACCTTACGACCACCTCCAAACACTAGTAAACACCATTTCCAAACTTTATCTATTATCTTCAAGCTTTTATTAAGGAAGAAAGTCGGTAGAGCTAAGCTTGTAGGAGGGATTTTAGAGCTACTTGAAAAGATTTTAGAATGTTTAGAGCTAGGAACTTTCATAGCTATTTTATTTCTCTGTCTCCTCTTAAAACATGAGATGGGGTTTTCGTCTTCCTATGATTCAAGGTTTTCTGCCTATGAAAAATATGTAGGATGCATGCTAGATGATATTTATTGCCAAAAATAAATTTATTTGTTGAAAATATTATAGTCTTGCAGAAATGGATTTCTAATAAGACAAACCCTAGATGGGACTTATATAAATAAATGACATTTTTACCTTGAAAATGGAATAAAGCATGATAAAATATAAACCCATGATTATTATCCTTTTTAAGTGAATTTTGAGAGAGTTTATAGGCTTGAAATCCTCACCCACATATGTAGAATCATGTAGTAAATATACAATGGTATTTTAGACTTGCTAGATCATGTTAAATGGTTTTTATGAGGAAATGAGTAATTGTAGAAAAACAACCCTAAATATGTGTTATAAATATTGTTAGGATAAGGAAGAAATGATATTTGAGGTCACATATGATACTAGAGAAAAGTTATGGACATCTGGTTAAAAATTATCTTGAATGATTAAATGTTTTTTATGTGGTAGAACATAAAAAGATAAAAATGATTTCTGAATTAAAAGCATAGAAAGGATGTATTGGAAAGAAAATGTTGATTTTGGTTCCATGAAGATTTGATAACGTTTTTCACAAAGATAATATGAAAGGAAGGGTGGTGATTTTGACAAATTTGAGGGTCCTAATGGTTGGACTCCTCGTTGGACCTCATCAGTCAATTTTGGTGAAAAATGGGTAAAGTAGACAAAGTAAAATGGCGACATTAACTGTAGAATGATAAAATAGTGCATTGATGGAATAATGTGGACATTAACTAAAATATTAACACACATTAATATGAACTCGAATGACACTGGGATAATTAAGGACGTCCCGGAGCCCTGGGCTGAAAGACCCAAAATCATTTGGCAGAGCGTATGGTATCATAGTCGGTGGTGTGGAGACCCTTAAAGGATTTGGTTATGGAAAGATTCCTAGAAAAGATAATGTAAAATGAAAATGATAATGGTTGTGCTCGAAAATGAATAAGTAAGACAACCTATTGAAATGTGATAAAAAGGAGACAAATGAATAAAATATGGGTAATTAGTCTCTAGATCCAGTAAAGGGTGGTAAAGAAATAGTTAAGTGTGAGTATGAGAACAACACTCGGGTGCATTGCATGGTGGTTGCATTAATACTAGCTAAATGGTTAAACGATTTTCAAAATTGATTAAAATACTCGTTATATTTATAGTATTTTATAGAAAACGTATAGCTTAGTATTACCCACCCTGCTGAGCATTCGCACGCGCCCTTCTTTTTATACTAAAAACTCCACCCCCACCCGAGGTACTTCTAGTATGGGACGTCGGAAAGAATGTGGGTAAGGCTCGAGGACAATCAACGTCGTTAATGCTCTGTCTCTTTTATGAAACTATATTTTACGAACTTGGGTGAAATTGGAACTTTAAACATTTATTCAGGCACTTGGCCATGATTTGTAATAATACACGGATGAATGTCGTTTATTTCTTATTCAATTATCATTATGAACTAAATCAAATTTTCGTAAATAAATCCTATAAACTGACTTAATTACTTAAAGTGGCCACCCTTCCCCCTAAATTAAAACTAGTTATTTAAGATTTAAGAAATGGTGAAACTGCAAGGGTTTTCCTTAAATGCTAAAATTGGACTCCTCATCTTTAACTCCTTGATTCGGTGCGGGTTGATCCAACAGTGACACAAAATCTAGGTCGGGGTATTACAGATAAAGTGTTACATTAGCGAGCCGGTATATTTTATGGTCGACGCGTACTGTACGCACGTGTCGGGCTCGATTAATGAGATATTAGTTTATTTATAGTCGCGTGACTCGAATGACCTTTTCGAGTATACCAATGATTCGAAAAGGGTCAAAATAGTACAAAATAGGTACCCAAGTGTTGTAATTGGGTTTCGGGAGATTTTTAGATAAAGCAGGACCCTTATAAGAGTAGGGTGGTCTATTTACACCTAGGGCTTAATGGTAAACGGGATTATGATGTAATTAAGAGGCGTTTAAGGTTTAGAGGGGTGGGGAACAACCCCAGTTTTCAATCTTCGATATTTAAGAGTTATAGAGAGTTTATGAGGGGAGAAAGAGGAAGAAACTGAAGAGAAAGGCTTAGAGAAGAGATGAGAGGGAACCATCTCCGGATTCAACCTGTCCTAACCGTCATAATTTGGATTTAATTCTATAAGGCAAGTAGTTACTTGCTTTAAATTTCATGATTAAGTAATTGATCACTTTTATAGTTAATGGTGTAGAAATCATGTGATTTAAAGGTTTAGTGGCTGAAACCTTAATTCTTTAATTAAGATATGTAGATCACAATTAATCTTTGATTAGAATTGATAATTAGTTGATGTTGATCATGTAGGAATTTCAAAATTATTTCGGGGTTTGTAATGATGAGCATGTAAAATATTGAAAAGAGAGTTGAATTTAATAAAATCTAATTTGGGTAAAATCTGACTTTGATACAATTGATGTTTGATTTGGAATCCTAGGTTTTTGATGTGGGATTCAAGGTTATTTCTATGTTATAGTATTTCTGGAATGGTATGATATTGATATATGAGGTAAATTTTTTCTTGGGGTGGTTTAGGACCTCCATTGGAGGGTTTAGAGGAGAAAACACCCCAAGGAATAAGATGACACGCAACCGAGTGAACCATTTCACTAGGAGAGAAAACTAGCTCGCTTAGCCTAATCGGTTCAGTCTATTTAAGTTAACTAGTTCCATTTGCTAGCCTGGCCAATTTTTTTCATGTGCTGTTTTCACTCGATACAGCTTGAGGAATAACCATAGAGACTTCCGAGGTATTATGGGACCATTGGGTAATGTTTTACAAGTTTTGGTATGTGCGATACGCCAACTAATAGATGGGTTAGGGTTAGGAGGCCCAAAAATTCAAGTGAGTGAATACTTAGGTGTACCATCGGGAAGTCAGTTCGAACATAAGGATTGAGGAGACTCATATGGTATGGGAGTCATAACACTGTCGCATGACCACTGTCCACGTGTGAGTATAATTGTTGGTTTGGAGGCTGGTTGTGTGTGATATAGTATGGTCATGACCATCATATGTATATTTATGACCGTATCCATTGGATATCTTTACGTTTGGGTTCAATGGTGAGATTTCGACCTGATGGTTGAGTGTGATGCGCGATGCCCAGATCCTGATAGCACCCAAGGGATATATCCGCTAGGTCCATTCTCTAGTTATACGGTTATAAGTATATAGCGAGTTATATATATATGTATGTTTATATGATATAGTTTATATATCTACTTATAGCACGAGTGAAGCTATGTTATATTTATTGTGTGAATATTTACCTATGGCACATGTGTTGCTATGAAACTATTTATGAACATGTACCTACTGAGTGTAGTTTGTACTCAGCTATGTGGGATTGGACTTGGATAGACGTTATATATACAACTTTATTGGGTAGTTCAATTAGGAAAACTTAATGAATGCATCAGTTGAGCATTGTACATAAGAGGAGAGGTCTTATCTCATGTGAGTGCGACCGGGTAATTAATTATGAAATTAATACAATCCAAGTTTTGACGATTTAAAACATTTAATTACTTGAAAAATATTTTCAAAATTTTGGGATTTGATGACGCGACCACCAATGTGTCTAGTATGCGTGCTATTTAGGCTCAAGTGCAAGCCCGTTGCTCAAGTAATAATCCGATAAGTAGGGTATCGATCCTTAGGGAAACAAGACGAACAAAGTCGTAACGACGTTGGAAAGATGAAGGTAACCCAACTTTGATTCTAAAAATAACGAAAAGATGATTTGAATTGTGAAATAACTACAACTAAATGCAATTTTGAAAATCATTAATTACTAAAATCAGGAATAAATGAAATTAAATTACTCTAATTTAACTAAACGACTAATGATGATTTGACTAAAACTTTAAATATGAGATAAGAAAGATAGGTTGGGTTACAAGCCCCCACACCCTAGTAATTCAGTTTGTAGGATACTAGATTCAAAATTAAAGCTTTAAATGAATCCGGCATTTTAATGCTCCGAAGTATTACAGATATGAGGGATCGTAGCTCGCACAGTATGTAAGCAAAGGTCGAATTAAAACTTGGTCTTTATTTCTCCTCAGTATGACATATATGAGGCATCGTAGCCCGCACAGTACGTAAGAAAAAGGTTTAATTAAATAAGTATTGAAATAACTACGATACAATTCATCTAAAATTTTAATCCCAACTTCTATTTTCGCTATCAAGAATTACATTGGGTGGGGTTCATGCACCCCAAACCTTGAAAACTTAGCCGAACATATTAAAACTAGAAGAAAACATGTTTTGAAGAAAAGAAAACATTTTTACTAACAATTAAAGGTGAAGAATAATGAAATTACTACTAAAGAAGTAACCACTACAATAATGAAAGTAAGGATTGGAATAAATTTACTTGGATTGCAAAACTGGAATCAAACTAGGGTTTTTGTTATTTTCTCCTCTAAGCTAATTACAAAGCTTCTCTTAAAAAAATGAACTAGAAGCCCCCTTCTTTGTGGGATTTATTTTAAATTTATATCCTACAAAATTTACAAGAGTTGGATTAATGCAAAACTCTATCGAGAATAAGATAAGTTCAAATCTCGAACACCGGATCGATCCGATCAGGACATACCGAACTGGTTCGGGCAACAACCGGACTGATCCATTTTATTGGACAGCCAGATTGGTCCGCTAGACGGGTTTATTTTCTGTGATTTTGAGGGTCGGACCGATTCATTTTTTTGGAATACCGGATTGGTCCGGTAGACGTATTCTTATGCAGTGAATTTGGGCACCCGAATTGATTCATTTTTCTAATAAGCCGGATTAGTCCGGGTTTTCGTCTCAACTTATCTTGAATATCTCTTCAAAATCTCATGATTATCTCGCATCTTTGGGTCTTCATAATGTTGATTCTAGAAATAGCACCACCAGGTAAGGTGTTGACAAGCTCAAACAGGTGGAAACAATGGCAGCATAAAAGTATATGTATATATGATAGAATGAGTTGAGGAGAAGGGGATGAACACTTGAATATAAGTGGTTCATCCAATCTGGCCTACGTCGATTGTGTGTGTGTGAGTAATATCACTATAAGAAGGCACTAATGTCCATGGGTACAATCTCTCAAGATTTCTCTCTCTACTGTGTAAAATGTTAGAGTTTCAGTTAGGGTTGTAATTGTGGATCCCTTTACTAGGTTGAGGGTGAACTCTATATATATTGTTTGGGGGGTGTAATGTACCCCCCAGGCATGCAATGATCATGTGCATGAGGACTAAACCAATATGATGATGACACCTGGATGGTCCCAAGTAGGTAATGACAACCTCTATATTCCCTCACATGGAGGAAATGATTCAGTTATAAAAGATTTGTCCACATGTTCCAAACCATGCATGTGCTTGTAAATGCTCGGCCTCGTCCTTAACTGGTACAAGCTCAGCTTGGAAGAATACGAGGTTGGTGGGGACCAACCATTGTTTGGTCCGAGGTAGATATCTATGTTGAACACAGCCCAGAGGGCTGGCCGAGGTTAGGTACGGAGTAGTTCTAACGTTGGCTATGGCTGACACTGATGTTAGAAGATGAATAGATCCATGAATTTCTTAATTAGGAGGGTGACTGTAATGTCGGCTGGGGCCGATGATGTTGTTGAAGGATGGTTGAACCCATGAGTCATTATCGGGCTCGGCTAATGCTCAGTCAAGGTTGATGTACGAGGTAGACACGATGTCGACTGGGGTCGACCCTCTGAGTGATGACGTTACTGGCGGTCATTATAAGCTTTTGGTCACCTCGGTCGTGAGACTGATTGAGGTTGGTTACTCTGAGTAAGAGGGTGTACTTTGGGCAGATCAATTACCCCTAGTCCTTAGTTACCTATATGAGTAAGTGATTGAGGGGTGTTGCAAGGCTGAGGCTGAGTTTTCTTGTACGCTAATATTCTCTTGACACATGTCACTTGCTGAAGTGGATGGCGTGTTTGTCAAGGCGTGATGTTTTTTATTTTCCCTTTAGGTTACCAAGGCAATGATGGGCCTTGGGACGCGCGCCAAAATGAATGTGGGTTTAAAAACCCTCCTCTCTCTTTCTTCTTTATTTCTTCTTTATTTTTCATTTCGTCTCTCTCTCTTCCCGCCTTAAGCCTTTTCTCCAACTACAACTTCCTCAAAGTTTCCATTATTGGCTTCCATTGAAGGTTCCCTTGCCTCTAGAACCTCTTTTCCTCTGTTTCGCTGTTATTCGGGTATCTTTTTCACCCCTCCTTTCCATTTTCAAACCTTATTTTTCATTTATGACTTTTCCAAAAAGGCTTTGTGTTCTTCGGCGACGATTTTATTCACTTTTCGGTGACTTTGTTCTTAAGTGTTATTGGTTTTAAAAATTTTAACTTTAATGATTTGATCTTTAGATTAGGTTGAGTTAGGTTGTTTGCTTGTTTGCGACTTTGAGACCCAAGTGTTGTGTCTTCTGACTTATGCTCAGACCTCTGTACCGACTCATAGAGGAATTCCTTTACCTTCGTGAGAAGACTTTTAAAAAAATTAGATAAAAAGAGCTAGTTCAGGAGGAGTCTCGTAGGTCTAAGTCTTTCCCTTTCAGACCCATTTTTCCTCCCTCTCTAAAGGTAATATACCCTGAGCTAGCCGAGCCCACTGAGCCAGCAGAGGTTCCAGTGGACCCAACACCCATGTCTGAGTTTGAGTCGTCTTCCTTAGACTTTATGCCTGTAGACTCTTTCTAAGAGGCTATGGATTTTTCAATTAGGGAAGATCAGGTCCCTGATCAAGCCGAGCTCTCCAATCGTGCCTCATCACACTAGGGTACTAGTACCTCACATAGGTCTTCAGATGTTTAAATCGTGGGGCCGAGTGTGTCCATTCCTTCTATAATTGACGCCATTCCACAAGCGGCTTCCACCAAGTCTTAATTTGCCCAGAGGTTTCCTCATGGTCCCCTAGTGTCTTCCCAGGCCGATATTGATAGTGATGATGGGATCGATATTGACACGTCTGGGCAGCCGAGATTGAGAGCTCCATCAGTGATTACGACCTTCTCTCCTTTTGCAACCTTTACTCTATACACTCTTCCATCACCCTTAGGACACCTCTGAGGGATGAGGGAGATTTTATCGATCGATAGGGTGAGATTTGTCTATATGAGCAGATGTTCAAGTTGGGTTTCCATCTTCCCATCCACCCTTCTATCAGATCCATATTATCCCATGTAACAATTATCCTCCAATGCCTGGAGGGTTATGGTTGGGGCCATCGTCGTTTTGAGGGATGCCCACCATTCAGACCTTACAATTAGTGTGTTTCATAGGTTGTTATGCCCCATCCTCTGCCAAGAACCATCCTAGCTATTACCACTTCTTAACTAGGAAGTGAGAGAAAAAAAGGATGCTGGTTACCCAGACCTCAAATCATAACTAGAAATCTCGGTATTTCTTTGTGTCTCAGGCATGGGAATTCGGCCCATATGCAACCTCTGGAATGTCAGTTCCGAGGACACCTCTGAGGTGGGGGAAGGTGTCCCTTGCTGCTAGAGCCGACCCTGGGCTCAGCCAGAATAATTTTAAAAAGGTCAAGGATCTTCAAGATTAAGGGGAGCAGGGTTGGCTAGTTAAGTATGAGCATCTGATGACCCCCTACTACCTCTCTCCGATAGGCCTCGGGGGTGGTCCTTTGACAGAGCTTCGTAAGTATCATTTTCAAAGTTGTACCTCTTACTTTTCATGTCTCTAATATACTAACTCAGATGTTTGTTTTTACAGAGCGCCCTAAAGGTATTTGTGACGAACTTTAGGAAATGTCTTCCCCAATTCTTGTAAAGTTAATGAAGAAGGATGGCCAAAATGTGCCCCTGCAACCACTCAAAACAACATCGACACATCAAGGGCCGATGTTGGTAAGAAGAGGAAGATTACTACTGACCTTGAGCCTCAAAGGACGAGCAAGACTCCAAGGGGGTCTCTTCAATCCCATCTCAACTGACGATGCCTTTGCTTCTCGTCTAGTTCAACTAAAGATCAGCGATAATCTAATTGGCCACCGTCTGAAGGTCGTGGATGCTATCAGCGCGGTAATGACCAAAAAGGATAAGCATTTCTTACGCTCTTTATATGTCCCGTTGTTGGATGAGTTTACCCTCCATAGATCAATTCAGGTATAAGTTGTTCTTCATTTTTTTTCTCCAAGTGTAACCTCGTCTCTTTTAAAAATCATATCCTATATGTTTAAACGTTTGATATTTGTATTGCATGGTCTTTTGTCCTTGCATAGTTTTGTCAATTGGACCCTAAAAAAGATACCACTCATTGAGAAAGGTAAGGAGGTTGAAAAGGTCGAAGCCTCTTTAAATGTCGAGGTGGAATGTTCGAAGGGTCAGTTGAAGGGGTTGGACAAGCTGAAGGAAGAAGTTTAGTAGAGGGACCAGGACATTTACAAGATCGGGAAGGACCACAATGCTGCCCTAAAGGCCAAAGATGATGCCCTACAGACTAAGGTCGATACTGGAGTTAGGCTACATTAGACGACGATGTAGGGAAGATAATTAAAGAATATAAGGTCTCTGAAGAATTCATCAACTTTGGCTTTGAATACCTTAAAAGGGGTATCAAAGCAACTAGTAAATGGGTAGCCTCAAAGGAGACAGAGTCAGGGAGTTTAGCTGCCTCGAACTTTGTAGGTCTAGGCTTTGCTGACCCTCAGTTTGCTCAGATCCTTCAAGAGGTTGAAGAAGATGATGGTTCCCCAACCGAGACCTCTCAATTGGAGACCACTGAAACTGGAGATGTTGGCCATCAGGAAGACGACGCCGAGGTGTCTAACATCGACCGTGAGAGGCTTAGCCCTTCTTTTCTTGTGAAGCTTTAGAAATTGTAATTTTGATTTGCTCTTGATACTTTTTGAACTCTGATGAAATTTTGTAACCTTTGATTTATAACCCCTGAATGCTTGTTTAATGATAATCATCAACCTCATCTTCTTTAGCTTCTGTTATTTCTGCGATGTTATACTTGTATCTTTTTATGATTTTTAAGGTCTGAGGTCACCATAATATGATGTTTCACCTCATAATTTTCTCCAATTTAATGGATAAGGGTCTGAGGTCACCATAATATGATGTTTCACTTCATATTTTTAATTTCACCAAACTAATGATGTTTAAGGTCTGAAGTCACCATTATATGATGTTTACCTCCTAATTTCACCAATTTAATGATGTTTAAGGTATGAGGTCGCCATTATATGATCTTTCACCTCATATGTTCACCAAATTAATGATGTTTAAGGTCTGAGGTCACCATAATATGTTTCACCTCATATTTTCACCAAATTAATGATGTTTAAGGTCTGAGGTCACCACAATATGATGTTTCACCTCATAATTTCACCAATTTAATGATGTTTAAGGTCTGAGGTCACCATAATATGATGTTTCACCTCATATTTTCACCAATTTAATGATGTTTAAGGTTTGAGGTCACCATTATATGATGTTTCACCTCATATTTTCACCAAATTAATGATGTTTAAGGTCTGATGTCACCATAATATGTTTCATCTTATATTTTCACCGAATTAATGATGTTTAAGGTCTGAGGTCACCATAGTATGATGTTTCACCTCATAATTTCACCAATTTAATGATGTTTAAGGTCCGAGATCACCATAGCATGATGTTTCACCTCATATTTTGACCAATTTAATGATGTTTAAGGTCTGAGGTCACCATATAATGATGTTTCACCTCATAACATTCCACCCAACTAATGATGTTTAAAGAATATAACAAAAGTATTAGCACAATTTTACTCTTTTTATTAACATTATCTTCATAAGATGATATATGTATGACAAAGAAATATCACTGTAACATCATATATAATATTTCTTCAGGTGGCCCGCATTCTAAGGATTGGAGAATGGTTCTCCTTCAACATTTTCTAATCGGTAGGTCCTAGGCACAACCTCATCAACTAGTCTGTAAGGACCATGCTAGTTCGGGTGGAGCTTACTTGCCTTCTGCAACATCTTCTTTAGGACCAGATCTCCCACAGCTATAGGCCTTGATTTCACCCTTTGGTTGTAGAATCTCACAGTTCTTTGGTAGCAGGCTACCGGTCTAATCTCTGCATCTTCTCTTCTTTCTTCAATCAGATCCAAATCAAGTCTTCTCTCTTCCCCATTTCTCTGAGGGTCATAGGTATGAACTCTGTGAGTTGGGAGTCATAACTCTGTAGGGATGACAGCTTCTGAGCCATGGGCTAACATGAATGGAGTCTATCCCGTTGGTGTCCTTGCTGTTGTCCCGTAGATCTATAATACAGAATATACCTCTTCTATCCATCTCCCATTCGCTTCCTCTCACCTCTTATTTATCTCATCAAGGATTGTTCGGTTCGTGACATCGGTTTAACCATTTACCTGGGGTGGGCCAGAAGAAGAGAAGAACTACTTGATCCCTACTCTTTCACAGTATTTTTTCTAAAGAATCATTCTTGGACTGGGTTCCATTGTCTTATATAAAGGTGTTTGGAAGACCATACCTACATATGATGTTCTTTCAGATGAACTAGAAGGTCTTCTATTCAGTGGTGGTGGTCATGGGCTCTGCCTCCATCCATTTAGATAAGTAATCAGTTGCAACTATTAAGAACCGATAGTTGTTTGTAGCTCTTGGTAAGGGTCCTACCAAGTCAATACCCCATACTGCAAATGGCCAATGTGAGTTGATTGGCGTCATAGGTTGGTGAGGCTAGTGAGGGACAGTGGAGAATCTCTGACACTTATCACCCTTGTTCACGTATGCATCACTATCTTTAGCTAAGGTCAGCCACCAGTACCCCTGAGTGATTATCCTCTTAGCTAGAGGTCTTCTTCCTATATGACTGGAACAAGAGCCTTCATGTACATCATGCAAGATATTTGGAACCTCTGAGTGGTGGAAGCATCTGAGGAGAGGTAATATGAACCCCTTCTTATACAAGACATCTCCTACAATTGAGAGTTTGGTTGCCCTGAACCTCAGATTTCTCCTTTCTAACTTTGAATCTGGCAGCTCCCCCTCTCTGATGTACCTGTTAAGAGGATCCATCCATGTGGATCCCATATTCAAATTGAGGCAAGGTCTGACAACCTCCTCCTCATAAATTTTTAGCTTGAGCTGAATTACAACAAGTACTCTTCTTATCTGAAGAGATACATGTCTTCCTCATTCTCTACCAAGCTTTTTCTTGCTTTGCTTGATTGAACTCTTTCGAGCCCTGGAAGACATTACCATCTTGAACATCTACTACCTCTTCACTAATTTTAGCCCCAGCCTCTTCCCAGGTATACTCAGCTATAAAGTCTGCAATTGCCTGCCCTTTTATGGAAACCCTGGGTTGGTAAACAATGTCATATTCCCCAAGTTTGATGACCCAGATCATCAGTCTGCTTTACTTCTCAGGCTTATGTAGGATTTGTCTGAGCGGGGAATAAGTGAGGATAACCATAGAGTGGGCTTGGATGTATGGCTTAATTTTCCTGGAAGCATGTATCAGGGCATAAGTCGGTTTTTCCATCCAAAGGTACTTCTGTTCAGACCCTTGAAGGGCCTTACTATTGAAGTATACTAGCCTCTGCACTCCCTCGTCATCTCTTACTATGGTTTCACTAATAGCCGATTCTAAAATGGCTAAATATACATATAACTTCTCTCCCAGAATGGGCCGAGATAAGAGTAGAGGAGACCAAGGTAGGACTTGATCTAATTAAATGCTTTGTCGCACTCCTCATCCCATTATAAGGCCTTTATAAGTACTTTGAAAAAGGGAAGACACTTGTCTGCGGCTCTTGAGATGAACTTGTTAAGTGCAATAAATCTCATGATCAACCTCTAAACGTCATTGATATATCTGGGTGTCTTCATTTCTATCAACGCCTTGATCTTCTCGGGGTTGGCCTCTATTTCCCTTTGATTAACGATGAATCCCAAAAAAATAATCGGCTCCTACCATGAAGAAACACTTGGCTGGGTTGAGTTTCATCCTATACTTGTCCATGGTGTCAAAGGTTCTTTCAAGGTCAGCCATGTGAGTGTTGGCCTTCAATCTCTTCGTCAGCATGTCATCCACATATACTTACATGGTCCTACCTATCTGATCTTTGAACATCTTATTTACAAGACGTTAGTAAGTAGCCCCCGCATTCTTCAAGCCGAAGAGCATGACCTTGTAGCCATAGGTCCCCTCGTTTGTGATGAACGCTATCTTTTCTAAGTCTTTCGGGTTCATGAAGATCTGGTTATACCCAAAATTAGCATCCATGAGGTTTATAAGCTCATGACCTATCGTGGAATCAACCATCTGATCAATACGAGGCGGGAGGAGGCTGTCTTTTGGACAAGACTTGTTCAAATTAGTGAAGTCTATGCACATCCTCCATTTCCCATTATCTTTTGGCACAATGACTGCGTTGGATAACCACTCAAGGTATATGACCTCTCTGATGAACTTGACCTCTTCAAGCTTTCTGACCTCTTGCCTAATGACATCATACTTATCTCTAGAGCATACTCTTATTCTTTAGTTGATGGTCTTATCGTCTTCTATATCATTGAGTTTGTGGCACATGACCTCGGGATCGATACCTGGCATGTCAGCGTGGTTCCAGGCAAAGACACCTTGTCTCTTCCTCAAAAACTTCACCAACTCTTCCTTGATCTAGAGTTTTATGGATTTGTCAATTTGGACGGTGTTTTCTAGCTCTTCCTTAATGAGGACGATGGATTCTACCTCTTCCGTGGGCTCTCCCTTCTCGAGTTTTATTTCATCTCTAGGATCAAGGGTGTCGATGTTGTAGGTTGTAGTTTCCTTCTTATGAGCCTCTATCTCTTCTGCGGAGTTGAAGTAGCATTCTCTTGATGATGTTTGGTCACCTTTCACTTCCCGTACCCCATAGGGGGTCGATAATTTTAGCATTTGGTGGACCGTTGAAGGCACTGCCTCAAAATCCTTGAGGGCTACTCGTCCTATGATGAGGTTGTAGGGTGAGAAGATGTTCTCATCCATGAAAAGGAAATTTATTTTTCTTGTCAACCTCTTAGGCCACTCGTCTCCCATTATTACATCCATCTCGTACATTCCTAATGTGTGAACCTTTTCATCGCTGAAGCCGATCAAGGGGTGATGGTAAGGGACAAGCATGGCTCTACTGAGGCCTAGGCTATTAAAATAAGGCCAGAACATTACATCCACTGAACTTCCACCATGGATGAGAATTATCAGAACTTCACAACCATGCACCCTCATAGTGATTACCATAGGGTCATCGTGAGGAGCTAAGAGACCCTTGAAATCAAGTCGTAAGAACCCAACTATGAGGGTATTCATATCAACCTTCTTTATCTTCTCGTATTTAATCTCTAAAGAGTCCAAGTTAACAACCTTGGCCCTAGTTACTGCCTTGGCCTCTTCCACATGGGCCTTGTAATTAGCGACCTCTGAACCCCCTCTCGCTAGTCCTCCACATATGGTGTTTACCTTGAAAGAGATCATACCAACTCTCTTCACTGGGGCATTATCGTCTTTCGGCGGGAGGTCAGGGTCATCATCATCATCATACGAGTAATTCGCTCTTCTAGTAGGGGCATCTTCCCGGCATTTGTTATTTCTCTTCCTTTTAGGGTCTTATCTCCCCCACTTAGGTGCTCTATCATTCACGTACTTTCGAAGCTTTCCATATTTCAACATCTTCTCAATCTCATCCCTTAGAGAGAAACACTTGTCAGTCAGATGTCCATGATCTTGATGGAACTCACACCATAGATTCTTATTTCTCTTATGCGGAGGAGCCTTCAACTACTCCTAACATCTCAAGGATCTATCATTCTTTATTTCATTGAGGACATGCCCGCAGCTCACAGTTAAAGGAGTGTAGTGTGCAAACTTATCGTCTACAGTCCTCTTCTTTCCATCTTTTTTCCTTTGGAATTTACCACTACTTCCTTTCTCATCCTCATATTTTGCAGACATTGCTTCTTCTGCATTCATAACCCTACAAGCTGTTGCCAACAGCTCGGCTATAGACTTAGGAGGGTCTTCAACAAGTTTCTAATGCAACTTTCCCTTCTAAAGTCCTCCTATAAGGGCTGTCATGGCTATATTCTCTTCGTAGTCTTCAACCACCAATTTCTCCTTATTAAATCTTGCAATTTAGTCCATGAGGCTTTCATTCTTTCCTTGCTTTACATAGAGGAGATGTGTTGTCTTCTTCTGAGGTCTTACCCCAAAATAGAAGTTGTGTATAAATCGCTCTGCTAGCCCCTTAATGTTCTCAATAGAATTTTTAGGAAGAGAAGTGAACCAAATGTGTGTAACTCCTGTCAAAGTTCTTGAGAAGGCTCGGTACCTCATCTCATCTGGGATTGAGTAGATATCTATTATAGACTGATACATCTCAATATGATGTACTGGGTTATTACTTCCATCATACTTAGGAGAGACCATTGGTGGTTTGGATTTGGTAGGGGTTGGAAAGTTCACAATCCTTGCCACAAATGGAAAGCCCTCTCAGAACCCCCTTTGTAGTGGGTCTCAGCTTTTTATGAGGTTACCTATCTTCTCTTCCAGCCATTGAATGGAGTCATTCCATGGTTTACCAACATCGGCCTGGCCGAGGTTGTCCCCAGCCACCTCCATGGGGTGGACTGAGGGTTCCCCGACAACAACGTAATGTAGGTTGTTGACCTCCTGGCCAGAGTCTCAGCCATGATGAGGTGGGCCCTGATGAGGCTGATGTTCACCATCTCCTCTTTAAGAGTTAGCTAAACTCCTTGACCTGGATAACCTCTACCTCAGATCATTAACTATGTCGAGCCTTTCAAAGGCCTACCCTCTACTCAAGCGATCAGAATCTGATCCTCTTTTTTGGGCATAACCATCCCGTCTTCCTCCATAACCTCGGCTTTGTTGTATAGGACATATTGTATTTTTTGAAACCTAATATGGCTCCCAGATGTTGGCTGGGGCATCATCTACTTAATTGTCATCGTACCTATCCTTCGGGCAAGGGTTTCCTTTCCTCTTGAGGCGTAAATGCCTAGGGTTAGCAACATCCCTCCTCCGTTGAGGAGTAGGTTGATACTTTCATGGAGCCTAGGGTGGTACCCTAGTTTCAGGATGTGGTTGATCAGTCGTCGGAGTAATTATCTTCGATGAGACTCCAGATGGTCTTATTATGTTTTGGCTTAACTAGGCAAACTGCTCCTTCATAATTCGTTGGTATGCAGCTAAGGACTTCAAGGCTGCCGCTATCTCGGGCATTTCGGAGTGGGGTGGTGCATGGTTGGAACTGGGTCCTACCACACTAGAGGGTGGAGGAGGTGGTGGTAACTCTGGTGCCATATGTTAAGATCAAAGATCTTACGATGATAATTTTAGAGAGCTTGATACCTTAAGGGACCTCTTTAAATGGTGAATAACTCCACACAAAGGGTGGTGCCTGGTTCACTAACGCAGTCTCCGGTGAGGTCAAGCTATAAAAAATAGAAGAGATAGACTCTCGTTCCCACAGACGGTGCCAAAATGATGATGCTGGAAATAGAACCAGCAGGTAAGGTGTTGACAAGCCCAAACAGGTGGTAACAATGGTAGCACAAGAGTATATGTATATATGATAGAATGAGTTGAGGAGATGGGGATGAACAATTTAATGTAAGTTGTTCAGCCAATCAGGCCTACATCCACTATGTGTGTGTGAGTAATATCACTATAAGAAGGCACTAATGGCCATGGATACAATCTTTCAAGCTTTCTCTCTCTACTGTGTAAAATGACAGAATTTTAGCTAGGGTTATAATTATGGATCCCTTTACTATGTTGAGGGTGACCTCTATATATAGTGCTTGTGGTGTGTAATGTACCCCCGAGGCATGCAATGAGAATGTGCATGAGGACCAAACCAATATAATGATGACACCTGGTTGGTCCCAAGTAGGTAATGATGACCTCTATATTTCCTCATGTGGAGGTAATGATTCAGTTATAATAGATTTGTCCATGTGTTCCAAACCATGAAATTGCTTGTAAATGCTCGACCCCATTCTTAATTGGTACAACCTCATCCTGGAAGAATACGAGGTTGGTGGGGACCGACCATTGTTTGGTCCGAGGTAGATATTTATGTTGAAATTTGCCTGAAGGGCTGGCCGTGGTTAGGTACGGAGTAATTGTAATGTCAGCTATGGCCGACACTGATGTTAGCAGCTGACTAGATCCATGAGTTACTGAATTAGGAGGGTGACTACAACATTGGTTGGGACCAATGATGTTGTTGAAGGAAGGTTGAACCCATGATTCTTTAACGGGCTCGACTGGTGCTCAACTGAGGTTGATGTACGAGGTAGACACGATATCGGCTGGGGTTAACCCTCTGAGTGATGACGTTGCTAGCAGTCATTATAAACTTCTAGTTACCTCGGTCGTGAGACTGGCCGCGGTTGGTTGCTCTGAGTAAGAGGGTGCACTTTGGCCATATCAATCACCCCTTAGCCCTTAGTTACCTATGTGAGTAAGTCCTTGCAAGGCCGAGGCTGAGTTTTTTTGGAAAACCGGGTTATTACAGTAGATGTATTCTTTTGCAGTGAATTTCAACACCTAGATTGATCCATTTTTCTAATAAACCGAATTGGTCCGGGTTGTCTTCTGAACTTCTCTAGAATATCTCTTCAGAATATCGTAATTATATCGCATCTTTGGGTCTTCATAACTTCTAATCCGAAACTCACATTGGGACGCCGTTTCTTCCTACTATTCATAAATGCGAGATCTTTGACTTTTATTTAGGTCCTCAACCTGATTCCTGGTGGAAATTACACTTTTGCCCTTCTGATTCGTCCTCTTTCTTTTCCCTTGTTTCTTTCAGTTTCTTTCTTTCTTTCATGTGTTAAATACCTTTAAAATTAATAATAAATATACAAAACTCGGGATACTTGTTAGACGAAACCATTAGTAAAGATGTGAGATAAACTAATTTATTTTACGTTGTTCGAGGTAATAAAAGCCACTAAATTAAGGGGTAGATTGGGAATAATTTATGCCTAATCAAACCACCTAACATAGAACTTTGATCACCCCGATCAATGTAAGATAATCAAAACATGATCCAACTCAAAAATGGGATTGAATACCTCTTTCGCGAGCAAGCGATTGCATTTAGCATATGCAACAAGCCTTTAAAACCCTAGGTTACCCTAGTAGGACGAGTTGTGTCTCGTGAGGGTTTGCAGAGAATATACCCACAAAATTCGGCTCAAAGAAAACTCGAAATACATTAAAATTGTATAAGTCAAACTTTTTCAAAAAATAGTCATCATCAAATCATGTTCAAGAGTCTCAAATCGTAGTGCGTGTGTGTGGAGCCAGAAATTTAACCACGCATTTCCACCGATTGAGCATTACGTTACTTATCCGAAAATTCGTTTTGATTTCCAAATCTCATGGGATGCTCTCACAAACTAATCTCTCGGAAAGGTGGCTATTTTCTCTCGGTATGCGTGATTTATAAGAGTAAATGCATTGGCACCAAGTTCAACCACACAAAGAAAAAGATGGAATTTTATGGTAAATGGATTTCATCAACGGATTACGGATATAAGAAAATGGGAACATTGCCTCTAATTCATATCTTTAAACTCTTTTATTATCTTTTCGTGTTTTAGCTCTCCACACGGTAACCAATTTCGCATTTTTGACTCGGTTAAGAATTTAATGGGTTTAAGGTGTATTTAGGTAAAAATGGGAATGGTTGGGAAGGTCGGAATTAGAAAATTCATTTATGATGTCCATTTGTGCTTTTTTCAGACGATTGCTCATTTTATATTCTTTTTCTATATTTTTTTCTTTTTATTTTCTTGCTATTTTTGTTGAGCATTTTCTATTTTTGTTTCTTACCCCCTTTTTATGCACTTTCCGGACTTAATTTATGGGATTATTAACTTTCACAATTCCGGGCCAATTGGGGTTTCTTCTTGGGTTATTTACAAAAGGGAAATTTTTTTGCTACTTTTTCTGGCCAATAATTTTGGGTGACAAACGAGGGCCTACTTCATTGTCCGAAATATTAATTACGTTGCCATATGTGTCTCGAGATTAATTTACTTTAGGGATCTATTTAGCACGCTTTTCAAGGCAATATCACACACATTTTCCATAACCGGTCAAAGTGAAAGAATTGATATCCTCGACGACTTATTAGAACGCTGAAAGAACTTTGAGTTAACAATTAACTCGGATGGATTTATAAATTCACAATAATGAAAGGCTCGAATCTCATCGGGTTTGTTAATCTCAACATTTATTCGTTAAGTACTCTACGTTCGCTCAATTTCCATCTTTGGTCAATTTTAGATTTGTGTATTATTCTTTTACAATTTGAGACTTGAAACCGACTTTTAATGATATTTTTTAAAATTTTGAATTCCAATTTTTATTTATTTTGAAGAAAAATATTTTTGGATTTTTCAAAATTTTTGAAATTTCTGGGCATTTTTGAAAATTTGTGAAGTTTTAGAAAGACGCACTTAAGTTAGACTTTTTCATTGTTCTCAAGAAAAAAGGACTAAAATCTAACTCAAAGCGAAGTAAAAGTGAGAACAAAATAAAACGAACAAATACTGAAAGAGAAGAATTTTATATAAAGGATCAGCATGTGTTGCAAATTCAAAGGAAAGCAAGCAACCATGTGAACACAGCCAACATTTAAACAACCACTTTTCATACAAAACATCACTGGGGCGGGGGTTTGGAACTTCCGGGTGCGCTGGGGTCATACGGATCATATAAGAAGCATGGAGGTAGTCCACCGAAATTGAGTTCATACATGTTAGTTTGGAGACGATGCATCATGTTCGTCTCCCTCGGGTAGGTCGCCTGATCTCGTTGATATGCCGCTTGGTCCTAATTGTATTGTGAGACGAATCCGTCAACCCAGGTTTCCACTGCTGAGAGACGCCGATTAATTTCTGCGTTGGCGGGTGAAAAATCAGAATCTTCACCACTGTCATAATCTGTGTCGCCCTCTCCCATCACAATATCATCCTCTTCTTCTTCGTCGCTGCTCTCATCATCACCGCTCTCTTACTCTTCTTCATCATTACCCTCCTCATCGGTATCACTAGCCTCTTTTGCCAATCGGTCTTGGATGCGGGCTTGTTTTCATTCCCATTTGGTTCGAGTGGTGGATGCAAACGAAGTTAGGAGGCCCTGGAAATCCTGTGGGGGTGCAATACGGTGGTCGGCTAACATGGAGGTGATGAGTGGGGGAAATGGGAGATGTTTGATTCCATTTTTATCCATGGAGGCGAAGAATACATCCTTATAAATGCACACAACCAGGCTAACAGGGGTGTTGTGGTCGAAAAGGTGGTAGATGAGAGTGGCTTGACGTGGGCGCATCGCCGACTGATTGCCCGTGGCGAGAATGTTGGCGTACACTATTTTGAATGCGGGTCTTTATTTTTCACTTAGCTTGCCCACTGGGTAGGTGTCAGTGTTCCAATGATCATTAGGGTCAATGCGAGACATGCACACGTCTTTTTCAAGCGGGGCAAGAGGGTTTGGGTAAATGTATTTTTGTAGGTTCGGGACATCTTTAGCAGCTAACTTTTGGGATAGAAGTTCCAAACAGAAAGGGATGCGGATGCCGCCAATGTAAGCTTCATCCACGTAGTGGCCGGTGCGAACAAGGGAGACATAGAAGGTGCACACCACGTTGGGCCAGACCGCATCATGAGGTTTGTTGAATAAACGACACCAACCCCGAACCATGAAAAGAAGAGTGACAGAATTAGGCATGTCATTCCAAATGACTTGGCGCTTGATTTGGAGTTTACGAGGTGGGCCAAAGAAGTGTTCACACCACCATTGCTCTTGATGGGAACGGTATCCCGCGGCTCCGTCGCGCAGAATTGTGATAGAATCGTGTTTTTGGGGAGGTGGTAGGTTGGCCATGGTAATGGGATGGAAAAAGAGTATTGGGATGAATAAGGGAAAGAGAGGAGGAGAGTGAGTAGCGGTGGGTAAATGGGGTTGTGAAGGTGTAGAATTTATAGGTGGTGAGGGGCGAGGTTTGGGTAGGATTTGGAAGGAAAATGGGTGTTTGGAAGGGAAGGGACGAAAATGGAGGGAATTTGAGGGATTAGGGGAAAAGGGGGTGAACCTAGGGAAGGTAAAGAGTTGCATACACCGACCCATTCCATGTTCCTAGGACCGGATCGATCAAGGTCCTGTATTTTATTATTTCAATATGTTCCAACCTCGACCAATCCGGTTGCCCAGGACCGGATTGATCCAGTCCCCAAAATGGCCCTAGTCCCCCTATGGGATGGTATAATCTCCTCCTATGACTTTCGACTCCTTAGACTTAGGATCCTAAACCTGTATGACTGGATTACCAATCTCCTCAATATTGGGCTCTAAAATGCTTGCCTCGTAAAGCGAGCAGGTGCTCAAATTCCTCTCCTCTTGTGATGTGATCCTATGGACTACGTGAGGGAAACTCTTCTCATAACGAATGAACCATTCCATCAAGACCTCAATTTACCTAGATATAGATGAAACCAGGAGTTATAGAGGAGTACCTTTTGTCCCGGATGAAACTCTTTTCGTCGAATAATCTTATCATGTGCTAGTTTCATCCGGGCTTTTGAAATCTTGGTATTCTCATATGTATCATTGCCTATGTCCTCTAACTCATTAACTTGAAGCTTGCGAGCTTCACCGGCTTTGTCCATATCGTAATTTAATCTCTTAATTTCCCAATATGCTTTGTTCTCCAACTCAACGTGGAGGTGGCAAGGTTTTCCATACACCAAGCGGAATGGGGACATTCCGAGTGGGTTCTTATAAGCGGTACGGTAGGCCCAAAGAGAATCATTCCATCGAAGGGACCAATCTTTTCAGTCGGGATTGACCGTCTTCTCTAGTACGTGCTTGATTTCACGATTAGATAACTCGACCTGCCCATTCGTTTGCGGGTGATATGTAGTTCCAACCTTGTGAATGACACCATACTTTTTCATAAGTCTTTCAAACGAGTTGTTGCAAAAGTGCGTGCCATTATCACTGATTATCGCTTTAGGTGCACCGAAGCGAGAAAGTATGTGTTCGTGCAGGAACTTTATCACCACTTTATTATCATTAGTCTTGGTAGCTATAGTTTCTACGCATTTAGAAACGTAGTCTACCACAACTAGGATGTATAGGTATCCAAAGGACAGGGTAAATGGTCCCATGAGGTCAATACCCCAACAATCGAAAATCTCAATAATGAGAATCGGGGTTACTGGCATCATGTCTCATCCGGTAATCGCTACCATCCATTGAGACTTGTTGCAAGATTTGCAACAATTGTTAACATCCTGGAACATTGTGGGCCAGTACAAACCACATTGGGGAATTTTAGCGGTTGTCTTTTTCACGAAAAAATTGGCCTCCACATGCTTCTGAATGACAGAATTGGATGACTTTTGGAATTTCATCATCCGGTATACATCGTCGGATGATTTGACAAGCGTAATATTTAAAAAGGAGTGGGTCATCATAGAAAAACATGCGCAACCAAGTGATGAACCTCTTCTTATATTACGGTGTCCAATCGGGAGGGACGACTCCCGTGACAAGATAGTTCACTATATTCGCAAACCAGGGTAAAGAAGAGGTCGCAAAGAGTTGCTCATCTAAAAAATAATCGTCTATGGGTGTAGGATCAATAGGTACGTCAGACGAAAGACGTGATAAGTGATTGGCAACGACGTTTTCTACTCATTTTTTGTCTTAATGGAGAGATCAAACTCTTGTAGGAGTAGGATCCATCTTATGAGGCGCGACTTTGCGTCTTTCTTTGCAAGTAGATATTTTAAAGCCGTATGGTTGGTGAAATAAGTGATGGGGGAACCGATAAGATAGGACCGAAATTTGTCGAGAGCGAACACTACCACTAGCAATTCCTTCTCCGTAGTGGAGTAATTGAGTTGTGGTCCGATAAGAGTCCGACTAGCGTAGTAGATGATATGAGACTTGTTGTCTTTTATGTGGCCCAAAATAGCCCCTATTGCATAATCTCTAGCATCACACATAAGCTCGAATGGTAAGGACCAATTCGGAGCTTGCATAATGGGAGAGGACACAAGCATGTTTTTCAATTTTTCAAAAGCACTTTGACATGATTCTGTCCACTCAAATGGGGTGTTCTTCATAAGAAGATTGCTTAAGGGTCTAGCGAGGGCGCTAAAATCCTTAATGAACCTTTTATAAAACCCTGCGTGTTGCAAAAAAGAGCGCACGTCTTTCAGTGATTTAGGCGGGGGTAGGTCAGCTATGAAATCTATTTTTGCTCTATCAACCTCGATCCCTTTGGATGACACGATGTGGCCAAGAACTATACCCTCGATTACCATGAAATGGCATTTTTCCTAATTCAACACTAAGTTCTTTTCCGCACATTGAGCTAGTACTTTCTCAAGACTAGCTAAACATAGGTCGATGGAGGTGCTAAAAACACTAAAATCTTCCATAAACACCTCTAGCCCTCTCTCAACCATGTCACTAAATAAGCTCAACATGCACCTTTGAAAGGTCGTCGGTGCATTACACAAGTCAAATGGCATACGTTTGTAGGCAAACGTTCCAAAGGGGCAAGTGAAGGTCGTCTTCTGTTGATCAAGTACATCTACCTCAATTTGGTTATATCCAGAATAACCATCTAGGAAGCAATAATAAGGGTGGTCCCCTACTCTTTCAAGCACTTGATCGATAAATGGCTAGGGGAAATGATCTTTCCGAGTTCCCACGTTGAGTTTACGGTAATCAATGCAAATGCGCCACCCAGTGGTGGTACGTTGGGGAACTAACTCTCCCTTGGCATTTTCAATCACAGTCATGCCCTAATTCTTCGAAGCGACTTGAGTGGGGCTCACCCACTTTCTATCCAAGATTGGGTAAATAATCCCGACATCCAACAACTTTATAATTTCAGTCCTTACCACATCTTTCATCGTGGGGTTTAGTCGTCTTTGCATTCATCCCAAGGGCTTAACATCCTCTTCGAGGTGAATCTTATCACTACATCAAAACTGGCGATTGGTCACGGCCAAAATTCCTGACCAAAACTGTGGGTTGCGAACTTGGGCCGTGACCATTTCGGGCATGACCAATTTTTTGGGTCGCGGCCCAAGTCCGTGACTAAAAAAGGTCACGGCCCAGAGGGGTCACGACAGATGGTTGCGGACTTGGGCCGTGGTCGATGTCGTTATGGGTCGCGGCCCTCATTCGTGACCCACAACGGTGATAAATTGGTTTCGAGCAAAGTACGCGACCCACGACCGTTACAAAAAAATTGGTTGCGGCCTTCATTCGTGACCCACAACCGTGACAAATTGGTGGTGTCCAAAGTCTGCGACCCACAACCGTGACAAAAAAATAAAAAAAAAATGGTCGCGAACCAAGTCCGTGACCCACAACCGTGACAAATTGGTCGTGAAATTGGGCTGCGACCGACAACCGTGACTAAAAAAAAGGGAAAGAAACGGTCACGGACATTGGCCGCAACCATTTTTATGCGCGACGGAAAAAAAAATGGTCATGGAAAAAGTCCATGACCATATTTAACTATAATTTTTTTAAAAATGAATTTTTTTGGTCAAATCCTAAAATTGGGGGAATGTGAGTGCACCGTCGGTTGCTGCGTGTAACGTTGGACGCGTACGAGGTGTTACAAATATTTATTATTGGCAAAACAATAAAACAAATCACAAATTGTGAATCGAGAACGTTGTTACTAAAGAAATATATATATACAAACTTAAAAATATTACACGTCTTAATAATTCACAGAAAAAAAAAATTTGGCAGAGTATCCTCTATTTTCTTGACATTCCAAACCCTGTAAATGTAAAACCTTCTTATTATAAATCTCGCACGACCATAAAATTCAGTAATCGAATTATAAAAGCCCACACGGCCATAAAATTCAGCAATCAAATTATAAAAGCACGCACGACTGTAACACATAAAAAACATAATCATGAATGTCCACAACTTATAAACAATCTTCATGTTGTAAACCATTGCCTCCTTCATTTGTTCCACGTGAAAAAATCCTACAAATGATAGGATACAAAAAAAAAATATCAGTAACCAAGTAGTTTTACAAAAAAATTAATCAAGCAGAAAAATTGCATATATGAGTTAAAATTATCAACATACCAATGTTTTTAAGCGTAAGTCTACAAATATGCAAATTATCGTCGTATTCTCCAACCGGGAGTCCCGCGGCTGCGCGGTCAGTTCCTAAGAGTTACATTGGTCCCGTGGAAGGTGTTGGTGCCACCCACGGGACGTTCGGGGACTATTTTCGGTTTTCACCCTCTAACGCCATGTTTTTATTCCTCAGACTAGAAATATGCAAATTATCATTGTATTCGCAAATTGGGAGACCTGCGGCAGCGGGGTCAGTTACTACGAGTTACATTGGTCCCGTGGGAGGTGTTGGTGCCTCCCACGGGGCCGTTCGGGGGCTGTTTTGGGTTTTCACCCTCTAACGCCTTGTTTTTAAGCATAAGTATAGAAATATGCAAATTATCATTTTATTCTCAAACCGAGAGACCCGCAGATGCATGGTTAGTTCTTACGAGTTACATTGGTCCCGTGGGAGGTGTTGGTGCCTCCCACTGGGCCATTCGGGGGCTATTTTGGGCTTTCACCCTCAAACACCATGTTTTTAATCCTAAGTCTTGAAATATGCAAATTATCATCGTACTCTCAAACCGAGAGTCCCGCGGCTGCGTGGTCACTTCCTACGAGTTACATTGGTCCCGTGGGAGGTGTTGCTGCCACCCATGGGGTCGTTCAGGGATTATTTCGGGTTTTCACCCACTAACGCCATGTTTTTAAGCCTAAGTCTAGATATATGCAAATTACTGTCGTATTCTCAAATCGAGAGTCCCGCGGCTGCGTGGTCAGGTCCTATGAGTTACATTGGTCCGGTGGGAGGTGTTGGTGCCACCCACATGTCCGTTCGGGGGATATTTCGGGTTTTCACCCACTAACGTCACGTTTTTAAGACAAAGTCTAGAAATATGCAAATTATCGTTATATTCTCATACTAGGAGTCCCGTGACTGCGCGGTTAGTCCCTACGAGTTACGTTGGTCCCGTGGGAGGTGTTGTTGCCTCCGATGGGGCCCTTCGGGGGATGTTTCGGGCTTTCACCCACTAAGGCCATGTTTTTAAGCCTAGGTCTAGAAATATGCAAATTATCGTCGTATTCTCAAACCGGGAGTCCCGTGGCTGCACGATCAGTTTCTACGAGTTACATTGGTCTTATGGAAGGTGTAAGTGCATCCCACTAGGCCGTTCGGGGCCTATTTTGGGTTTTTACCCTATCCGCCATGTTTTTAAGCATAAGTGTAGAAATATGAAAATTATCATTGTATTCTCAAATCGGGAGACCCGCGGCTGCGGGGTCAGTTCCGACGAGTTACATTGGTCCCGTGGGAGGTGTTGGTGCCTCTCACGGGACCGTTTGGGGGCTATTTTGGTTTTCTCCCTCTAACGCCATGCTTTTAAGCATAAGTCTAGAAATATGCTAATTATCATCGTATTCTCAAACTCGGAGTATCGCAGCTACGCGATCAGTTTCTACGAGTCACATTGGTCCCGTGGAAGGTGTTGGTGCCACCCACGAGGCCGTTCGGGAGTTATTTCGGGTGTTCATCCACTAACGCCATGTTTTTAAGCCCAAGTCTAGAAATATGCAAAGTACCGTCGTCTTCTCAATCTGGGAGTCCCGTGGCTACGCGGTCAGTTCCTACGAGTTACATTGGTCCCGTAGGAGGTGTTGGTTCCTCCCACGGGGCCATAAGAGGGTTGTTTTGAGTTTTCACCCCCTAACGCCATGTTTTTAAGCCTACATCTAGAAATATCCAAACTATCGTCGTATTCTCAAATCGGGAGTCCAGTGGCTACCCGAACAGTTCCTACGAGTCACATTGGTCCCATGGGAGGCGTTGGTGCCACCCAAGGGGTCGTTCGGGCGCTGTTTCGGGTTTTCACCCACTAACGCCATGTTTTAAGCCTAAGTATAAAGATATGCAAATTACCATCATATTCTCAAACTGGAAGTCCCGCGGCTGCGTGGTCAGTTCCTATGAGTTACATTGGTCCTATGGGAGGTGTTGGTGCCACCCACGGGGTCGTTCGGGGGATGTTTCGAGTTTTCCCCCAGTAACGCCATGTTTTGCCTAAGTCTAGAAATATTCAAATTATCGACGTATTCTCAAACCGAGAGTCCCATGGCTGCGCGATATGTTCCTACGAGTCACATTGGTCCAATGGGAGGCGTTGGTGCCACCCACGGGGCTATTCGAGGGTTGTTTCGAGTTTTCACCCACTAACGCCATGTTTTTAAGACTTAGTCTAGAAATATACAAATTACCATCGTATTCTAAAACTGGGAGTTTCGTGACTGCGCGGTCAGTTCCTACGAGTTACATTGGCCCCATGGGAGGTGTTGGTGCCTCCCACGGGGCCCTTTGGGGGCTGTTTCGGGCTTTCACCCACTAGCGCCATGTTTTTAAACTTAAGTCTAAAAATGTATAAATTATCATTATATTCTTAATCCAGGAGTTCCGTCACTGCGCGATCAGTTCATACGAGTAGCATTGGCCCCGTGGGAGGTGTTGGTGCCTGCCACGGGGCCCTTCGGGGGATATTTTTGGCTTTCACCTACTAACGCAAGGTATTTAAGCTAAAGTCTAGAAATATGCAAATTAGAGTCGTATTCTCAAAGTGAGAGTCCCAAGACTGCGCGGTCAGTTCCTATGAGTTACATTGGTTCCATGGGAGGTGTTAGTGCCTCCCACGGTGCCGTTCGGGGGCTGTTTCGAGTTTTCACCCACTAACGCCATGTTTTTAGGCCTAAGTCTAGAAATATATAAATTACTGTCGTATTCTCAAACTGGGAGTCCCGCTGCTGCATGGTTAGTTCCTATGAGGTACATTGGTCCCGTGCGAGGTGTTAGTGCTACCCATGGGGCCGTTCGGGGGTTGTTTCGGGTTTCCCCCAATAATGCCTTATTTTGCCTAAGTCTAGAAATACTCAAATTATCATCATATTCTCAAACTGATAGTTCTATGGCTGCGCGATCAGTTCCTACGAGTCACATTGGTCTAGTGGGAGGTGTTGGTGCCACCCACGTGGCTGTTCAGGGGCTATTTCGAGTTTTCACCCACTAACGCCATGTTTTTAAGCTTAACTCTAGAAATATGAAAATTACCATCATATTCTCAAATCGGGAGTCCCGTGGCTGCGCGGTCAGTTCCTACCAGTTACATTGGTCCCGTGGGAGGTGTTGGTGCCTCCCACGGGGCCCTTCGGGGGCTGTTTCGGGCTTTCACCCACTAACGCCATGTTTTTAGGCCTAAGTCTAGAAATGTGTAAATTATCGCCATATTCTCAATCCTGGAGCCCTGTGACTGCCCGGTCAGTTCCTACGAGTAACATTGGTCCCGTGGGAGGAGTTGATGCCTGCCACGGGGCCCTTCGAGGGCTGTTTTGGTCTATCACCTACTAACGCCAGGTATTTAAGATAAAGTTTAGAGATATGCAAATTAGAATCATATTCTTAAACTGAGAGTCCCGGGACTGTGTGTCAGTTCCTATGAGTTACATTAGTCCCTTGGGAGGTGTTGGTGCCTCCCACGGTGTCGTTCGCGGGCTGTTTCGGGTTTTAACCCACTAAAGCTATGTTTTTAAGCCTAAGTCTAGAAATATATAAATTATTGTCGTATTCTCAAACTGGGAATCTCGCGGCTACGTGGTTAGTTCCTACGAGTTACATTGGTCCCAAGGAAGGTGTTGGGGCCTCCCATGGGGCCGTTCGGGAGATGTTTTGGGTTTTCATCCTCTAATAACATGTTTTTATGCATAAGTCTATAAACATGCAAATTATCGTTGTATTCTCACACTGGGAGACCAACGGCTGTGGGGTCAGTTCCTACGAGTTACATTGGTCCCATGGGAGGTGTTGGTGCCTCCCATGGTGCCGTTCGCGGGCTGTTTCGTGCTTTTACCCACTAACGCTATGTTTTTAAGCCTAAGTCTAGAAATATGTAAATTATTGTTGTATTCTCAAACTGCTAATCCCGCGGCTACGTGGTCAGTTCCTACGAGTTACATTGGTCCCGTGGAAGGCGTTGGTGCCTCCCATGGGGCCGTTCGGGGGCTGTTTTGGGTTTTCACCCTCTAACGCCATGTTTTTATGCGTAAGTCTATAAATATGCAAATTAACATTATAATCTCAAATCGAGAGACCAGCGACTGCGTGGTCAGTTCCTACGAGTTACATTGGTCCCGTGAGAGGTGTTGGTGCCTCCCACGGGACCGTTTGGGGGTTGTTCTGGGTTTTCACCCTCTAACGCCATATTTTAACGCCTCAGTCTAGAAATAAGCAAATTATCATGGTATTATCATACTGGGAGTATCACGACTACGCGATCAGTTCTTACGAGTCACATTGGTCCCGTGGGAGGTGTTGGTGCCACCCACGGGGCCGTTCGGGGGCTGTTTCGGGTTTTCACCCACTAACGCTATGTTTTTAGGCCTAAGTCTAGAAATATGCAAATTACTATCGTATTCTCAAACTGGAAGTCCCACGGCTGCGTCGTCAGTTCCTATGAGTTACATTGGTCTCGTGGGAGGTGTTGGTGCCACCCACAAGGACGTTCGGGGGCTATTTCGAGTTTTCACCCACTAATGCCATGTTTTTATGCCTAAGTCTAGAAATATGCAAATTATCGTTGTATTCTCAAACTATGAGTCCCGTGGCTGCACGATCAATCCCAATGAGTTACATCGGTCCAGAGGGAGGAGTTGGTGCCTCCCATGGAGCCCTTCGGGGGCTGTTTTGGGCTTTCACCCACTAAGGCCACGTTTTAAGTCTAAGTCTATAAATATGCAAATTATCATCGTATTCTCAAATCGGGAGTCCCGCGGCTTCGCGATCAGTTCCTATGAGTTACATTGGTCCCGTGGGAGGTGTTGGTGCCTCCCACAGGGCCGTTCGGGGCCAATTTTGGCTTTTTACCCTATAACGCCATGTTTTTAAGTGTAAGTGTAGAAATATGAAAATTATCATTGTATTCTCAAATCGGGAGACTCGCGGCTGGGGGTCAGTTCCTACGAGTTACATTGGTCCCGTCGAAGGTGTTGGTGCCTCCCACGGGACCGTTTGGGGGCTGTTGTGGGTTTTCTCCCTCTAACGCCATGTTTTTAAGCCTAAGTCTAAAAATATGCAAATTATCATCGTACTCACAAACTCGGAGTACCACGGCTGCGCGGTTAGTTCCTACGAGTGACATTGGTCCCGTGGGAGGTGTTGGTTCCACCCACGAGGCCGTTTGGGGGTTGTTTCGGGTGTTCATCCACTAACGCCATGTTTTTAAATCTAAGTCTAGAAATATGTAAATTATCGTCGTATTCTCAAACTGGGAGTCCCGTGCCTGCACGATCAGTTCCTACGAGTTACGTTGGTCCTGTGAAAGGTGCTCATGCCTCCTATAGGGCCGTACGGGGGCCATTTTGGGTTTTCACCCTCTAACGCCATGTCTTTAAGCATAAGCCTAGAAATATGAAAATTATCATTTTATTCTCAAATCGGGAGACCCGCGGCTACGGGGTCAGTTCTTACGAGTTACATTGGTCCCGTGGGAGGTGTTGGTGCCTCCCACAAGACAGTTTGGTGATTGTTTTGGGATTTCTCCCTCTAACGCAATGTTTTTAAGCCTAAGTCTAGAAATATTCAAATTATCATCGTATTCTCAAACTCGAAGAACCGCGGTTATGCGGTCAGTTCCTACGAGTCACATTGGTCCCGTGGGATGTGTTGGTGCCACCCACGGGGCCATTTGGGGGCTGTTTCGGGTGTTGATCCATTAACGCCATGTTTTTAAGCCCAAGTCTCGAAATATGCAAATTACCCTCTTATTCTCAAGCCGGGAGTCCCGTTTCTGTGCGATCAGTTCCTACGAGTTACATTGGTCCCGTGGAAGGTGTTGGTGCCTCCCATGGGGCCGTTCAGGGGCTATTTTGGGTTTTCACCCTCAAACGCCATGTTTTTATGCGTAAGTCTATAAATATGTAAATTATCATTGTATTCTCAAATAGGGAGACCCGTGGCTGTGGGGTCAGTTCCTACGAGTTACATTGGTCCCGTGAGAGGTGTTGGTGCCTCCCACGGGATCGTTTGGGGGTTGTCTTGGGTTTTCACACTCTAACGCCATGTTTTTAAGCCTAAGTGTAGAATTTGCAAATTATCATCGTATTCTCAAACTGGGAGAATCGGGGCTGCGCGATCTGTTCTTACGAGTCACATTGGTCCCGTGGGAGGTGTTGGTGCCACCTACGGGGCCGTTCAGGGATTGTTTCGGGTTTTCACCCACTAACGCCATGTTTTTAAGCCTAAGTCTGTAAATATGCAAATTACCATCGTATTCTCAAACTGGAAGTCCCGCGGATGCGTGGTCAGTTTTACGAGTTACATTAGTCCCGTGGGAGGTGTTGGTGGCTCCCACGGGGCCATTTGGGGGGTTGTTTCAGGTTTTCACCCTCAAACACAATATTTTTAAGCCCAAGTCTAGAAATATACAAATTATCATTGTATTCTCAAATCGGGTGTTCCGTGGCTGCCCCATCATTCCTACGAGTGATATTGGTCCCATTGGAGGTGTCTGTGCGACCCACAGGGCCGTTCGGGTGCTGTTTCGGGTTTTCACCCACTAACGCCATATTTTTAAGCCTTAGTCTCAAAATATATTAATTACCGTCGTATTCTCAAATTGGGAGTCCCGCAGTTGCGTGGTCAGGTCCTATCAGTTACATTGGTCCCGTAGGAGATGTTGGTGCCACCCATGGGGCCGTTCGGAGACTTTCCCCAGTTACGCCATGTTTTGCCTAAGTCTGGAAATATGTAAATTATTATCGTATTCTCAAACCGGGAGTCCCGTGGTTGCGCGATCAGTACCTACGAGTCACATTGGTCCAGTGGGATGTGTTAGTGCCACCCACGGGGCCGTTCGAGGGATGTTTTGGGTTTCCCCCAGTGACTCCATGTTTTGCCTAAGTCTGCAAATATGCAAAGTATCGTCATATTCTCGAACTGGGAGTCCCATGGATACGCGATCAGTTCCTACGAGTCATATTGGTCGAGTGGGAGGTGTTCGTGCCACCCACGGGGCTGTTCGTGGGCTGTTTCAGTTTTTCACCCACTAACGCCATGTTTTTAAGCCTAATTCTACAAATATGCAAATTACCATCGTATTCTCAAATAAGGAGTCCCGTGGCTGCGTGGTCAGCTCCTACGAGTTACATTGGTCCCGTGGTAGGTGTTGGTGCCTCCCACGGGACCTTCGGGGGCTGTTTCGGGCTTTCACCCACTAAAGCCATGTTTTTAAGGCTAAGTTTAGAAATGTGCAAATTATCATCGTATTCTTAATCCAGGAGTCCCGTGATTGCGCGGTTCGTTCCTACGAGTAACATTGGTCCCATGGGAGGTGTTGGTGCCTGCCACGGGGCCCTTCGGGGGCTATTTTTGGCTTTCACCTACTAACACCAGGTATTTAAGTTAAAGTCTAAAAATATGCAAATTACAGATGTATTCTCAAATTGTGAGTCCCGAGACCGCGCAGTCAGTTCCTATAAGTTACATTGGTCCCATGGGAGGTGTAGGTGCCTCCCACGCGACCGTTCGGGGCATGTTTCGGGTTTTCACCCACTAACGCCATGTTTTTAAGCCTATGTCTAGAAATATGAAAATTACTATCTTATTCTCAAACCGGGAGTCCCACGGCTGCGTGGTCAGTTCCTATGATTTGCATTGGTCCCGTGGGAGGTGTTGGTGCCACCCACGAGGCCATTCGGGGGATGTTTCGGGTTTTCCCCCAGTAACGCCATATTTTTCGTAAGTCTAGAAATACGCTAATTATCGTCATATTCTTAAACTGGGAGTCCCATGGCTGCACGATTAGTTCCTACGAGTCACATTGGTCCCGTGGGAGGTGTTGGTGCCTCCCACGGGGCCCTTTGGGGCTGTTTCGGGCTTTCACCCACTAATGCCATGTTTTTAAGCCTAAGTCTAGAAATGTGTAAATTATCATCGTATTCTCAATCCAGGAGTCCCGTGACTGCGCGGTTAGTTCCTACGAGTAACATTGATCCCGTCGGAGGTGTTGGTGGCCCTTCGGGGGATGTTTTGGGCTTTCACCCACTGACATCAAGTTTTTCAGCCAAAGTCTAGAAATATAAAAATTGCCATCGTATTCTCAAACTGGGAGTCTCGTGGCTACGCGGTCAGTTCCTATGAGTTACATTGGTCCCGTGGGAGGTGTTAGTGCCTCCCACGGGGCCCTTCGGGGGATATTTCGGGCTTTCACCCACTAACGCCATATTTTTAAGCCTAAGTCTAGAAATATGGAAATTATCATCATATTCTCAAACTGGGAGTCCCGTGGCTGCACGGTCAGTTCCTACGAGTTACATTAGTCCCGTGGAAGGTGTTGGTGCCTCCCATTGGGTCGTTCAGGGGCTGTTTTTGGTTTTCACCCTCTAACTCCATGTTTTTATGCGTAAGTCTATAAATATGTAAATTATCATGGTATTCTCAAATCGGGAGATCCGCGGCTACGGGGTCAGTTCCTTCGAGTTACATTGGTCCCGTGGGAGGTGTTGGTGGCTCCCACGGGGCCATTTGGGGGCTATTTTGGGTTTTCACCCTGAAATATAATGTTTTTAAGGCTAAGTCTAGCAATATGCAAATTATCGTTGTATTCTCAAACCGAGTGTTCCGTGGCTGCCCGATCAGTTCCTATGAGTCATATTGGTCCCGTTGGAGGTGTTTGTTTACCCATGGGGCCGTTCGGTGTTGTTTCAAGTTTTCACCCACTAATGACTTGTTTTTAAGCCTTAGTCTCAAAATATGCAAACTACCATCATATTCTCAAATCGGGAGTCCCGCGACTGCGTGGTCAGTTCCTATCAGTTACACTGGTCCCGTGGGAGGTGTTGGTGCCACCCACGGGGCCGTTCGAGGACTTCTTTGGGTTTTTCCCTACTTACGCCATGTTTTGCCTAAGTCTAGAAATATGCAAATTATCATCGTATTCTCAAACCGGGAGTCCCATTGCTGCGCCATCATTTCCTATGAGTCATATTGGTCCCGTGGGAGGTGTTGGTGCCACCCACGGAGCCGTTCGGGGGATGTTTTAGGTTTTCACCCACTAACGCCATGTGTTTAAGCCTAAGTCTAAAGATATGCAAATTACCGTCGTATTCTCAAACTGGGAGTCATGCGGCTGCGTGGTCTGTTCCTATGAGTTGCATTGGTCCTGTGGGAGGTGTTGGTGCCACCCACGTGGCCGTTCGGGGTCTGTTTCGGGTTACTAACGCCATATTTTTAAGGCTAAGTCTAGAAATATGAAAATTATCATCGTATTCTCAAACTCGGAGTCCCGTGGCTGCGCGGTTAGTCCCTACGAGTTACATTAGTCTCGTGGGAGGTGTTGGTGCCTCCCATGGGGCTCTTCAGGGGCTGTTTCGGGCATTCATGCACTAACACCATATTTATAAGCCTAAATCTAGAAATATACAAATTATCGTCGTATTCTCAAACCGAGAGTCCCGTGCCTGCACGATCAGTTCCTACGAGTTACATTCGTCCTGTGGAAGGTGTTGATGCCTCCTTTAGGGCCGTACAAGGGATGTTTTGGGTTTTCACCCTCTAACGCCATGTCTTTAAGCATAAGTCTAGAAATATGAAAATTATCATTGTATTCTCAAATCGGGAGACCCGCGGCTGTGGGGTCAGTTCTTATGAGTTACGTTGGTCCCGTGGGAGGTGTTGGTGCCTCCCACAGGACAGTTTGGTGGTTGTTTTGGGATTTCTCCCTCTAACGCAATGTTTTTAAGCCTAAGTCTAGAAATATGCAAATTATCATCGTATTCTCAAACTCGGAGTATCGCGGCTACGCGGTCAGTTCCTACGAGTCACATTGGTCCCGTGGGATGTGTTGGTGCCACCCACGGGGTCATTTGGGGGGCTGTTTCGGGTGTTGATCCACTAACGCCATGTTTTTAAGCCTAAGTATCAAAATATGAAAATTACCCTCGTATTGTCAAGCCGGGAGTCCCGTTGTTGCGCGATCAGTTCCTACGAGTTACATTGGTCCCGTGGAAGGTGTTGGTGCTTCCCATGGGGCTGTTCAGGGGCTATTTTGGGTTTTCACCCTCTAACGCCATGTTTTTATGCATAAGTCTATAAATATGTAAATTATCGTTGTATTCTCAAATCGGGAGACCCACGGCTGTGGGGTCAGTTCCTACGAGTTACATTGGTCCCGTGAGAGGTGTTGGTGCCTCCCACGGGATCGTTTGGGGGTTGTCTTGGGTTTTCACTCTATAACGCCATGTTTTTAAGCCTAAGTCTAGAAATTTGCAAATTATCATCGTATTCTCACTCTGGGAGTATCGTGGCTGCACGATCTTTTCTTACAAGTCACATTGGTCCCGTGGGATGTGTTGGTGCCACCTACGGGGCTGTTCAGGGATTGTTTCGGGTGTTCACCCACTAACGCCATGTTTTTAAGCCTAAGTCTGTAAATATGCAAATTACCATCGTATTATCAAACTGGAAGTCCCGCGGATGCGTGGTCAGTTTTGCGAGTTACATTGGTCCCGTGGGAGGTGTTGGTGGCTCCCACGGGGCCATTTGGGGGTTGTTTCGGGTTTTCACCCTGAAACACAATGTTTTTAAGCCTAAGTCTAGAAATATGCAAATTATCATCGTATTCTCAAATCGGGTGTTCCGTGGCTGCCCGATCATTCCTACGAGTCATAATGGTCCCATTGGAGGTGTCTGTGCGACCCACAGGGCCATTCGAGTGCTGTTTCGGGTTTTCACCCACTAACGCCATATTTTTAAGCTTTAGTCTCAAAATATATTCATTATCGTCATATTCTCAAATTGGGAGTCCCACGGCTGCGTGGTCAGTTCCTATTAGTTACATTGGTCCCGTGGGAGGTGTTGCTGCCACCCATGGGGCCGTTCGGGGACTTTCCCCAGTTACGCCATGTTTTGCCTAAGTTTGAAAATATGCAAATTATCATCATATTCTCAAATCGGGAGTCCCGTGGTTGCGCGATCAATTCCTACGAGTCACATTGGTCCAGTGGGATGTGTTGGTGCCACCCACGGGGCCGTTTGGGGGATGTTTTGGGTTTTCATCCACTAACGCCATGTTTTTAAGCCTAAGTCTGGAGATATGCAAATTACCATCGTATTCTAAAACTAGGAGTCTTGCGGCTTCATGGTCAGTCCCTTTGAGTTACATTGGTCCCGTGGGAGGTGTTGGTGCCACCCACGTGGCCGTTCGGGGTCTGTTTTGGGTTTTCACCCACTAACGACATATTTTTAAGCTTAAGTCTAGAAATATGCAAATTATCGTCGTATTCTCAAACTGGGAGTCCCGTGGCTGCGCGGTCAGTCCCTATGAGTTACATTAGTCCCGTGGGAGGTGTTGGTGCCTCCCATGGGGCTCTTCGGGGGCTGTTTTGGTCATTCACCCACTAACACCATATTTTTAAGCCTAAGTCTAGAAATATACAAATTATCGTCGTATTCTCAAACCGGGAGTCCCGTGGCTGCACGATCAGTTCATACGAGTTACATTGGTCCTCTGGAAGGTGTTGGTGCCTCCTATAGGGCCGTTCGGGGGCTGTTTTGGGTTTTCACCCTCTAACGCCATGTCTTTAAGCATAAGTCTAGAAATATGTAAATTATCCTTGTATTCTCAAATCGGGAAACCCGCGACTACGGGGTCAGTTCCTACGAGTTACATTGATCCCGTGGGAGGTGTTGGTGCCTCCCAGAGGACCGTTTGGTGGTTGTTTTGGGATTTCTCCCTCTAACGCCATGTTTTTAAGTCTAAGTCTAAAAATATGCAAATTATCATCATATTCTCAAACTCGGAGTACCGCTATTACGCGGTTAGTTCCTACAGGTCACATTGGTCCCGTGGGAGGTGTTGGTGCCACCCACGGGGCCATTCAGGGGTTGTTTCGGGTGTTGATCCACTAACGCCAAGTTTTTAAGCCTAAGTCTAGAAATATACAAATTACCCTCGTATTCTCAAGCCGGGAGTCCCTTGGTTGCGCGATCAGTTACTACGAGTTACATTGGTCCCGTATGAGGTGTTGGTTCCTCCCATGGGGCCATTCGAGTGCTGTTTTGGGTTTTCAGGCTATAACGCCATGTTTTTAATCCTAAGTCTAGAAATATGAAAATTGTCATCATATTCTCAAACCGAGAGTCCCGTGGCTGCCTGATCAGTTCCTACGAGTCGCATTGGTTCGGTGGGAGGTGTTAGAGAGACCCACGGGGCCATTCGGGGGCTGTTTTGGGTTTTCACCCACTAACGCCATGTTTTTCAGCCTTTGTCTAGAAATATGGAAATTTCTGTCGTATTCTCAAACCGGGAGTCCCGCGGCTGCATGGTCAGTTCCTATGAGTTGCATTGGTCTAGTGGGAGGTGTTGGTGCCACCCACGGGGCCGTTTGGGGGATGTCTCGAGTTTTCCCCAGTAATGCCATGTTTTGCCTAAGTCTAGAAATACGCAAATTATCATCGTATTCTCAAACGGGGAGTCTCGTGGCTATGCGATCAGTTCCTATGACTCAAACATGTCCAGTGGGAGGTGTTGGTGCCACCCACGGGGCTGTTCGGAGGCTGTTTCGGGTCTTCACACACTAACGCCATGTTTTTAGGTCTAAGTCTTGAAATATGTAAATTAGCATCGTATTCTCAAATCGGGAGTCTTGTGGTTGCGCGGTCAGTTGCTACGAGTTACATTGGTCCCGTGGGAGGTGTTGGTGCCTCCCATGGGGCCCTTCGAGGGCTGTTTTGGGTTTTAACCCACTAACGCCAAATTTTTAAGCCCGAGTCTAGAAGTATATAAATTACCATTGTATTCTCAAATTGGGAATCTCATGGCTACGAGGTCAGTTCCTTCGAGTTACATTGGTCCCGTGGGAGGTATTGGTGCCTCCAACGGGACCGTTTGGGGGTTGTTTTACGTTTTCACCCTCTAACGTCATGTTTTTAAGCCTAAGTCTAGTAATATTCAAATTATCGTCATATTCTCAAACCGAGTGTCCCGTGGTTGCACGGTCAGTTATTATGAGTCAAATTGGTCCAATGGGAGGTGTTGGTGCCACCAACGTGGCCGTTCGGTGGCTGCTTCAGGTTTCACCCACTAACGCCATGTTTTTAAGCCTTAGTCTCAAAATATATTAATTACCGTCGTATTCTCAAATCGGGAGTCCCACGGCTGCGTGGTCAGTTCCTATAAGTTACATTGGTCCCGTGGGAGGTATTGGTGCCACCCATGGGGCCGTTCGAGGGATGTTTCGAGTTTTCCCCCACTAACGCCATGTTTTGCCTACGCCTATAAATATGCAAATTATCATCGTATTCTCAAACCGAGAGTCTCGTGGCTGCGTGGTCAGTTCCTATGAGTTACAATGGTCCCGTGGGAGGTGTTGGTGCTTCCCACGCGACCGTTGGGGGTTGTTTTGGGTTTTCTCCCTCTAACGCCATGTTTTTAAGCCTAAGTCTAGAAATATGCAAATTACCGTCGTATTCTCAAACCTAGAGTCCCAAGGCTATGCGATTGGTTCATATGAGTTACATTGGTCCCGTGGGAGGTGTTGGTGCCTCCTACGGGTCCATTCGGGGGCTGTTTCAGCTTTTCACCCAGTAACGCCATATTTTTAAGCCTAAATCTAGAAATATGAAATTTATCTTTGTATTCTCAAACCGGGAATCCCGCGGCTGTGTGGTCAGTTCCTACGTGTTACATTGGTCCCGTGGGAGGTGTTGGGACCACCCATGGGGCCGTTCAGGGGATGTTTCAGGTTTTCCCCCACTAACGCCATGTTTTGCCTAAGTCTATAAATATGCAAATTATAATCATATTCTCAAACCGAGAGTCTCATGGCTGCGCGGTCAGTTCCTATGAGCTACATTGGTCCCATGGGAGGTGTTGGTGCTTCCCACCCGACCGTTGCGGGCTGTTTTGGGTTTTCACCCTGTAACGCCATGTTTTTAAGCCTAAGTCTAGAAATATGCAAATTATCGTCATATTCTCAAATCAGGAGACCCGATGTCGTATTCTAAAACCGAGAGTCCCGCAGCTACACGGTGAGTTCCTACGACTTACATTGGTCCCATGGGAGGTGTTGGTGACTCCCACGGGGCAGTTTGTGGGATGTTTTGCGTTTTCACCCTCTAACGCCATGTATTTAAGCCTAAGTCTAGAAATATGCAAATTATTGTCGTATTCTCAAACCGAAAGTCTAGCGGTTGCGCAGCCAGTTCTTACGAGTGACATTGGTTCTATGGGAGGTATTGATGCCACCCACAGGGTCGTTCGTGGGCTATTTCGGGTTTTCGCTCACTAACGCCATGTTTTGTCTAAGTGTAGAAATATGCAAATGACCATCATATTCTCAAACCGGGAGTCTCATGGCAGCGCAGTGAGTTCCTAGGAGAAACATTAGTCTCGTGGGCGGTGTTGGTGCCACCCACGGGGCCGTTTGGGGGCTGCTTCGGGTTTTTCCCGACTAACGCCATGTCTTGCTAAAGTCTAGAAATATGTAAATTATCATCGTATTCTTAAACCGGGAGACTCGTGCCTGCGCGGTCAGTTCCGACGAGTTACATTAGTCCCGTGGGAGGTGTTGGTGCCTCCCATGGGGCCCTTCGAGGGTTGTTTTGGGTTTTCACCCACGAACGCCAAATTTTTAAGCCCGAGTCTAGAAGTATATAAATTACCATTGTATTCTCAAATTGGGAATCTCATGGCTACGCAGTCAGTTCCTTCGAGTTACATTGGTCCCGTGGGAGGTATTGGTGCCTCCAACGGGACCATTTGGGGGTTGTTTTAGATTTTCACCCTCTAACGTCATGTTTTTAAGCGTAAGTCTACTAATATTCAAATTATCATCATATTCTTAAACCGAGTGTCCTGCGGCTGCACGGTCAGTTATTACGAGTCAAATTGGTCCCATGGGAGGTGTTGGTGCCACCAATGGGGCCGTTCGGGGGCTGCTTCCGGTTTCACCCACTAACGCCATGTTTTTAAGCCTTAGTCTCAAAATATATTAATTATAGTCGTATTGTCAAATCAAGAGTCCGACGGATGCGTGGTCAGTTCCTATCAGTTACATTGGTCCTGTGGGAGGTGTTGGTGCCACGCATGGGGCCGTTCGGGGGATGTTTCGGGTTTTCCCCCCACTAACGCCATGTTTTGCCTACGTCTACAAATATGCAAATTATCATCGTATTCTCAAACCGGGAGTCTCGTGGCTGCGCGGTCAGTTCCTATGAGTTACATTGGTCCCGTGGGAGGTGTTGGTGCTTCCCACGCGACCATTGGGGGTTGTTTTGTGTTTTCACCCTCTAACGCCATGTTTTTAAGCCTAAGTCTAGAAATATGCAAATTATCGTCATATTCTCAAATTGGGAGACCCGATGTCGTATTCTAAAACCGAGAGCCCCGCAGCTACGCGGTGAGTTCCTACGACTTACATTGGTCCCATGGGAGGTGTTGGTAACTCCCACGGGGCAGTTTGTGGGGTGTTTTGTGTTTTCACCCTCTAACGCCATGTATTTAAGCCTAAGTCTAGAAATATGAAAATTATTGTCGTATTGTCAAACCGAAAGTCTAGCGGTTGCGCAGCCAGTTCTTACGAGTGACATTGGTTCTATGGGAGGTATTGATGCCACCCACAGGGTCGTTCGTGGACTGTTTCGGGTTTTCGCTCACTAACGCCATGTTTTGCCTAAGTGTAGAAATATGCAAATGACCATCATATTCTCAAATCAGGAGTCCCGCGGCTGCGTGGTCAGTTCCTATAAGTTACATTGGTCCCGTGGGAGGTATTGGTGCCACCCATGGGGCCGTTCGAGGGATGTTTCGGGTTTTCCCCCACTAACGCCATGTTTTGCCTACGCCTATAAATATGCAAATTATGATCGTATTCTCAAACCGAGAGTCTCGTGGTTGCGTGGTCAGTTCCTATGAGTTACAATGGTCCCGTGGGAGGTGTTGGTGCTTCTCACGCGACCGTTGGGGGTTGTTTTGAGTTTTCTCCCTCTAACTCCATGTTTTTAAGCCTAAGTCTAGAAATATGCAAATTACCGTCGTATTCTCAAACCTAGAGTCCCATGGCTATGCGATTAGTTCATACAAGTTACATTGGTCCCGTGGGAGGTGTTGGTGCCTCCTACGGGTCCATTCGGGGGCTGTTTCAGGATTTCACCCAGTAACGCCATATTTTTAAGCCTAAATCTAGAAATATGAAAATTATCTTTGTATTCTCAAATCGGGAATCATGTGGCTGTGTGGTCAGTTCCTACATGTTACATTGGTCCCATGGGAGGTGTTGGGACCACCCATGGGGCCGTTCAGGGGATGTTTCAGGTTTTCCCCCACTAACGCCATGTTTTGCCTAAGTCTATAAATATGCAAATTATAATCATATTCTCAAACCGAGAGTCTCGTGGCTGCGCGGTCAGTTCCTATGAGCTACATTGGTCCCATGGGAGGTGTTGGTGCTTCCCACCCGACCGTTGCGGGCTGTTTTGGGTGTTCACCCTGTAACGCCATGTTTTTAAGCCTAAGTCTAGAAATATGCAAATTATCGTCATATTCTCAAATCGGGAGACCCGATGTCGTATTCTAAAATCGAGAGTCCCGCAGCTACGCGGTGAGTTCCTACGACTTACATTGGTCCCATGGGAGGTGTTGGTAACTCCCACGGGGCAGTTTGTGGGGTGTTTTGCGTTTTCACCCTCTAACGCCATGTATTTAAGCCTAAGTCTAGAAATATGCAAATTATTGTCGTATTCTCAAACCGAAAGTCTAGCGGTTGCGGAGCCAGTTCTTACCAGTGACATTGGTTCTATGGGAGGTATTGATGCCACCCACAGGGTCGTTCGTGGGCTGTTTCGGGTTTTCGCTCACTAACGCCATGTTTTGCCTAAGTGTAGAAATATGCAAATGACCATCTTATTCTCAAACCGGGAGTCTCGTGGCAGCGCAGTGAGTTCCTAGGACAAACATTAGTCTCGTGGGCGGTGTTGGTGCCACCCATGGGGCCGTTCGGGGGATGTTTCGGGTTTTCCCCCACTAACGCCATGTTTTGCCTACGTCTATAAATATGCAAATTATCATCGTATTCTCAAACCGAGAGTCTCGTGGCTGCGTGGTCAGTTCCTATGAGTTACAATGGTCCCGTGGGAGGTGTTGGTGCTTCCCACGCGACCGTTGGGGGTTGTTTTGGCTTTTCTCCCTCTAACGCCATGTTTTTAAGCCTAAGTCTAGAAATATGCAAATTACCGTCGTATTCTCAAACCTAGAGTCCCAGGGCTATGCGATTAGTTCATACGAGTTACATTGGTCCCGTGGGAGGTGTTGGTGCCTCCTACGGGTCCATTCGGGGGCTGTTTCAGCTTTTCACCCAGTAACGCCATATTTTTAAGCCTAAATATAGAAATATGAAAATTATCTTTGTATTCTCAAACCGGGAATCCCGCGGCTGTGTGGTCAGTTCCTACGTGTTACATTGGTCCCGTGGGAGGTGTTGGGACCACCCATGGGGCCGTTCAGGGGATGTTTCAGGTTTTCCCCCACTAACGCCATGTTTTGCCTAAGTCTATAAATATGCAAATTATAATCATATTCTCAAACCGAGAGTCTCGTGGCTGCACGGTCAGTTCCTATGAGTTACATTGGTCCCATGGGAGGTGTTGGTGCTTCCCACCCGACCGTTGCGGGCTGTTTTGGGTTTTCACCCTGTAATGCCATGTTTTTAAGCCTAAGTCTAGAAATATGCAAATTATCATCATATTCTCAAATCGGGAGACCCGATGTCGTATTCTAAAACCGAGAGTCCCGCAGCTACACGGTGAGTTCCTACGACTTACATTGGTCCCATGGGAGGTGTTGGTAACTCCCACGGGGCAGTTTGTGGGGTGTTTTGCGTTTTCACCCTCTAACGCCATGTATTTAAGCCTAAGTCTAGAAATATGCAAATTATTGTCGTATTCTCAAACCAAAAGTCTAGCGGTTGCGCAGCCAGTTCTTACGAGTGACATTGGTTCTACGGGAGGTATTGATGCCACCCACAGGGTCGTTCGTGGGCTGTTTTGGGTTTTCGCTCACTAACGCCATGTTTTGCCTAAGTGTAGAAATATGCAAATGACCATCATATTCTCAAACCGGGAGTCTCGTGGCAGCGCAGTGAGTTCCTAGGAGAAACATTAGTCTCGTGGGCGGTGTTGGTGCCACCCACGGGGCCGTTCGGGGGCTGCTTAGGGTTTTTCCCGACTAACGCCATGTCTTGCCAAAGTCTAGAAATATGTAAATTATCATCGTATTCTTAAACCGGGAGACTCGTGGCTGCACGGTCAGTTTCGACGAGTTACATTAGTCCCGTGGGAGGTGTTGGTGCCTCCCATGGGGCCCTTCGAGGGTTGTTTTGGGTTTTCACCCACTAACGCCAAATTTTTAAGCCCGAGTCTAGAAGTATATAAATTACCATTGTATTCTCAAATTGGGAATCTCATGGCTACGCGGTCAGTTCCTTCGAGTTACATTGGTCCCGTGGGAGGTATTGGTGCCTCCAACGGGACCGTTTGGGGGTTGTTTTAGATTTTCACCCTCTAACATCATGTTTTTAAGCCTAAGTCTACTAATATTCAAATTATCGTCATATTCTTAAACCGAGTGTCCCGCGGCTGCACGGTCAGTTATTACGAGTCAAATTGGTCCCATGGGAGGTGTTGGTGCCACCAACGGGGCCGTTCGGGGGCTGCTTCCGGTTTCACCCACTAACGCCATGTTTTTAAGCCTTAGTCTCAAAATATATTAATTACAGTCGTATTCTCAAATCGAGAGTCCCGCGGATGCGTGGTCAGTTCCTATCAGTTACATTGGTCCTGTGGGAGGTGTTGGTGCCACGCATGGGGCCGTTCGGGGGATGTTTCGGGTTTTTCCCCCACCAACGCCATGTTTTGCCTACGTCTATAAGTATGCAAATTATCATCGTATTCTCAAACCGGGAGTCTCGTGGCTGCGCGGTTAGTTCCTATGAGTTACATTGGTCCCGTGGGAGGTGTTGGTGCTTCCCACGCGACCATTGGGGGTTGTTTTGGGTTTTCACCCTCTAACGCCATGTTTTTAAGCCTAAGTCTAGAAATATGCAAATTATCGTCATATTCTCAAATTGGGAGACCCGATGTCGTATTCTAAAACCGAGAGTCCCGCTGCTACGCGGTGAGTTCCTACGACTTACATTGGTCCCATGGGAGGTGTTGGTAACTCCCACAGGGCAGTTTGTGGGGTGTTTTGCATTTTCACCCTCTAACGCCATGTATTTAAGCCTAAGTCTAGAAATATGCAAATTATTGTCGTATTCTCAAACCGAAAGTCTAGCGGTTGCGCAGCCAGTTCTTACGAGTGACATTGGTTCTATGGGAGGTATTGATGCCACCCATAGGGTCGTTCGTGGGCTGTTTCGGGTTTGCGCTCACTAACGCCATGTTTTGCCTAAGTGTAGAAATATGCAAATGACCATCATATTCTCAAACCGGGAGTCTCGTGGCAGCGCAGTGAGTTCCTAGGAGAAAGATTAGTCTCGTGGGCGGTGTTGGTGCCACCCATGGGGCCGTTCGTGGGATGTTTCGGGTTTTCCCCCACTAACGCCATGTTTTGCCTACGTCTATAAATATGCAAATTATCATCGTATTCTCAAACCGAGAGTCTCATGGCTGCGTGGTCAGTTCCTATGAGTTACAATGGTCCCGTGGGAGGTGTTGGTGCTTCCCACGCGATCGTTGGGGGTTGTTTTGGGTTTTCTCCCTCTAACTCCATGTTTTTAAGCCTAAGTCTAGAAATATGCAAATTACCGTCGTATTCTCAAACCTAGAGTCCCATGGCTATGCGATTAGTTCATACGAGTTACATTGGTCTCGTGGGAGGTGTTGGTGCCTCCTACGGGTCCATTCGGGGGCTGTTTCAGCTTTTCACCCAGTAACGCCATATTTTTAAGCCTAAATCTAGAAATATGAAAATTATCTTTGTATTCTCAAACCGCGAATCCTGCGGCTGTGTGGTCAGTTCCTACATGTTACATTGGTCCCATGGGAGGTGTTGGGACCACCCATGGGGCCGTTCAGGGGATGTTTCAGGTTTTCCCCCACTAACGCCATGTTTTGCCTAAGTCTATAAATATGCAAATTATAATCATATTCTCAAACCGAGAGTCTCGTGGCTGTGCGGTCAGTTCCTATGAGCTACATTGGTCCCATGGGAGGTGTTGGTGCTTCCCACCCGACCGTTGCGGGCTGTTTTGGGTTTTCACCCTGTAACGCCATGTTTTTAAGCCTAAGTCTAGAAATATGCAAATTATCGTCATATTCTCAAATCGGGAGACCCGATGTCGTATTCTAAAACCGAGTGTCCCGCAGCTACGCGGTGAGTTCCTACGACTTACATTGGTCCCATGGGAGGTGTTGGTAACTCACACGGGGCAGTTTGTGGGGTGTTTTGCGTTTTCACCCTCTAACGCCATGTATTTAAGCCTAAGTCTAGAAATATGCAAATTATTGTCGTATTCTCAAACCGAAAGTCTAGCGGTTGCGCAGCCAGTTCTTACGAGTGACATTGGTTCTATGGGAGGTATTGATGCCACCCACAGGGTCGTTCGTGGGCTGTTTCGGGTTTTTGCTCACTAACGCCATGTATTGCCTAAGTGTAGAAATATGCAAATGACCATCATATTCTCAAACCGGGAGTCTCGTGGCAGCGCAGTGAGTTCCTAGGAGAAACATTAGTCTCGTGGGCGGTGTTGGTGCCACCCACGGGGCCGTTCCGGGGCTGCTTCGGGTTTTTCCCGACTAACGCCATGTCTTGCCAAAGTCTAGAAATATGTAAATTATCATCGTATTCTTAAACCGGGAGACTCGTGCCTGCGCGGTCAGTTTCGACGAGTTACATTAGTCCCGTGGGAGGTGTTGGTGCCTCCCATGGGGCCCTTCGAGGGTTGTTTTGGGTTTTCACCCGCTAACGCTAAATTTTTAAGCCCGAGTCTAGAAGTATATAAATTACCATTGTATTCTCAAATTGGGAATCTCATGGCTACGCAGTCAGTTCCTTCGAGTTACATTGGTCCCGTGGGAGGTATTGGTGCCTCCAACGGGACCGTTTGGGGGTTGTTTTAGATTTTCACCCTCTAACGTCATGTTTTTAAGCCTAAGTCTACTAATATTCAAATTATCGTCATTTTCTTAAACCGAGTGTCCCGCGGCTGCACGGTCAGTTATTACGAGTCAAATTGGTCCCATGGGAGGTGTTGGTGCCACCAACGGGGCCGTTCGGGGGCTGCTTCCGGTTTCACCCACTAACGCCATGTTTTTAAGCCTTAGTCTCAAAATATATTAATTACAGTCGTATTATCAAACCGAGAGTCTCGCGGATGTGTGGTCAGTTCCTATCAGTTACATTGGTCCTGTGGGAGGTGTTGGTGCCACGCATGGGGCCGTTCGGGGGATGTTCGGGTTTTCCCCCCACTAACGCCATGTTTTGCCTACGTCTATAAATATGCAAATTATCATCGTATTCTCAAACCGGGAGTCTCGTGGCTACGCGGTCAGTTCCTATGAGTTACATTGGTCCCGTGGGAGGTGTTGGTGCTTCCCACGCGACCATTGGGGGTTGTTTTGGGTTTTCATCCTCTAACGCCATGTTTTTAAGCCTAAGTCTAGAAATATGCAAATTACCGTCGTATTCTCAAACTGAGTATCCCAGGGCTGCGCGGTTAGTTCATACGAGTTAAATTGGTCCCGTGGGAGGTGTTGGTGCCTCCTACGGGTCCATTCGGGGGCTGTTTCAGGTTTTCACCCAGTAACGCCATGTTTTTCAGCCTAAGTCTAGAAATATGAAAATTATCTTTGTATTCTCAAACCGGGAATCCCGTGGCTGCGTGGTCAGTTCCTACATGTTACATTGGTCCCGTGGGAGGTGTTGGAGCCACCCATGGGGCCGTTCGGGGGATGTTTCAGGTTTTCCCCCACTAACGCCATGTTTTGCCTTCTCTATAAATATGCAAATTATCATCATATTCTCAAACCGGGAGTCTCGTGGCTGCACGGTCAGTTCCTATGAGTTACATTGGTCCTATGGGAGGTGTTGGTGCTTCCCACCCGACCGTTGGGGGCTGTTTTGGGTTTTAACCCTGTAACGCCATGTTTTTAAGCCTAAGTCTAGAAATATGCAAATTATCGTCGTATTCTCATATCGGGAGACCCGATGTCGTATTCTAAAACCGAGAGTCCCACAGCTACGCGGTGAGTTCCTACGACTTACATTGGTTCCATGGGAGGTGTTGGTAACTCCCACGGGGCCGTTTGTGTGGTGTTTTGGGTTTTCACCCTCTAAGGCAATGTATTAGTCTCGTGGTAGGTGTTGGTGCCACCCACGGGGCCGTTCGGGAGTTGCTTCGGGTTTTTCCCGACTAACGCCATGTCTTACCAAAGTCTAGAAATATGCAAATTATCATCGTATTCTCAAACCGGGAGATACGTGGCTACGCGGTCAGTTCCTACGAGTTACATTGGTCCCGTTGGAGGTGTTGGTGCCACCCACGGGGCCGTTCGGGGGCTGTTTTGGATTTTCACCCACTAACGCCTTGTTTTTAAGACTAAGTCTAGAAAAATACAAATTACCGTTTCATTCTCAAACCGGGAGTCCTGCGGCTGTGCGATCAGTTCCTATAAGTCACATTGGTCCCGTGGGATGTGTTGGTGCCACCCACAGGGCTATTCGAGGGCTGTTTCGGGCTTTCCCCCACTAATGCCCTGTTTTGCCTAAGTGTAGAAATATGCAAATTGTCATCGTATTCTCAAACTGAGAGTTCCGTGGATGTGCGGCCAGTTCCAACATGTTACATTGGTCCCGTGGGGGGTGTTGTTGCCTCCCACGGGGCCGTTCGGGGGAGGGTTTTGGTTTTCACCCTCTAACGCCATGTTTTTAAGCCTAAGTCTAGAAATATGAAAATTATATTCGTATTCTCAAATCGGGAGACCCGCCATCGTATTCTCAAACCGGGAGCCTCGGCTGTACGATTCGTTCCTACAAGTTACATCGGTCCTGTGGGAGGCGTTGGTACCTCCCACGGGGCCGTTTGGGGGCTGTTTTGGGTTTTCACCCTCAAACGCCATGTTTTTAAGGCTTAGTAAAGAAATATGAAAATTACCGTTGTATTCTCAAACTGGGAGTTGTGGCACCCCGACTAATTAAATACCGGGTAGCTACTCCTTTATTAAATTAAATCAAAATGCCAAGTTGGCTCAGTTAATAGCATCACTGTCGAAAACATTTTTTATTATTATTACTAACCACCTAGTATTTAAAAAAGTAAGTTGTCAAATTTTAATTAAAGCCTGATTAACATGCAGTAAAGATTTAAAGCAAGAATGATAGTACCATTCACCATAACGAAATAATAGAATAACCATCATATGATATAAATAAATCCGGAGGAAAACTTCTCACAACAAATCCCACAACTGAAATAAGTAACGAAATACTGAATACTGAATTAATACATGCCAGAGTCGGAAAAACTTAAATGGAAATGCCTTTAATAGAATTTGGGAAACATGCCCTATAACTGAGGAATACTGAGTATGGAATCCAAATGATATAAGCGTCTAAAAGCAAATCCCTGTAGCTTCCACAAGCAGCTACAGCTCGTCATCTGAGTGAGAATCCTATGCATGGTGTCCTTGTGGCTGGGCACCTAAAATGGTTTTACAAAAAAATAGATTTGAAAGCAAACGGGTCAGAGCCCGAATGTGGAGATATTTTAAAAACCTGCAAGTGCTTTAAAAACATTTAAAACATTAAATGCAAAATACATGTTAGGACGTGCTCTCACATGAGATACTCACCTCTCGTCTAACTGTGCACTCCTAACGTTCCTGTACCCATTCATGTGTTATCTCATAACTATCTAATTCTAAAGAGTTTCTAACACTTGTACTCGGTTCACGTTTAATTTCCAACCTTAACAATTAAATAGAGAGTTCTACTTTAATTCTCGGATTCCCAATTATTAACCAAACCATTTATTGATATAAGTTCCCTTTTATCTTTTCATAACATTACCATAACTATACTCACAATTTAACATAGTAAATTCCTTCTCATTTAACCGTATATTATCACATCATAAATATACAATACAAGCACCCAAAGGCTAAGCTGCGGTGCACACATACTCTGCTATCCGTCCCGGTACATCACGTACATAAGGATTACAAATTCTGATTCTCTCAGGAATTGTTGGAATAAACACCACACACATAAATGGAGGCGAACATAATTCAACATATCCATGGTCACGTACATACCTACGCTCCATAGTCAGCTGGATTATTAACTCACAAATAAGTCGTTCTCTTGAACTATGTTCTCGAGGTAGCAATCTAAATCCGGGCAACACAAATATAAGAAGGCCCTAAGCGAACGTAACCTCCCGTGATAGCAACTATGGTAGGTATGTCATCCATATAAAAATCATATACTAAGCATACACACATCTTAGATATCTCAATATTAATAAAGGTATACTCTACGTCATTATACCATTATTCCAAGTTCATATAATTAAGTCTCCCGATAATATAAAAGTTAAACTGTCGACACGTCTCACGTCGTGTTTCCATATACTTAAAACCTATCTCACATAGACTATTAAGTTCCTATTATTCCCACATATAACATCTTTACACCTAAGGTCTTTACTTCTGCCCCAATCCTCATTTCATCAAATTATTCAAATTAACACTATTAACCCAAATATTATCTCACTTGTCGAATTTCATTAATTTAGAATAATTCCTCAAATTGAATTCTAATTAAGGTCCAATCTCATAATCATGCCTACTGGTCTTCCTTAAGGTTAAGGGTATTCATAAGGTCTCCAATAATATCATCCAAGGGTTAACACCATTAAAATTTAATTAGGGAAAAACTTTACTCATTCTGGGAAGGTCGATCGATCGACCCTTTCCTTCGATCGATCGATGGTGGTCGATCGATCGACTAATGAACATCGATCGATCGAATGCACCAGGTATGGCTACGAACTGCTTCGTTTTGCAGTTTTCAAATCATCCCAAAACATACTTTTAATGCATGAATCTCTAATATAACGTTATAGTATCATCATATAACCATCCTACAACATTAATATCGTTCTAAAACCAATAATTCATCATTCAAGGGCTTTGTTTAGATCAAAACTACATCAAAAATTCCATATTTCTATTTCTTTCAAGAACATTACTAAACTTCTACTATAATCCATTTTTAGATCATCAATGGTTCTGTTTAGAACATATAATTCGTCCAGAATATTACTACATGAAATCCCCAACATAATTCATAGCTTTTAACTTCCAATTTATGGGTCTAAATCATCTTCCAAGATCAATTTCAAAAATTCCTAAACATGGAAAAGAATAGCTTGAATCAATTAAAATTAAACCACTTGCCTTAATCTTTCTCTGAATTTGGTGTTGAATCTTGAAGGCTGAGTTGTTCACCCTCTCTCTTTCTCCAGAATTCTCTTCCCTCTCTCTCTCTCTCTACAAGTTTCTCTAAGGATGATGACAATGGAGGTGTGGTTGGTTTTTGGTAAGTTGAGACTATATCTTAACTTCTCCCGTAGCCCATTAAGTCCCTTAGTGTAGTTAGTGGGTTTAGTGGATAAAGAAGAAGTCAGATTTTTGTATCTAATTTTCGTGGGTTTTAATTCCCAGATTTCCGAAATTACCAAAATGCCCCTATAAGTTACCGGTATGGCCCAATAATGCCTCGGGACCCAAACTTAACCCCCGGCTAGTGTTTTCTGACTATTTCGACTCTTACGGACGTGTTGGCGCACTCAAAATGACCATGCGAGTGATAAAAATAAACTTCGCTTTTTAATTCAAATAATTATATTCCTGGCGCGATTGTCACGCGCGTCCCAACAAAGTTTCCCAAATTGCCGTATTTCAATCTCGTGACAATTTCAATATTTCCAATATTCATATATTGCCAAGTATACACATTATAATTAAATACTAACTCACATCTCGTTAATATTTTAATCCGGATTAATTTCCAATTAATAAACATTTAATTCACTTAATCCCCAAAAATAAATATCACAGAAAATACGGGGTATTACATACTTCCCCCTAATAACTGAATTTCGTCCCGAAATTCGGAACTAGAAAGTACCTGGTAAGAATAACTATGGATAACGTTCGCGCATCTCATCCTCGCGCTCCCATGTGGACTCCTCGACATTATGATGTCGCCACTGAACACGCACTAACAGAACTATCTTTGACCGCAGTTTCCGCTCACTTCGGTCCAGAATAGCAATCGGCCCCTCCTCGTAGGAGCTATCTGGCTGGAGATCAATGTCCTCCACAGCAATGAGAGAATGAGCCAAATTATCTCTAAGGTATTTCCTTAGCGAGGAAATGTGAAACACATCGTGAATCCGATGCAAATGCTCCGGTAACCCAAGTCTATACGCAACCCGTCTGATCGTCTCAATAATAGGAAATGGTCCCACATATCTCGGTGCCAACTTCCCTTTCTTCCCGAAACGCATAATCCCCTTCATAGGAGACACTCTGAGCAAAACCTGGTCCCCCACTTGGAACTCTCTGAAGAATCTCTTCGCATCAGCATAACTCTTCTGCCTGTCCTGAGCTACCCGAATGCGACTCCGAATCAATTCTATCCTTGCCGAAGTATCCTGAATCACTTCCAGCCCAAGTAGTTTGTTGTCCCCCACCTCCAACCAACATGCTGGGGAACAACAAGGTCTACCGTACAACGCCTCAAATGGAGCCATGCCAATGGTGAACTGGTAGGAGTTGTTGTAAGCAAACTCCACCAGTGGAAGATACTGCTCCCATCCACCCCCAAAGTCAATGATACTCATACGTAGCATGTCCTCCAACATCGGGTTTGTACGCTCAGTTTGCCCATCGGTCTGTGGGTGATACGCCGTACTCAACCGCAATTCCGTGCCCATGGCCTCGTGAAAACTCTCCCAAAACCGTGAAACAAATATCTTGTCTCGGTCAGACACGATATTTAAGGGCACACCGTGAAGTCTCACTATCTCTGCAATAAAGAGCTGGGGATACTGTCCCGCAGTGTAGTCTGTCCTTACGGGTAGAAAATGAGCGACTTTTGTCAACCTGTCCACAATTACCCAAATGGAGTCGTGACCTCTCTGTGACGTAGGCAACCCTGTGATAAAGTCCATGGAGATGCTCTCCCACATCCACATCAGGACCTCCAACGGCTGTAGCAGTCCTGCCGGTCTCTGATGATCCACTTTTACGAGCTGGCAAGTGGCCCATTTTGAAACAAACTCGGCAATATCTCTCTTCATCCCGCTCCACCAATACTGACGTCTCATGTCTTGGTACATTTTGTCCCCTCCGGGATGTACCGCGAACCGTGAGCCGTGCGACTCTGCCATCACCTCATGCCGCAATTCCTCCCCTTTCGGAACCACCAATCTCCCATTGAAGCGTAATCCCCCGTCTGAGCTAACGGTATAGGATTCGGCTCCCTCTGCCAATAATCGAACTATCTGCTCCTGACAGAACGAGTCATTTGCCTGGGCCTTTACCACCTTCGTGACAATCTGTGGTGTAACAGTCATCATAGACATGAATGATCGGTCTACTGCATCCTGGTGTCCCAACTCCTTCCATTTGGCCTTCCACACATCTGCCACCTCCTCTACTGGTCGACGGCTCAACGCGTCTGCCACCACGTTAGCCTTCCCCGGGTGATACTGGATATGGAACTGATAATCTTTCACGAATTCAAGCCATCTCCGTTGCCGCATATTCAACTCCTTCTGCGTGAATAGGTACTGTAGGGACTTGTGATCTGTGAACAATCGAAACTTCTCCCCCAAAAGGTAATGTCTCCAAATACGAAGGGCAAATACCACTACCGCTAACTCCAAGTCATGGGTAGGGTAATTCTTCTCGTGAGGCTTAAGCTTACGGGAAGCATAAGCTATGGCCTGACTCTCCTGCTGCAGTACACCTCCAAGTCCTTGTAAGGACGCATCGGTGTAAACAAGATACTCAACTCCCGGTCTCGGCAATGCTAACACAGGTTCTGAGGTTAACTTGTCCTTCAACTCATCAAATTCCAACTGACAGGCATCACTCCAAATGAACGGCACACCTTTACGAGTTAGATGTGTCATGGGACCCGCTATCGTGGAGAAACCCCGAATAAACCTCCTGTAGTATCCTGCTAAGCCCAGGAAACTACGGATCTCAGTCGGTGTCGTGGGCTGTCCCCACTCCCTTACCGCGGATACCTTCCCCGGATCAACCGATATTCCCCGGTCGGAAATAATATGCCCCAAAAACTGAACCTCCTTCAGCCAAAACCCTCACTTCTCATATTTCGCATACAGCTCGTTCTGACGTAGCGTTTGCAACACTGGTCTCAAATGCTCGGCGTGCTCCTCCTCTTTCTGGGAGTAAACCAAAATATCATCGATGAAGACAATGACAAACTGATCTAGGAAATCCCTGAACACCCTATTCATCAAGTCCATAAACGCTGCTGGAGCATTGGTCAAACGAAATGGCATAACCCGAAACTCGTAAGAACCATATCTCGATAAGAACGCAGTCTTCGAGACGTCCTCCTCCCTGATATGCAACTGATGGTATCCAGATCGCAAATCAATCTTTGAGAAGCAAGAAGCTCCTCTCAACTGGTCGAATAGGTCATCGATTCGAGGCAACTGATACTTATTCCGTATCGTGACCTTGTTTAACTCCCGGTAGTCCACACACAATCTCAGTGAACCATCTCTCTTCTTCACGAACAACACAGGGGCACCCCACGGTGAAGTACTCCTCCGAATAAACCCCTGACCCAACAACTGCTCAATCTGATCCCGTAACTCCCTCATCTCAGCTGGATCCATACCGTACAGTGCGCGTGCTATAGGTCTCGTATCTGGTAATAAGTCTATAACAAAGTCTATCTCTCGACTGGGGGGTAATCCAGGTACATCCTGAAATACATCGGCAAACTCTCGAACAACCGGAATCGAATCGAGTGGTATCACCACCTCCTTAGAGGTCTCCTCCTCTATATAGTACAAATGAGTGGACGATCCTCCCTCAGAACGAGGCATCGCCACCAAAAACATCTCCTGCCCGGGAATGGAAAATATAATACTCCTACTGAAACAGTCAATCATGGCTCGGTACGCAACAAGCCAATCCATACCAATAATGGCATCATACTCGGTCATCTCTAGTACTAACATATCTGTAGGTAATACCAAACTACCAATCTCTACCCCCACTCCCCGGCATATAAAGAAAATAAGTGACCCACTCCCCAATGGTGAGTCTACACACGTTACTGTGCTCTCTGCTGTGGCTAACAACCCTAAGGCTTTCGTAAAATGTGTAGCTATAAAATAATGCGTTGCCCCCGTATCAAACAAAACCCGAACCATAGTACCATGGATAGGAAACATACCCTAAATCGCGGGTGGTGCCTGTGGAGCTGCTGGCTGGTGGACGTTATAGACACGTCCATACTGTAACTACCCCTGCTGCACAGGAACTGCTAGAATAGCTGGTAGTGCTGGCACCTGGGCTGGAGCTGGAAGAGCAGGGGGAAAAAGTGGCCTCTGTGGCTCATGTCGAGCACCCTGCTGCTGCTGCGGGGATCTGCCATTATCAGGACAATCCTGACATTTGTGGCCAATCCTACCACAAATGAAACACTTCCCCCGGAAGTTTCCCCCTCGATGTCCCTGCTTCCCTCGGCCCTGGTGGCCGTTACCATTTCTGCCCTGGCCTTGCTGGCCCTGGTGAAACTACTGATGTTGACCATTTTGACCCTGATGGCCGTTATGACCCTGCTGGCCATTCCGGAATCCTCCCTGACCGTTCCTGAAACCCCCTGATCGAAACCTCTTATGATCCCCCTGCTGGGAACCCTGATCACTCTGCCTATTCTGACCCTGAGCTGACTGTGACCCGCTGGCACCATTTCCCCCTGTCCTACCCTGATGGCTAGACTCTCCTGATCGCTTCCCCCCTGTCAAGTGAAAGCGGTGGTCCTGGCAATGGAGCAATGCAGCGTTAACCACGTCAGAATAAGTGGCCAACGAGAGGTTCCCCAATAAATGTTGACGGATCCTCCAAGTCAATCCATTTATGAATTTCTGAATCTTCTTCCCTTCCGTCGGTATCTCATCTGGGATAATATTCAGCAAATTGGTAAATTTGGCCTCATACTCGGCCACAGTCTTACCCTCATGTCGAAGGTTCATCAACTTCCTCCTCATTTCCATGTGAACAGCAGACGGAAGTACTTGCGGTCGAATCGCATCCAGAACTCCTGAATCGTGAGAGTATCTCTCTCCTCTGCGGTGGTAATAGACTCCCACCACTGTAGTGCAGATCCCACTAGCTTAAAAGTAGTCAGTACCTGCCTCTGAACGTCAGTGCACTCATACATCCGCAAGTGCCTCTGAATATCCTTTCTCTATTGACTCGAAACAACAACATCGGAGCTACCAGCAAACTCCGGTGGGTGTGCTTTCTGAAAAGCATCACGTACACGTTCCCAAGCAGACGGGAATGCATATGGCTGAATTGGTGCGGCAACTGGCGCCTGAGGTGGTCCCTGCTGAACTACGGTCAATGCAGCATTTACCGCTTGGGCTACTATGGCTGCAACCTCAGCGGCGTTCATCGTGCCCTGAACTGGTGCGGGCTGTGGTTCTGGCGTTGCATTCCTGGGAACCCGTGCTGCACGTCGTGGAGGCATTCTGATTTAAGAAGAAAGTCTATAAGTTCGCAGTTATAAACTTAAAATAGCTGAAGAACGTAGCATATACAAAAGAATACAACAGTCCTAAAATATAGGGCTCTACATCAAAGAAAGCTCAGCAGAAACATAATAAGCCGTTCAGATCCTAAAGGACACTAGAACCTGATGCTCTGATACCACCTGTGACACCCCGACTAATTAAATACCGGGTAGCTACTCCTTTACTAAATTAAATCAAAATGCCAAGTTGGCTCAGTTAATAGCATCACCGTCGAAAACATTTTTTTTTTATTATTACTAACCACCTAGTATTTAAAAAAGTAAGTTGTCAAATTTTAATTAAAGCCTGATTAACATGCAGTAAAGATTTAAAGCAAGAATGATAGTACCATTCACCATAACGAAATAATAGAATAACCATCACATGATATAAATAAATCCGGAGGAAAACTCCTCACAACAAATCCCACAACTGAAATAAGTAACGAAATACTGAATACTGAATTAATACATGCCAGAGTCTGAAAAACTGAAATGGAAATGCCTCTAATAGAATTTGGGCAACATGCTCTACAACTGAGGAATACTGAGTACGGAATCCAAATGATATAAGCGTCTAAAAGCAAATCCCTGTAGCTTCCACAAGCAGCTACAGCTCGTCATCTGAGTGAGAATCCTATGCATGGTGTCCTTGTGGCTGGGCACCTAAAATGGTTTTACAAAAAAATAGATTTGAAAGCAAACGGGTCAGATCCCGAATGTGGAGATATTTTAAAAACCTGCAAGTGCTTTAAAAACATTTAAAACATTAAATGCAAAATACATGTTAGGACGTGCTCTCACATGAGATACTCACCTCTCGTCTAACTGTGCACTCCTAACGTTCCTGTACCCATTCATGTGTTATCTCATAACTATCTAATTCTAAAGAGTTTCTAACACTTGTACTCGGTTCACGTTTAATTTCCAACCTTAACAATTAAATAGAGAGTTCTACTTTAATTCTCGGATTCCCAATTATTAACCAAACCATTTATTGATATAAGTTCCCTTTTATCTTTTCATAACATTACCATAACTATACTCACAATTTAACATAGTAAATTCCTTCTCATTTAACCGTATATTATCACATCATAAATATACAATACAAGCACCCAAAGGCTAAGCTGCGGTGCACACATACTCTGCTATCCGTCCCGGTACATCACTTACATAAGGATTACAAATTCTGATTCTCTCAGGAATTGTTGGAATAAACACCACACACATAAATGGAGGCGAACATAATTCAACATATCCATGGTCACGTACATACCTACGCTCCATAGTCAGCTGGATTATTAACTCACAAATAAGTCATTCTCTTGAACTATGTTCTCGAGGTAGCAATCTAAATCCGGGCAACACAAATATAAGAAGGCCCTAAGCGAACGTAACCTCCCGTGATAGCAACTATGGTAGGTATGTCATCCATATAAAAATCATATACTAAGCATACACACATCTTAGATATCTCAATATTAATAAAGGTATACTCTACGTCATTATACCATTATTCCAAGTTCATATAATTAAGTCTCCCGATAATATAAAAGTTAAACTGCCGACACGTCTCACGTCGTGGTTCCTTATACTTAAAACCTATCTCACATAGACTATTAAGTTCCTATTATTCCCACATATAACATCTTTACACCTAAGGTCTTTACTTCTGCCCCAATCCTCATTTCATCAAATTATTCAAATTAACACTATTAACCCAAATATTATCTCACTTGTCGAATTTCATTAATTTAGAATAATTCCTCAAATTTAATTCTAATTAAGGTCCAATCTCATAATCATGCCTACTGGTCTTCCTTAAGGTTAAGGGTATTCATAAGGTCTCCAATAATATCATCCAAGGGTTAACACCATTAAAATTTAATTAGGGAAACACTTTACTCATTCTGGGAAGGTCGATCGATCGACCCTTTCCTTCGATCGATCGATGGTGGTCGATCGATCGACTGATGAACATCGATCGATCGAATGCACCAGGTATGGCTATGGACTGCTTCGTTTTGCAGTTTTCAAATCATCCCAAAACATACTTTTAATGCATGAATATCTAATATAATGTTATAGTATCATCATATAACCATCCTACAACATTAATATCGTTCTAAAACCAATAATTCATCATTCAAGGGCTTTGTTTTAATCAAAACTACATCAAAAATTCTAGATTTCTATTTCTTTCAAGAACATTAATAAACTTCTTCTATAATCCATTTTTAGATCATCAATGGTTCTGTTTAGAACATATAATTCGTCCAGAATATTACTACATGCAATCCCAAACATAATTCATAGCTTTTAACTTCCAATTTATGGGTCTAAATCATCTTCCAAGATCAATTTAGAAAATTCCTAAACATGGAAAAGCATAGCTTGAATCAATTGAAATTAAACCACTTGCCTTAATCTTTCTCTGAATTTGGTGTTGAATCTTGAAGGCTGAGTTTTTCTCCCTCTCTCTTTCTGCATAATTCTCTCCCCTCTCTCTCTCTCTACAAGTTTCTCTAAGGATGATGACAATGGAGGTGTGGTTGGTTTTTGGTAAGTTGAGACTATATCTTAACTTCTCCCGTATCCCATTAAGTCCCTTAGTGTAGTTAGTGGGTTTAGTGGATAAAGAAGAAGTCAGATTTTTGTATCTAATTTTCGTGGGTTTTAATTCCCAGATTTCCGAAATTACCAAAATGCCCCTATAAGTTACCGGTATGGCCCAATAATGCCCCGGGACCCAAACTTAACCCCCAGCTAGTGTTTTCTGACTATTTCGACTCTTCCGGAGGCGTTGGCGCACTCAAAATGACCATACGAGTGCTAAAAATAAAATTCACTTTTTAATTCAAATAATTATATTCCTGACGCGACTGTCATGCGCGTCCCAACAAAGTTTCCCAAATTGCCGTATTTCAATCTCGTGACAATTTCAATATTTCCAATATTCATATATTGCCAAGTATACACATTATAATTAAATACTAACTCACATCTCGTTAATATTTTAATCCGGATTAATTTCCAATTAATAAACATTTAATTCACTTAATCCCCAAAAATAAATATCACAGAAAATACGGGGTATTACAGGAGTCCCACGACTGCACGGTCAGTTTCTACGAGTCACATTGGTTTCGTGGGCGGTGTTGGTACCACCCACGGGGCAGTTCGGGGGATGTTTTGAGTTTTTACCCACTAACGCCATGTATCGCCTAAGTCTTTAAATACATAAATTACCGTCGTATTCATAAACCGGGAGTACCGTGGCTGCGCGGTCAGTTCCTGTGAGTCAAATTGGTCCCGCGGGAGGTGTTGGAGCCACCCGCGGGGCCGTTCGGGGGCTGCTTCGGGTTTCACCCACTAACGCCATGTTTTTAAGCTTAAGTCTAGAAATATGTAAATTACCATCGTATTCTCAAACTGAGAGTCCGATGACTGCGTGGTCAGTTCCTACGAGTTACATTGGTCCCGGGGGAGATGTCGGTTTCCCCCGACTAACACCATGTTTTGCAAAAGTCTATTGCAAATTATCATCGTATTCACAATTTGGGCGTCCCGTTGCTGCGCGGTCAGTTCCTATGAGTTACATTGGTCCAGTGGGAGGTGGTGGTGCCTCTCACGGGGCCGTTCAGGGGCTTTTTTGGTTTTCACCCTCTAACGTCATGTTTTAAAGTCTAAGTCTAGAAATACGCTTATTATCATCGTATTCTCAAACCAGGAGTCCCGTGGCTGCGCGATCAGTTCCACCGAGTCACATTGGTCCTGTGGGAGGTGTTGGTGCCACCCACGGGGCCGTTCGGGGGCTGTTTCGGGTTTTCACCCACTAAAGCCATGTTTTTAAGCCTAAGTCAAGAAATATGAAAATTATCACCGTATTCACAAACCGGGACCCCTGTTGCTGTGCGATCAGTTCCTACAACTCATATTGGTTCACGTGCGAGGTGTTGGTGCAACCCATGGGGCCATTCGGGGGCTGTTTTGGGTTTTCACCCATTAACGCCATGTTTTTAAGCCTCATTCTATAAATATACAAATTAGCATTGTATTCTCAAAATAGGAGTCCCGCGGCTATGCGGTCAAGTCCTACGAATCACATTGGTCCGGTGGGAGGTGTTGGTGCCACTCACGGGGTCGTTCGGGGGCTCTTTTGGGTTTTCTCCCAGTAACGCCAAGTTTTGCCTATGTATAAAAATATACAAATTATTGTCTTATTCTCAAACCGGGAGACCCATGGCTGCGCGGTTAGTTCCTATGAGTAATATTGGTTCTGTGGGAGGTGTTGGTGCATCCCACGAGGCCATTCGGGGGCTATTTTGGGTTTTCAACCACTAACGCTATGTTTTTAAGACTAAGTCAAGAAATATGAAAATTATAATCGTATTCTAAAATCGAGAGTCCCGCGGCTGCGCCATCAGTTCCTAAGAGTCATATTGGTCAACGTGGGAGGTGTTGGTGCAACCCACGTGGCCGTTCGGGGGCTGTTTCGGGCTTTTACCCATTATAGCCATGTTTTTAAGCCTAAGTTTATAAATATATAAATTATCATCGTATTCTCAAAATAGGAGTCCCGCGGCTACGCGGTTAGTTCCTCCAAATCACATTGGTCCAATCGGAGGTGTTGGTGCCTCCCACGGGCCGTTCGGGGGCTGTTTTAGGTTTTCACCCACAAACTCAATGTTTTTAATCCTAAGTCTAAAAATATGAAAATTACCGTGGATGCATGGTCAGTTCCTATGAGTTACATTGATCCCGTGGGACGTGTTGGTGCCACTTACGGGGCCGTTCGGGAGTTGTTTCGGGTTTTCCCCCACTAACGCCATGTTCTGCCTAAGTCTAGAAATATGAAAATTATGGTCGTATTCTCAAACCGAGAGTCCTGTGGTTGCGCTGTCAGTTCCTATAAGTTACGTTGGTCCCGTGAGAGGTGTTGGTGCCTCCCACAGGGCCATTCGGGGGTTGATTTGGGTTTTCACCCTCTAAGGCCATGTTTTTAAGCCTAAGTCTAGAAATATATAAATTATCATCGTATCCTCCAATCGGGAGTCCCTTGGGTGCGCAATCAGTTCCTACTTGTCACATTGGTCCCGTGGGAGGTATTTGTGCCACCCACGGGGCCGTTCGGGGGCTATTTCGGGTTTTCACTCACGAACGCCATGTTTTTATGCCTAACTCTAGAAAAAAGTAAATTACCATCGTATTCTCAAACCGGGAGTCCCGTGGCTGTGCGATCAGTTCCTACAAGTTACATTGGTCGAGTGGGAGGTGTTGGTGCCTCCCACGGGACCATTTGGGGACTGTTTTGTGTTTTCACCCTCTAACGTCTTGTTTTTAAGCCTAAGTCTAGAAATGTGCAAATTAATGTTATATTCTCAAATCGGGAGTCCCACGGCTGCGCGGCCTGTTACTACGAGTCACATTGGTCCCGTGGGAGGTTTGGTGCCACCCACGGGGCTGTTCGGGGGCTGTTTCGGGTTTTCATACACTAACGCCATGTTTTTTAGCCTAAGTCTATAAATATAGAAATTATCATCGTATTCTCAAACTGGGAGTTCCGCGAGTGCGTGGTCAGTTCCTACGAGTTACATTAGTCCCGTGGGAGGTGTTGGTGCCACCCACGGGGTTGTTCGAGGGCTATTTCGGGTTTTCCCCGAGTAATGCCATGTTTTGCCTAAGTCTAAAAATATTTAAATTATCATCTTATTCTCAAACCGGGAGGTCTGCAGCTGCACGGTCAACTCCTACGAGTCATATTGGTCCTGTAGGAGGTGTTGGTGCAACCCATGGGGCCGTTCAAGTGCTGTTTCGGGCTTTAACCCATTAACGCCATGTTTTTAAGCCTAAGTCAATAAATATACAAATTACCATCGTATTCTCAAACCATGAGTCCCGCGGCTATTCAATCAGTTCCTACGAGTCAGATTGGTCGAGTGGGAGGTGTTGGTGCCTCCCACGGGGCCGTTCAGGGGTTATTTCGGGTTTTCAGTCACTAACGCCATGTTTTTAAGCCTAAGTCTAGAAATATGCAAATTACCATCATATTCTCAAATCGGGAGTCCCGTGGCTACGTTGTCAGTTCCTATTTGTTTCATTGGTCCCATGGGAGGTGTTGGTGCCACCCACGGGGCCCTTCGGGGGTTGTTTCAGGTTTTCCCTCACTAACGCCATGTTTTACCTAAGTTTAGAAATATGAAAATTATCATCACATTCTCAAACCGGGAGTCCCGTGGATGTGCGATCAGTTCTAACGAGTCATATTGGTCCCGTGGGAGGTGTTGGTGCCACCCAAGGGGCCGTTTGGGGGCTTCTTCGGGTTTGCACCCACTAACGCCAGGTTTTTAAGCCTAAGTTTATAAATAGGCAAATTACCATCATATTCTCAAACCGGGTGTCCCGCGGCTGCGTGGTTAGTTCCTATTAGTTACATTGGTCTCATGGGAGGTGTTGGTGCCATCCGACGGACCATTCGAGGGCTGTTTCGAGTTTTGACACACTAACGCCACGTTTTCAAGCCTCAGTCTATAAATATAAAAATTACAGTCGTATTGTCAAACCGAGAGTCACGCGGCCGCGTGGTCAGTTCCTACGAGACAGTGGGCCCACGGGAGGTGTTGGTGCCACCCACGAGGTCATTCGGGGATTGTTTCAAGTTTTTCCCGAGTAACATCATGTTTTTTGTGAGTCTAGAAATATGCAAATTATCGTTGTATTCTCAAACTGGGAAGCCCGTGGCTGCGTCGTCATCTCTTTTGAGTTACATTAGTCCCGTGGGAGGTGTTGGTGCCTCCCACGGGGCCATTCGGGGTTTATTTTGGGTTTTCAGCCTCTAACACCATGTTTTTAAGCCTAAGTCTCGAAATATGTAAATTACCGTCGTATTCTGAAACTGGGAGTCCCGCAGTTGCGTGGTCAGTTCCTACGAGTTACATTAGTCCTGTGGGAGGTGTTGGTGCCACACACAGGGCCATTCGGGGGCTGTTTCGAGTTTTTCCTGAGTAACGGAATGTTTTGCCTAGGTCTAGAAATATGCAAATTATAGTCATATTCTCAAACTGGGAGGCCCGTGGCTGCGCGGTCAGCTCTTATGAGTTACATTGGTCCCGTGGGAGGTCTTGGTGCCACCCACGGGGCCATTCGGGGGCAATTTCGAGTTTTAATCAACTAACACCATGTTTTGCCTTAGTCTAGAAATATGAAAATTATCGTCATATTCTCAAATTAGGAGTCCCATGGTTTGGCGGTCAGTTCCTACGAGTTACATTGGTCCCGTGGGAGCTGTTGGTGCCACCCACAGGGCCTTTCGGGGCCTGTTTCGGGTTTTCACCCACTAATGCCATGTTTTACCTAAGTCTAGAAATATGCAAATTATCGTCATATTCTCAAACCTGGAGTCCCGCGGTGGCGCGGTCAGTTCCAACGAGTCACATTGTTCCCGTGGGAGGTATTGGTGCCACCGACGGGGCCGTTCTGGGGCTGCTTCGGGATTTCACCCACTAACACCATATTTTTAAGCCTATATGCAAATTACCATCGTATTCTCATATCGGGAGTCCCGCGGCTGCGTGGTTAGTTCCTATGAGTTACATTACTCCCGTGGGAGGTGTTGGTTCCACCAACGGGGCCGTTCGGGAGCTGTTTTGGGTTTTCACACACTAACGCCGTGTTTTTAAGCCTAAGTCTATAATTATTCAAATTATCGTCATATTCTCAGACCGGGAGTTCCGCGACTGCGTGGTCAGTTCTTACGAGTTACATTTGTCCCATGGGAGGTCTTGGTGCCTCACACGGGGCCATTCGGGGTGCTATTTTGGGTTTTGAGCCTCTAACGCTATGTTTTTAAGCCTAAGTCAAGAAATAAGCAAATTATCATTGTATTCTCAAACCGAGAGTCCCACGGCTGTGCAGTCAGTTTCTACGAGCCATAATGGTCCACGTGGGAGGTGTTGGTGCAACCCACGGGGCCGTTCGGGGGCTATTTTGGGCTTTCACCCATTAACGCCATGTTTTTAAGCCTAAGTCTATAAATATACAAATTACCATCGTATTCTCAAAACAGGATTCTTGCGTCTACACGATCAGTTCCTACGAGTCACATTGGTCAAGTGGAAGGTGTTGGCTCCTCCCACGGGGCCGTTCGGGGGATGTTTCAGGTTTTCACCCACTAACACCAAGTTTTAAAGCCTAAGTCTAGAAATATGCGAATTACCATCATATTCTCAAACTGGGAGTGCCGCGGCTGCGTGGTCTCTTCCTATGAGTTACATTGGTCCCGTGGGAAGTGATGGTGCCACCCACGGGGCCGTTCGGGGGCTATTTCAAGTTTCAATCAACTAACGCCATGTTTTGTCTAAGTCTAGAAATATGACAATTATCATCATATTCTCAAACCTGGAGTCCAATGGTTGCGCAATCAGTTCCTACGAGTTTCATTGGTCCCGTGGGAGGTGTTGGTGCCTCCCACGACGCCTTTCGGGGCCTGTTTTGGGTTTTCAACCTCTAACGCCATGTTTTGAAGCTTAAATCTAAAAATATACAAATTATCGTCATATTCTCAAATCGAGAGTCCCTTGGGTGCGCGATCAGTTCCTATGAGTCACATTGGTCCCGTGGGAGGTGTTGGTGCCACCCACGGAGCCCTTCGGGGACTATTTAGAGTTTTCACTCACTAACGCCATGTTTTTAAGCCGAAGTCTAGAAAATAAAAATTATCGTCGTATTCTCAAACCGAGAGTCCCATGGTTGCGCGGTTAGTTCCTATGAGTTACATTGGTCCAGTGGGAGGTGTTGGTGCCTCCCACAGGGCCCTTCGGGGGCTGTTTTGGGATTTCACCCTCAAACGCCATGTTTTTAAGCGTAAGTCTAGAAATATGAAAATTATCATTGTATTCTCTAACCGAGATACCCGCGGCTACGGGGTCAGTTCCTACGAGTTACATTGGTCCCGTGGGAGGTGTTGGTGCCTCCCACGGGACTGTTCGGGGGTTATTTTAGGTTTTCACCCTCTAACGTCATATTTTTAACCCTAAGTCTAGTAATATGCAAATTATCGTCGTATTCTTAAATCGAGAGTCCCGCGGATGCACAATCAGTTATTACGCGTCAAATTTGTCCCATGGGAGGTGTTGGTGCCACCCACGGGGTTATTTGGGGGCTGCCTCTGGTTTCACCCCATAACGCCATGTTTTTAAGCTTAAGTCTAAAAATATGCAAATTATCGTCGCATTCTCAAATCGAGAGTCCCGCAGCTGCGTGGTCAGTTCCTATAAGTTATGTTGGCCACATGGGCGGTGTTGGTGCCATCTATGAGGCCGTTCGGGGGTTGTTTCGGGTTTTGCCTCACTAATGCCATATTTTGTGAAAGTCTAGAAATATATAAATTATCATTGTATTCACAAATCGGGAGTGTCGTGGCTGAGCGGTCAGTTCCTACGAGTTATAATGGTCCCGTGGGAGGTGTTGGTGCCTTCCACGGGGCCATTCGGGGGCTATTTTAGGTTTTCACCCACTAACGCCCGGTTTTGAAGCCTAAGTCTAGAAAAATGAAAATTATCATCTTATTCTCAAACCGGGAGTCCCATGCTGCGCGATCTGTTCCTACGAGTCACATTGGTCCCCATGGGAGGTGTTGGGGCAACCCCTTTCGGGGGCTATTTCGAGTTTTCACCCATTAACGCCATGTTTTTAAGCCTATGTCAAGAAATAGGCAAATTATCATCGTATTCTCAAATTGAGAATCCCGTGGCTACGCAGTCAGTTCCTACGAGTCATATTAGTCCACGTGGGATGTGTTGGTGCTACCCACGGGACTGTTCGGGGGCTATTTTGGGTTTTCACCCATTAAATCCATGTTTTTAAGTCTAAGCCTATAAATATACAAATTACCATTGTATTCTGAAACCGGGAGGCCCGTGGCTACGCAATCAACTCCTTTGAGTTACATTGGTCCCACGGGAGGTGTTGGTGCCTCCCACGGGGCCATTCGGGGGCAGTTTTAGGTTTTCAGCCTCTAACGCTATGTTTTTAAGCCTAAGTCTAGAAATGTGTAAATTACCATCGTATTCTCAAAACCGGTAGTCCCGCGGTTGCATGGTGAGTTCCTACGAGTTACACTGGTCCTGTGGGAGGTGTTGGTGCTACCCACGGGGCCGTTCGGGGGGCTGTTTCGACTTTTTCCTGAGTAACAACATGTTTTGCCTAGGTTTAGAATATGCAAATTATCGTAATATTCTCAAATCGGGAGGCCCGTGGCTGCGCGGTCAGATCCTATGAGTTACATTGGTCCCATGGGAGGTGTTGGTGCCACCCATGGGGCAATTCGGGGGCTATTTCGGGTTTTAATCAACAAACGCCATGTTTTTGCTTAGTATTGAAATATGAAAATTATCATCATATTTTAAAACTTGGAGTCCCGTGGCTGCGCGATCAATTCCTACGAGTTACATTGGTCCCGTGAAAGGTGTTGGCGCCTCCCATGAGGCCGTTCGGGGCTGTTTTGGGTTTTCACCCTCTAACGCCATGTTTTAAAGTCTAAATCGAGAAATATGCAAATTATCGTCGTATTCTCAAACTGGGAGTGCCGTCACTGCGCGGTTAGTTCCTATGAGTCACATTTTTCAAGTGGAAGGTGTTGGTGCACCCACAGGGCCGTTCGGGATATGTTTCGGGCTTTGACCCACTAACGCCATGTTTTAAGTCCCAAGTCTAGATATATGCAAATTACCATCGTATTCTCAATTCGGAAGTCCCGCGGCTGCGTGGTCTATTCCTATGAGTTACATTGGTCCCGTGGGAAGTGATGGTGCCACCCTCGGGGCCGTTCGGGGGCTATTTCGAGTTTTCCTCCACGAACGCCATGTTTTGCCTAGGTCTAGAAATATGAAAATTATCATCATATTTTCAAACCAGGAGTCCCGTGGTTGCGCAGTCAGTTCCTACGAGTTACATTGGTCCCGTGGGAGGTGTTGGTGCCTCCTACGACGCCTTTCGGGGCCTATTTTTGGTTTTCAACCTCTAATGCCATGTTTTAAAGCCTAAATCTAGAAATATACAAATTATCATTGTATTCTCAAACCGAGAGTCCCTTGGGTACGCGACCTGTTCCTACAAGTCACATTGGTCCCGTGAGAGGTGTTGGTGCTACCCACAGAGCCCTTCGGGGGGCTATTTTGGATTTTCACTCAATAACACCATGTTTTTAAGCCTTGGTCTAGAAAATGCAAATTATCGTCGTATTCTCAAACCGAGAGTTCCGTGGTTGCACGGTCAGTTCCTACGAGTTACATTGGTCTAGTGGGAGGTTTTGGTGCCTCCCACGGGGCCCTTCGGGGGCTATTTCGGGATTTCATACTCAAACGCCATGTTTTTAAGCGTAAGTCTAGAAATATGCAAATTATCGTTGTATTCTCAAACCGAGAGACCCGCAGCTGCGAGGTCAGTTCCTACGAGTTACATTGGTCCCGTGGGAGGTGTTGGTGCCTCCCAGGGGACCGTTTGGGGGTTGTTTTAGGTTTTCACCCTCTAAGGTCATGTTTTTAAGCCTACGTCTTATAATATGCAAATTATCATCATATTCTCAAATCGAGAGTCCCGCGGCTGTACGGTCAGTCATTACGAGTCAAATTGGTCCCATGGGAGGTGTTGGTGCCACCCACGGGGATGTTCGGGGGTTGCCTCGGGTTTCACCCAATAACGCCATGCTTTTAAGCTTAAGTCTAAAAATATGTAAATTACCATCGTATTCTCAAACCGAGAGTCCCACGGCTGCGTGGTCTGTTCCTACGAGTTACAATGGTCACGTGGGAGGTGTTGGTGCCACCCACGAGAACGTTCGGGGGTTGTTTCGGGTTTTCCCTCACTAATGCCATATTTTGCGAAAGTCTGAAAATATATAAATTATCATCGTATTCACAAATAGGGAGTTCTATGGCTGAGCGGTCAGTTCCTACAAGTTACCTTGGTCACGTGGGAGGTGTTGGTGCCTTCCACGGGGCCGTTCGAGGGATATTTTAGGTTTTCACCCACAAACGCCATGTTTTTAAGCCTAAGTCTAGAAATATACAAATTATCGTCTTATTCTCAAACCGGGAGTCCCATTGCTGCGTGGTCTGTTCCTACGAGTCACATTGGTCCCCGTGGGAGGTGTTGGTGCAACCCACGGGTCCTTTCGGGGGCTATTTTGAGTTTTCACCCATTAACACCATGTTTTTAAGAATATGTCAATAAATAGGCAAATTATCATCGTATTCTCAAACCGAGAATTCCACGACAGCGCGATCAGTTCCTACGAGTCATATTGGTCCACGTGGGAGGTGTTGGTGCATCCCACGGGGCTGTTCGGGGGCTATTTCGGGTTTTCACCCATTATCGCCATGTTTTTAAGCCTAAGTTTATAAATATACAAATTACCATCGTATTTCAAATCGGGAGGCCCGTGGCTGCGCGGTCAGCTCCTCTGAGTTACATTAGTCCCGTGGGAGGTGTTGGTGCCTCCCACGGGGCCATTCGGGGGTAGTTTTGGGTTTTCAGCCTCTAATGCCATGTTTTTAAGCCTAAGTCTAGAAATATGTAAATTAACATTGTTTTCTCAAAATCGGGAGTCCCGCGGTTGCGTGGTCAGTTCCTACGAGTTACATTTGTCCTGTGGGAGGTGTTGGTGCCACCCACGGGGCCGTTCGGGGGCTATTTCGACTTTTTACTGAGTAACAACATGTTTTCCTTAGGTCTAGAAATATGCAAATTATCGTCGTATTCTCAAACCGGGAGGCCCGTGGTTGCACGATCAACTCCTATGAGTTACAGTGGTCCCATGGGAGGTGTTGGTGCTACCCACGAGGCCATTCAGGGGCTATTTCGGGTTTTAATCAACTAACGCCATGTTTTTCCATAGTCTAGAAATATAAAAATTATCGTCGTATTCTAAAACTAGGAGTCCCATGGCTGCACGATCAATTCCTATGAGTTACATTGGTACCGTGGAAGGTGTTGGTGCCTCCCATGGGGCCGTTCGGGGGCTGTTTTGGGTTTTCACCCTCTAACGCCATGTTTTTAAGCCTAAGTCGATAAATATGCAAATTACCGTAGTATTCTCAAACCGGGAGTCCCGTGGCTATGCAGTCATATCCTATGAGTCACATTGGTCAAGTGGAAGGTTTTGGTGCCTCCCACGGGGCCGTTCAGGGTATGTTTCGGGTTTTGACCCACTAACGCCATGTTTTAAAGCCTAAGTCTAGAAATATGCAAATTACCATCGTATTCTCAAACCGGGAGTTCCGCGGCTGCGTGGTCTGTTCCTATGAGTTACATTGGTCTAGTGGGAAATGATGGTGCCACCCTCGGGGCCGTTCGGGGGCTATTTCGGGTTTTCCTCCACTAACGCCATGTTTTGCCTAGGTCTAGAAATATGACAATTATCATCATATTTTCAAACCAGGAGTCCCGTGGTTGCGCTGTCAGTTCCTACGAGTTACATTGGTCCCGTGGGAGGTGTTGGTGCCTTCCACGACGCCTTTCGAGGCCTGTTTTGGGTTTTCAACCTCTAACGCCATGTTTTAAAGCCTAAATCTAGAAATATACAAATTATCATTGTATTCTCAAACCGAGATACCCGCGGCTGCGGGGTCAGTTCCTACGAGTTACATTGGTCCCGTGGGAGGTGTTGGTGCCTCCCACAGGACTGTTCGGGGGTTATTTTAGGTTTTCACCCTTTAACGTCATTGTTTTAAGCCTAAGTCAAGTAATATGAAAATTATCGTCGTATTCTCAAATCGAGAGTCCCGCGGTTGCACAATTAGTTATTACGCGTCAAATTGGTCCCATGGGAGGTGTTGGTGCCTCCCACGGGGTCCTTCGGGGGCTGTTTCGGGATTTCACCCTCAAACGCCATGTTTTTAAGCATAAGTCTAGAAATATGGAAGTTATCATTGTATTCTCAAATCGAGAGACCCGCGGCTGCGTGGTCAGTTCCTATGAGTTACATTGGTCCCGTGGGAGGTGTTGGTGCCTCCCACGGGACCGTTTGGAGGTTGTTTTAGGTTTTCACCCTCTAACATCATGTTTTAAGCCTAAATCTAGTAATATGCAAATTATCATCATATTCTTAAATCGAGAGTCCCGCGGCTGCACAGTTCGTCATTATGAGTCAAATTGGTCCCATGTGAGGTGTTGGTGCCACCCATGGGACCATTCGGGGGCTGCTTCAGGTTTCACCCACTAACGTCATGTTTTTAAGCTTAAGTCTAAAAATATGCAAATTACTGTCATTTTCTCAAACTGAGAGTCCCGCGGCTACGTGGTCAGTTCCTACGAGTTACATTGGTCATGTGGGAGGTGTTGGTGCCACCCACGGGACCGTTCGGGGGTTGTTTCGAGTTTTCCCTCAGTAACGCCATATTTTGGGAAAGTCTAAAAATATGTAAATTATCATCGTATTCACAAACCGAGAGTCCCGTGGCTGAGCGGTCTGTTCCTACAAGTTACATTGGTCCAGTGGGACGTGGTGGTGCCTCTCACGGGGGCGTTCGGGGGCTATTTTAGGTTTTCACCCACTAACGCCATGTCCTAAGTTTAGAAATATGCAAATTATCGGCTTATTCTCAAACTGGGAGTCCCATGGTTGTGCGGTCTGTTCCTACGAGTCACATTGGTCCACATGGGAGGTGTTGGTGCAACCCACGGGGCCGTTTGGGGGATATTTCGAGTTGTCACCCATTAACGCCATGTTTTTAAGCCTATGACAAGAAATATACAAATTATCATCGTACTCCACGATTGTACTCCACCCTATTTTCTCTCTTTTTCAAATCTAATTTCTTTACAATTCTCCATCTCTTTGTGCACATTCTATTTCATCACCAATTGTAAGTTTACAACCATCAATCATCTTTTCTTTTCTTTGGAAGAATCATTTCAAGGTTAAATGGCCATTCCTACGTTACTCAAAAGTGCCAATTTTTTATCCCTGTGGATACGATCCCGACTTGTCGTATTATTATTAACGCGACAGGCTTGCACTTGAGCCTAGATAGAACGCCTTTCTGAGACAAATTCTCTGTCGCGTCAAGTTTTTGGCGCCGTTGCCGGGGATCGTTAATTGGTAAAATTTAGGAAAGTGATTTTAATCCTAAGGTGATTTCCATTAAAAAAAAATCATCTCATCTCTTATACGATTTCATGAAGAATTCAATTCCCACCCAAGTTCACGAAAATCCTATTGCAGAAGCAACTTCTGAAAATTCTCACACCACTGATTCTCCTCACTTTTGGGTTCCACCTCCTTCGCCTAATAATTCAACTACAAGTCGCTCCTTGAGTCAAAAACCGAGTGTGAATTTTGAATCTTTTGGTAGCAATATGTCTGTGCATGGTAGTGTTGGTGTTGGTGTTGGAGAGGAAGAAATACCATATCTTCCCATGAAAGATCTTTTATTTCCAGAGAGAACTGTTACCCCTGGTTGCATTTTACTCCCGTATAATGCTGGTCAGTTCCACTTTCGAAATGGTATTATTAAAATTCTTCCCACATTTCACGGGATGGATTCTGAAAAACCATATCTCCATATTAGAGAGTTCGAAGAAGCATGTGAGACATTTGGTGACCAACTTTGACCACAAGATGTTATCCGGTTAAAGCTTTTCCCTTTTTCTTAAAGGATAAAGCCAAGACTTGTCTATGGTCACTACCACCGAATTATGTTTTATCTTGCCGAGATATGCAAACCAAGTTTCTTTCCATGTTCATTCCACAACACAAAACCAATTATGTCAAAGCTCAAATACAAGCTTTTCGACAAAATGAGAATGAGGCTTTTGACAAATGTTGGGAAAGATTTAAGGATTTAGTTAGTGCTTACCCACATCATGGTTTCGAAAAACATCATCTTATTTCATTTTTCCATCAAGGTCTTACTTCAGCATCTAAACAACTTGTTCAGACAATGTGCGAAATAACTTTTTGGGAGTTAGACTCGAGCGATGCTGAGGCTCATCTGAAATATGTAGCGGAAACTACACAAGCATGGGATGTTTCTGACCCCAATAGTCAAAATAAAAATCAACAAGTGTCCAACTTGCCTGTTGCGTCCGGTATTTATCACTTGGACAAGGACACTGTGTTAGATCGTAAATTTGACCAATTGGAAAAGAATTTTAGAGACATTCTTGAAGTGCGATTAAGAGAAGTAGCTGGACACATCCAAGAAGGAAAGGAGAAAGTGTGTGCCATTTGTGCTGCGGGGCATTCTACCAAAGGATGTAGTACCATCCCTGCATACAAGGCAATGTACACTGAACAAGTCGAGGCAATAGGAGGGTTTTGCGGAAATTTTAATGCACCGCAAGGGAATGCATACAATAAATCTTGGAGGAATCATTCTAGTTTCAACTATGGACAACCACAAGGGGTGATGGCTCCTAATCCACATGTGACTTTACCACCACCCCCTCCTTAATTTTAGCAAATGGCTCCTCCGATGCAACCTTCTATGTAGATACCACCTCCTGGTCCGTATGTCACTCCACCTAGGCGATCTCTTGAGGATAATGTGAATCAATTCATCCAGTCTCAAAAGGAGAGCAATGCTAAGTATTATCGAATGTTCACGGAAATTCATACTAGCATCTCTAGATTGCAATCTGCAGCGAATACTCAGGAAAAGGGTAAATTCCTAGCTCAAGGCCAAAGACCCCCTCTTCAAGTACAAACCACGGTTAGTTACACATCATCAGATTAGCCAGAACAATGTCAAGTTGTCACTACTCTCCGTAGTGGTCGCGTAATTGATATAGCGCCACCACTTCCCAAGGAATCTAAAGCTAAAGAAGCTTCAGAATCTGAGGAGACTCCATTGCATATGGAAGATAAAGATGAAGGAGTTGAACCTGAAGTTGACGTAAAACTGCCCACTGCTGCTCCATTTTCTCAACGCTTAGCACCGCTAAAAAAGGCGATTCGTGTACGGAAGTGTTAGATGTTTTGAAGCAAGTAAAGATGAATTTGTTGTTTCTGGATGCTATCCAACAAATTCCATCATATGCCAAGGTCATAGAAGATCTTTTGACTATCAAACGACGGCTTAAGGTGAAGAAGAACGTTTTCTTGGCATAAAATGTGAGCTCGGTCCTTCTTAATGATCTTCCACCAAAATTCAAAGATCCCGGTGCACCTATAATTTCGTGTGTCATAGGAGATAGTAGAGTTGAAAAAGCATCGCTTGACTTAGGTGCGAGTGTGAACATCCTTCCATACTCGATATATAGCAGCCTGATTTAGGTGATCTAAAATCTACCCGAATCACTCTACAGTTAGCTGATCGAATAGTGAAAGTGCCTCGTGGGGTTGTAGAAGACATGATAGTTCAAGTGGACACGTTTTACTTCCCTGTTGATTTTGTCATTTGGGACACTGAGCCTTCTTCCCATGCGAGAAATCATGTTCCAATAATTTTGGGCCGTCCATTTTTAGCTACTTCTAATGCTTTGATCAATACAAGGAATGGCCAAATGCAACTCGCTTTTGCAAACATGACTCTCGAGACCAATATTTTCAATGTTGCTAACCAAATGGGTGATGAGGATGAAATTCATGAGGTTTATCTTATTGAAGAAGTGGTGGATGAGCACATCGAGAAGATCATAGGGGGAGATGCACTGGAAGTTTGTTTAGTGCAAGGTGTTGAGAATAAGAGTTCTTATACTGAGTTTGAGCGTGAGGTGGAAGAGTTGGGAACTTGGTTACAAGAAGAAGTGAGTTTTGAGAAGTTAAGAGATGTTGACTAGATTTCTAGATTTGAAGAATTACCCCCGAGGGAGTCCCCCATGATCTCTTCTGAAAATAAATTTCCTAGTCTTGAGTTAAAGCAACTACCCTCTCATGTCAAATATGATTTTCTGGGAGATAATGATACATTCCCTGTTGTTGTTTCTTCCAGTTTAAAAAAAGAGCAAGAGGGCATGTTTTTGAATGTGTTGCGGAAGCATAGAAGTGCATTTGGTTGGACTATAGAAGATTTGAAAGGTATAAGTCCATTGATTTGTACCCATAAAATCCACCTCGAGGAGGAGGTGAAGCCCTCGCGAGAGATGCAAAGGCGCCTAAACCCAACCATGAAAGATATAGTTCGAGCGGAAATTATCAAATTGCTAGATGCTGGGATTATCTATCCCATTTCTGATAGTAAATGGGTGAGCCCAATTCAGGTCGTTCCAAAAAAGTCGAGTATGACCGTGGTTGAAAACGCTAAGGGAGAATTAATACATCAGCGCACCACCACCGGGTGGCGTGTTTGCATTGACTACCGAAAGCTCAATGCCGGAACCAGAAAAGATCATTTTCACTTACCGTTCATCGACCAAGTGATTGAACGGGTGGCTAGCCATCCTTATTATTGTTTCCTAGATGGGTATTCTGGCTATAATAAAATAGAAGTGGATGTACTTGATCAAGAAAAGACGACTTTTACATGTCCGTTTGGTACGTTTGCCTATAAACGTATGCCTTTAGGGATATGTAATGTGCCAACAACTTTTCAAAGGTGCATGCTAAGTCTCTTTAGCAACATGATTGAAAAAGGTCTTGAGGTGTTAATGGACGATTTCAGCATTTTCGGTCCATCTTTTGACTAATGTTTAGCTAATCTTAAAAGGGTTATATTCCGGTGTGTGGAAAAAGACACAGTCCTCAATTGGGGAAAATGCCATTTTATGGTCACCGAGGGCGTAGTTCTAAGCCACATAGTGTCATCTAGGGGAATTGAGGTTGATCGAGCAAAAATAGAAGTAATAGCTGAGTTACCCCCGCCAAAATCGCTTAAAGATGTGAGGTCCTTTCTAGCCCATGCTGGATTTTATAGGAGATTTATCAAAGACTTTAGCGCTATCGCTAGACCTTTGAATAATCTTCTCATGAAGGACACTCCATTTGAATGGAATAAAGCATGCCAAGAAGCTTTTGATAAACTCAAAATCATGCTAATTTCTGCTCCTATCATGCAAGCTCCTGATTGTTCACTCCCATTTGAGCTTATGTGTGATGCAAGTGATTACGCGATTGGGGTTATTCTTGGACTAAGATAAGACAAGAAAGCTCATGTTATTTACTATGCTGGTAGGACATTTTCTGGGCCCCCAGCTTAACTACTCCACTACTGAGAAAGAATTACTAGCGGTCATTTTTGCTTTCGATAAATTTCGCTCTTACATTGTTGGGTCCCCCATCATTTGCTTCACTGATCACTCGGACCTCAAATATCTTCTGACCAAGAAAGATGCCAAATCGGGTCTAATAAGGTGGATCCTACTCCTATAGGAGTTTAATCTCTCGATTCAAGATAAGAAAGGAGTAGAAAATGTCGTTGCTGACCATTTGTCACGCCTCTCGTCCGACGTACCTATTGATCCCATTCTCATAGACGAGTATTTTCCGAATGAAAATCTATTCGCTACTTCTTCTCTCCCCTGGTTTGTGGATATAGTCAATTACCTTATCACTGGAATTGTTCTCTCCAATTGGAATTCGCAAGAGAGAAGGAAATTCATTACCTGGTCACGCATGTTCTTTTATGATGATCCATACTTATTCAAGTATTGTGCTGATCAAATCATCCAAAAATGTGTACCTGGTGAAGAAATTCAAGGGGTAATTCGATTTTGTAATACAGAAGCATGTGGCGGTCATTTTTTCAAAAATAAAACTGCTCTAAAAATCCTGCAAAGTGGTCTCTATTGGCCCACAATCTTCCGGGATGTGAATACTTTTGCAAATCATGCGATAGATGCCAAAGAACGGGAGCTATTACTCGCCGTGACATGATGCCATTGACCCCCATACTTGTCTTAGAGATATTTGATTGTTGGGGTATTGACTTTATGGGGGCCTTTCCCCTTTATTTTGGCTTTCTATACATCCTCGTCGCAGTAGACTACGTCTCAAATCGGGTTGAGGCCATAGCTACAAGGACAAATGACAATAAGGTGGTGATAAAATCCATTCAAGAAAACATACTTTATCGATTCTAAGTTCCTAAGGCTATAATTAGTGATAATGGTACTCATTTTTGCAATAGGCCAGTGGAAAAGCTAATGCAAAAGTATGGAGTCGTTCATAAAGTTGGAACGACTTATCACCCTCAATCGAATGGCCAGGTCGAGCTCGCCAATCGAGAAATCAAGAGTATCTTGTAAAAGACAGTCGAACCTAATAGGAAAGATTGGTCTCTCAGATTGAATGATGCGCTCTGGGCTTATAGAACTGCATATAAGAATCCCCTTGGGATGTCCCCATTTCGTTTTGTATATGGTAAGCCTTGTCATCTTCTGGTTGAAATTGAACACAAAGCGTATGGGCAATCAAAAGGGTGAACTTTAACATGAAAAAAGCCGGCGAAACACGTAAACTTCAGTTCAACGAGTTGGAATAAATACGCAATGATGCGTATGAAAGTGCTAAAATCTCTAAAGAACGAATGAAACGAGCTCACGACAGAATCATCCGACATTAGGAGTTTCAGTCGGGACAAAAAGTACTTCTCTACAACTCGAGGTTGAACTTGTTTCCCAGAAAATTGAGGTCACGATGGTCAGGTCCATTCATTGTGAAGGAAGTATTCCCCTATTGAGCTATTGAACTAGAGGATCAAAAAGGGAGAAACACATTCAAGGTTAACGGGCATCGTCTCAAGCTGTATTTGGAAGCGGTCGTCATGGAAGCCGACACAATCTATTTGTCGGACCCCATTTATGGGGATTGACTGAAAAAGAAAGGTGAGGTCGTCGCACCCCCGACATGTATGGGGTGAATGTTGTGTATAGTCGCCATAGGATGTTAGGAAGTTATAAAGTCGTAGATATGTGTCATTATCGGAGAAGGGAATCCAATATATGTACCGGGAGTGTTTTAGGTTTCGGGGAGAGTTTTGATAGTTTCGAGGTTCAATTGCATTGAAGGAAGCGTTGGAGTGGAGAAATCAGGATAAAAGTGGCCACGAAAGAAAAGCAGGGGAATTTTTGGAATTTCAACAGACTGGATCGGTCCGGCCCTGAATAAAAAGAACCGATCCGGTATAACCGGATCGGTCCGGCATAAACCCGGATCGATCCGGTCATCTGCAGTCGCGCTCCTTCCTGAGGTTAAAACATCTTCAATCCACGCCTCATTCATTTCCCCAATCCCTCCCCAAAAATTCATCCCCCTTATTTCCCCCCAATTCTTCCCTCCCTACCCATCATCCAAACTATAAATACCCACATACCCCAACCCACTTCCTTCACACCTCCATCACCATCTCCTTCTCTCACTTTCTATCCAATTCTGAATTAACCATGGCTGGCCCCCAAAAATATAATTCCACTGAAGTCCTGCCCGATGGCAATGGCGAGTATCGTTCCCGCCGTGAGGCAAATTGGTGTCGTTTTTTCAGTGCAAGGTAAAAAATCCACATTGAGCGCCAGGTGCTTTAGGATCAGCTGCCTAATTCTGCCACCGGGATGTTCATGTCCCGAGGTTGGTGCAGATTTTTCAATGAACCCTATGAGGTTGTTTGGGAGAATGAAGTGCGGTAGTTTTATGGTACGCTCGTCCGTACCGCTGATTTCGAATCTCAAGCCTTTGTAGACTCGACTCCGATACCGTTCTCTCTTGCAATTATGGCCCAGAAACTCGAGGCTAAAGGTGTGATCACTCCATCCCAATTTACTTATCCTAGTCCTGATCCTGTTCTAACAAAAGTTGTTTGCATATCTCGCATCGCGCCGGGTGCTGTTTGGGATACCGAGACCTTTCCTGTTTATCGGTTTCCCAACAAGGCACGCATAACTTTTCACATCATTTGTGCCAATCTTTTACAAACCTCAAATGATTCGGCTATGCGCCCGCATCAAGCTACTGTGATGTATCATCTGTTTGACCATGCCATTGTTATCAATTTGGCCCGCGCGTTTTACAATGATATCATGTGTGCGGCGCTGGATAAAAAGGGTAGGGCCCCTCTTCCCTATGGTCGCCTCATTAACTCCTTTCTTAAGGATGTCGGTATAGTTCCACCCCAAGATCTTATCAACTTTCCCAAGCCACTTGGGCAAGAATACCGCACTAGAAGTGATAAGAAAATCCAACTGATCCGTGTGCGGCGAGGAGACAGTGATACCTCAAGTGATGAGGAGGCTGCTGAGGAAGCGAATGGTCCTGATGAAGTTGTTGAGATGGAAGAAGGTGAGGATGAAGAGTATGATGAGACAGCCGATCCGGATTATGTTCCGGTTGGTACGGGTCTGACCGAGCGCGTTGTTTCTCTTGAGACCCATTTTGATGGGTTTCTGACCTCTAACCAACGGGACACCAGTATGATGATACGTATGCAGGCTAATCTTTATCACCTCCAGTTGGTCCCGAATCCCCCCTTCCTGCATACTTTTATGATCCCTATGACCCCACTGCCCCCGGTAGCTCCCGCCCCCCACCAGCCCCGTAGGCAGCCCCGTTTCTTCGGTTATGTTGTATTAGTCCTGTTTGTTATCCTTTGCGTACACAGTTGTGTTGTACTATATAGTTTTATTATGGTATTTGCATGTTTTATTTATCGCACTCCTTATTTCGTCCTATTTCGCTTTCTCGTCCATTTGATTGAGGACAATGCAAATGACTAAGTTAGGGGGGATGATAAGTGCGTATTCATAAAACTTCGCATATATATATATATATATATATATATATATATATATATATATATATATATATATAATGAAGAATTTTGAAAAAAAAGCCAAAAATATTTTTGTTCAAAATAAATAAAAATTGTAATTTAAATTTTTAAAAAATATCACCTTTATTCTATTTAAAGTCTCAAATTGTTATCAAAATGCACTAAGCCAAAATTGATCGAAGATGGAAATTGAAAGAAAATTGACGACTTAACGAATAAGTGTGGAGATTGATAAAACCCGGTGAGATTTCGAGCCTATCATTTTTTTTGTATTTTTAAATCAATCCGAGTTTATAATTAACTCAAAGTTCTTTTCAACGTTTTAATAAGTCGTTGATGATCTCAATCCTTTGTTTTGATCGGTTATGGTAAATGTGTGAAATGTTGTCTCGAAATTCGTGTTAAATATATCTCTAAACTTAATTAATCTCGAGATGCATATGGTAATGCGATTAACAATTTGGAAATGAAGTAGGCCCTCGTTTGTAACCCAAAAATATTAGCCATAATAAAATTGTGAAAAAATTATCCCTTTGCAACCCACTTTGAGCCTAATTTAATATTTCCCTTTCGTTTGATAACCCGAAAAACTCAAATAACCCAGAATTGTGAAAATTGAGAAAATTCATCAAGAAAGTCCAAATTGTGCAATAAAAAGGGGCAAGAGAAAAACAGAAAAAAAATGCTCAAAAGAAAGAGAAAAATGGAAAAAATGAAAAAATGAAAATAGAAAATAGAAAAAGAAAGAGAAAAATGAACAAATGCCTGGAATAGCACAAATGGACGTCATAAGGACATTTTCCAATTCCGAACAATCCGTCCATTCCCATTTTTACCCTTAACACTTTTTAACTTGAAAAGTCTTAATCGAGTCCGAATGGCGAAATTAATTACTGCATGGAGAGCTAGGACACAAAAAGATAATATGAGAGATTAAATGATGTGAACTAGAGGCAATGTTCCCATTTCCTTATAACCGTACTCCGATGAAGAGATCTTTTCACCATATATTTCATTCTTTTCAATTTTTTATGCATGAATTTGTGTCCATTATATTTACTCTTTATATCATTCATACCGAGAGAAAATAGCCACATTCTGAGTGATTCATTTGTGAGAGCATTCCGTAAGAATTTCAATCAAAACGAATTTTCGGAAAGTAACGTAATGCTCAATCAGTGGAAATTTGAGGTTTAATTTCTGGCTTTGCACACACACACTATGGTTTGAGACATTTGAATATGAATTTATGGTGATTATTTTTCAAACAGTTTGAATTGTACAATTTTTAAGTATTTTGATATTTATTTGAGTCAATAAAGAATTTTGTGGGTGCATTCACTGTAAACCCTCACGAGACAAAACTCGTCCTACTAGGGTAACCTAGGGGTTTAAAGGCTTATTGCATATGCTCAATGCAATTGCATGCTTGCAAAAGTGGAATTTAATTTTAATAAAGGAATTCTCAAAAATAGAACTTTGGGTAACTTCATTTACATTGCTCGGGACGTGCGAAGTTCTATGTTAGGGGGATTTGACCAAGCATATATTCTTTTGAATTTAGGCCCTTAAGTTAGTGATTTTGATATCTTGAACAAGGTAATTGAATCATTTTTATCCCATATCATTGCCGTTGACTATTTCTAACAAGTACCCCGAGTTTCGTGTATTTTTTCTGGATTTTACAGGAACTTAATCCTGGAAAAGAAAGAAAGGAACCGTAAGAAAGGAAAAGAACAAAGGAAAAAAAGTCAAAGGGCAAAAGCGTAAATTTATACCCGGAGTTCGGATTCGATGCCTAAAGGAAAGTTGAATATCTTGATTTCACAAGAGCATTGGAAGAAACGACACTCAAATCGGAGCTCAAGATCAAAAGTTATGGCCAGTCAAAAATATAAAGAAAAAGTCAATATTGAAGAAACTCGGACCGATCCGGTATATTTCAGACCGATCCGAAATGCCACCATTCCAGTAGACCCCGGATGGATGCCAAACCGATGATAGGAGAACCGATCCGATGGGATCCGAACCGATCCTGTGGAAATAAAAAAGAACGGATCCGGTTGCTGAGAAATGAACCGATCCGATGGTATCCGAATCGGTCCGGTTGTATGAAATTCTAGCATTAATTATGAAGCTCAAGCGTGCATATCTTAGAGAATCTTGCACAACTCATCGATTTTAGATGTCAATTCGTGCTAGTTGGTGCTATAAAAGACCAAGCCCTCCATCATTCCGTAGGGAGTCGAATTAGAGAGAGTGTCAGAATTTAGAAAATCTTTTTAGTTTTCTTTGGAAGTAGCTTCATAAACCCTAGTTTGTATGGTTGAGGAAGAAGAAATTTTCTGGATCAAAGTTCATTTGCTTTTCCTGTTGCTGAATACAAGTATAAAATTTCCATTCTCTTATTTATTCTCTAGTTTATTTTCAATTCAATTCCCAATTGTTTTGCAAACTGTTAACAGTGTTTGTTAGATCCATAATTCCATGTATGAATTTGTTTTCTAGTAAAATCATGCCTAGCTAAATTTTCATGGGTTGGGGTATATGAACTCATTCCGAGGTGACTTATCCATGTAGAAAATAGAGGGTAAATTAAATATTGACCGAATCGTGTATGGAAATTATGCGAACATAGCCGATCTTTTAATCTCTCTTGCCTTAGGTACTTGGGATGTTTAAGAACGCTATGCAAGTGTAATTGTCCATTCATCACTTTGTATTTACTTTTGATCTTATATGATGCGGGCTAGATCCTTCATATATGTCATGCTTAAGATCTATAAAGATTGGATTTAGTCAAAAATTTCAATTTACAATTCTAGTATTTTATACGGTAATTTACTAAGGTTTGAGGGATTGTACTCCACCCTATTTTCTCTCATTTTCAAATCTAATTTCTTTACAATTCTCCGTGTCTTTGTGCACATTCTATTTCATCACCAATTGGAAATTCACAACCATCAATCATCTTTTCTTTTCTTCGGAAGAATCATTTCAAGGTTAAATAGTTATTCCTACGTTACTCAAAAGTGCCAATTTTTTATCCATGTGGATACGATCCCGACTTGTCAGATTATTAGTAACGCGACAGGCCTGCACTTGAGCCAGATAGAACGCCTTTCTAAGACAAACTCTCTGTCGTATCAGTCTAGAAATATGATAATTATCATCATATTCTAAAACCGGGAGTCCCGTGGCTATGCGGTCAGTTCTTATGATTTATATTCGTCCCGTGTGAAAAATGTTACTAAAGCCGTCTATTAAAAATAAACTATTTAAGTAACTCCGATCTATTTTTTTAAGAAACTCTTTTCGTAAAAACCAAACTATTTGAACACAATATGTGTTTAACAAATAAGTATGTACGAGATCTATTCAAGAATTGAATAACAGATTTATAAAGAAGTTTAAAAAAACTTAAACTCAGCACAACCAAGAATGAGATGAGGAGATGTAGAAAGATTATGTTCACGATGTTTTTTACGTGGTAAAACCTCACCAATTGAGGAAACATCCACGACTCCCTCTACGGAGTAAAATGAAAAATCCACTAAAACAAATATATGAGTTACAAACTATATAACTAACATGCAAAAAACTCAGACCTATATAAGTTTAGGAATGTACCCTCTGGTGTCCTTAAAACTTCTCTGCAGTTCTGATTGTAGATGTAGTTCTCCCAGTTTGTTAACTTCTGATTTGTTCTAGCACTTTACGTCAACTCTTTGTTCACAAGATCTTATTACCAACACTTTTCGTATTGTAGGGTGAAAGTGTTTGTGGAGGTGCTCTCTAACACATGCATGCACACACACACACTTATTAAGTACAAACAATCCTAACAAATTACAGTAACACTATATGCTGTGATCTTTCCTTTTTCTCTCTTCTTACAAAACTTTGAACCTTATTTGACCTTTAAATCATTCCCAGAATCCACGGATACCTTGCTAGGAAGACAGAAAGGTCTTAATCAATCTCAGAATTTTAGAAAGGTTTTTCGAGATTGAAAACCTCCAAGTGTGATTCCAACTAGGTCAAAGGTTTAGTTTTACAAGAACTAGAAACAGAAAGCATTTATTGTTGATTTCAAAGTAAGCAAACGTTTTATAGAAAATAATCAACAATATATTTCTCAAGATGAGAAATAAAGAATGAAACTAAGTGTAATGTAACATGAATAACTCAGATCTAAAATTTCTATGAAATCAGAAAGTAGATCTGAGTAAACGTTTAAGTTGAAAACATGATCTAATGAACAAGAGGTTACAGCAACAATAACAAACTCAACTTAAACTCTCAATCACTCAAGAACACTCAGGGTAGTGTTTTGGATATGGAGTTTTGAAGCAGTGTTTGATTTTGGATGGAAGAGGCTTTGACGAAATAGGGTTAGGGTTTCTAACTCTCTCTCTTCTCTATGTTTTCTCTCTTCTCTCTTCTCTCTTCTCTCTCTACTCCCTATTTTTCAGAGGAAATGAAAATGGCAAAAGTCTTCGAAGTCTGAGAGTAGGGTCCCTTTTATAGGGTGAAGAGAAGGTTTGAGAGGCTCGATCAAAACCAAGGGCCAGGATTAAGTCAAGTCAAATTGACTTTGATCGAAGGGTTCTAATAAGGCGGCGCTTAAACGAATCCTGATTGATTTAGAAGGTTGTACTGGGATTCACCAAGATGACATGCAGATCGTTGATAGCTAATGATCTAAGGGCTACAAACATACGCCCTTTTAACTCAGTAAACAAAAACAGTTTCAACCAATCAGATGAAGACAGGTGTTGGATGATAACAGGATATGAAACGCGCGTCTTAAACTAATTAAAAACACACCACAAAGTTTACTCCGCTTTCGGATTCTACCCAAGGTAACATTAGGCCAAAATAACCAACAAATAATATTTACAAATTGACCTCAAAACTTTTAAATCAAGTTTTAATTAATAAAACCTTATCTAAAAAATGTTTTAAAAAATCCCAAAAAATTATTAAAATTCCAACTTAGGGATTTAAACACACTCAACATATGTACACACATTATTATGCAGTATGATATGCAAAAGATAAATACTACTGTGTGTGAGTGTTGGCAATTTGATCTTGATCAAAACAAGATAGAGAGATGAAGTAGCAAACCAACTTCTGAGGTTCTTTGGATACTAGGGAGGACATAATTTTGTCACAATTTCCAAACTAGCTGAGCACTTATACAATATAGACTCAATTGAGTCAAAAGTATAAGGGCTTCACCATGGGAGGTGTTGGTGCCTCCCACGGAGCCATTTGGTGACTGTTTCGAGTTTTCAACCTCTAAGGCCACGTTTTTAAGCCTAAGTCGAGAAATATACAAATTATCGTTGTATTCTCCAACCATAAGTCCCTTGGGTACGCGATTAGTTCCTACGAGTCACATTGGTCCCGTGGGAGGTGTTGGTGCCACCCATGGGGCCGTTCGGGGGCTATTTCGAGTTTTCACTCACGAACGCCATGTTTTTAAGACTAAGTTTAGAAAATACATATTACCATCGAAGTTTCAAATCGGAGCGCCCGTGGCTGCGCGGTTAGTTTCTACGAGTTACATTGGTCCAATGTGAGGCGTTGGTGCCTTCCACGGGGCCCTTTGGGGGATGTTTCGGGATTTCACCCTCTAATGCCATATTTTTAAGAATAAGTCTTAAAATAAGCAAATTATCATTGTATTCTTAAACCGGGAGACCCGCGACTGCAGGGTCAGTTCCTACGAGTTGCATTGGTCCCGTGGGAGGTGTTGGTGCCTCCCATGGGACCGTTTGGGGGCTGTTTTGGGTTTTCACCCTCTAATGCCATGTTTTTAAGCCTAAGTCGAGAAATATGCAAATTATCATCGTATTCTCAATCCGGGAGTCCCGCGGCTGCGCGGTCAGTTTCTATGAGTCACATTGGTCCCGTTAGAGGCGTTGGTGCCCCCAAGGGGCCGTTCGGGGGTTGTTTCGGATTTTCACACACTAACGCCATGTTTATAAGTCTAAGTCTATAAATATGCAAATTACCATCATATTCTCAAATCAGGAGTCCCATGGCTGCGTGGTCAGTTCCTACGAGTTACATTGGTCTCGTGGGAGGTGTTGGAGCCACCCACATGGCCATTCGAGGGCTATTTCGGGTTTTCCCCCAGTTACGCCATGCTTTGCGTAAGTTTAGAAATATGTTAATTATCATCGTATTATCAAACCGGGAGTCCCGTGGCTGCTCGGTCAGTTCCTATGAGTTACATTGGTCCCGTGGGAGGTGTTGGTGCCTCCCACGGGGCCATTCTAGGGTTGTTTCGGTTTTTCAGCCTCTAATGCTATATTTTTAAGGCTAAGTCAAGAAATATGAAAATTATCATCGTATTCTCAAACTTACATTTCCGCAGCTACGCGGTCAGTTCCTACGAGTCATATTGGTCCACGTGGGAGGTGTTGGTGCAACTCACAGGACCGTTGGGGAGTTGTTTCGAGCTTTTACCCATTAACGCCATGTTTGTAAGCCTAAGTCTATAAATATACAAATTACAACCGTATTGTCAAAATAGGAGTCCCTAGGCTAAGCGATCAGTTCCTACGAGTCACATTGGTCCAATAGGAGGTGTTGGTACGTCCCACGGGGCCGTTCGGGGGCTGTTTCGGGTTTTCACCCACTTACGCCATGTTTTTAACCCTAAGTCTAGAAATATGCAAATTACCCTCATATTCTCAAATCGGGAGTCCCGCAGCTGCGTGGTCAGTTCCTATGAGTTACATTGGTCCCGTGGGAGGTGTTGGTGCTACCCACAGGACCGTTCGGGAGCTGTTTCGAGTTTTCCCCCAATAATGCCATGTTTTGCCTAAGTCTATAAATATGAAAATTATCATTGATTTCTCAAACCGAGAGTCCCGTGGATGCGCGATCAGTTCCTACGAGTAACATTGGTCCCGTGGGAGGTGTTGGTGCTTCCCACGGGGTCGTTCGGGGGTTGTTTTGGGTTTTCACCCTCTAACGCCATGATTTTATGCTTAAGTCTAGAAATATGCAAGTTATCATCATATTCTCAAATCGGGAGTCCCTTGGGTGTGTGATCAGTTCCTACGAGTGACATTGGTCCCATGGGAGGTGTTGATGCCACCCACGGGGCCGTTTGGGGGCTGTTTCGGGTTTTCACCCACTAACGGCACGTTTTTAAGCCTAAGTCAATAAATATGAAAATTATTGTTGTATTCTCAAACCGGGAGTCCCGCGGCTGCGTGGTCAGTTCCTACGAGTCAGATTTGTCCCGTGGTAGGTGTTGGTTCCACCCACGGGGCATTTTCATGTTTTTACCCACTAACGCCATGTTTTTAAGCCTAAGTCAATAATTATGCAAATTATCATCGTATTCTCAAACCGAGAGTCCCGCGGCTGCGCGCTCAGTTCCTACGAGTAAAACTGGTCCCGTGGGAGGTGTTGGTGCCACCTATGGGGCCGTTCGAGGGCTATTTTGGGTTTTCACCCATTAACGCCATGTTTTTTATCCAAAGTCTTTAAATATACAAATTACCGTCGTATTCTCAAACCAGGAGTCCCGCGGTTGCGCGATCAGTTCCTACGAGTCACATTGGTCCAGTGGGAGGTGTTTGTGCCTCTCACGGTGCCGTTCGTTGGTTGTTTTGTGTTTTCACCCTCTGACGCCATATTTTTATGCCTAAGTCTAGAAATATGCAAATTATCGTCCTACTCTCAAACCAAGAGTCCCGTGGCTGCGCGGTCAGTTCCTACGAGTCACACTGGTCCCGTAGGAGGTGTTGGTACCTCCCACGGAGCCGTTTGGGGACTATTTTAGGTTTTCACCCTTTAACGCCATATTTTTAAGCCTAAGTCTAGAAATTTAGAAATTATCATCGTATTCTCAAACCAGGAGTCCCGCGACTGCGCGATCAATTCCTAGAAGACCCATCGATTTCGGGGGAGGTGTTGATGCCACCCATGGGGCCATTTGGGGGCTATTTTGGGTTTTCACCCTCTAACGCCATGTTTTGCCTAAGTCTAGAAATATGAAAATTACCGTCATATTCTCAAACCGAGAGTCCTGTGGCTGCGCGTCAGTTCCTACGAGTCATATTTGTCCCGTGGGACATGTTAGTGCCACCCACATGGCTATTTAGGGGCTGCTTCGGATTTTCACCCACTAACGCCATGTTTTTAGGCCTTAGTCTAGAAATATGCAATATACCGTCATATTCTTAAATCGGGAGTCCCGCGGCTGCGTGGACAGTTCCTACGAGTTACATTGGTCCCGTGGGAGGTGTTGGTACCACCCACGGGGCCATTCAACGGTTGTTTCGGGTTTTCCCCCACTAACGTCAAGTTTTACCAAAGTCTAGAAATATGCAAATTATCGTCGTATTCTCAAACTGGGAGTCTCTTGGCTGTGCGGTCAGTTCTTATGAGTTACATTGGTCCCGTGGGAGGTTTTGGTGCCTCCCACGTGGCCGTTCGAGGGCTATTTTTGGTTATAACTGTCTAACGTCATGTTTTTAAGCCAAAGTCTAGAAATATGCAAATTTTCATTGTATTCTCAAACCGAGAGTACCATTGCTGCGCGATCAGTTCCTACGAGTCACATTGGTCCCGTGGGAGGTGTTGGTGCCACCCACGGGGCCGTTTGGGGGCTGTTTTGTGTTTTCACCCACTAACACCACGTTTTTAAGCCTAAGTCAAGAAATATGCACATTGGTCCCGTGGGAGGAGTCCCGCGGTTGCGCGGTCAGTTCCTACGAGTGACATTGGTCCAGTGGGAGGTGTTCGTGGTTCCCACGGGGCCGTTCAAGGGTTGTTTTGTATTTTAACCCTCTAACGCTATGTTTTTAAGCCTAAGTCTAGAAATATGCAAATTATCATCCTATTCTCAAACCGGGAGTCCTGCGGTTGCGAGGTCAGTTCCTACGAGTCACACTGGTCCCGTGGGAGTGTTGGTGCCACCCACGGGGCCGTTCGGGGGCTATTTCGGGTTTTCCCCACTAACGCCATCTTTCCCCTTCGTCTTGTAATATACATACTAACATCGTATTCTCAAACCGGGAGACACGTGGCTATGCAGTTAGTTCTTACAAGTTACATTGGTCCCGTGGGAGGGGTTTGTGCCTCCCACAGGGCCATTCGACGGCTGTTTTGTGCTTTCACCCACTAATGTCGTGTCTTTAAGCCTAAGTCTAGAAATACGCAAATTATCATCTTATTCTCAAACCGCAAGTCCCGGGGCGGCACGATTAGTTCCTATGAGTTACATTGGTCTAGTGGGAGGTGTTGGTGCCTCCTACGGGGCCATTCGGGGGCTATTGCAAATTTTCACTCATTAACACCATGTTTTTTAGCCTAATTCTATAAAAATACAAATTACCGTCTTATTCTCAAACCAGGAGTCCCGTGGATGCGCGGTTGGTTCCTACAAGTTATATTGGTCCCGTGGGAGGTGTTGTTGCCTCCCACGGGGACCTTCAGGGGCTGTTTCGGGTTTTCACCCTCTAACGCCATGTTTTTAAGCCTAAGTCTAGAAATATGCAAATTACCATCTTATTCTCAAACCAGGAGTCCCATGACTACGTTGTCATCTCCTATGAGTTACATTGGTCCCGTGGGAGGTGTTGTTGCCTCCCACGGGGCCGTTCGGGGGCTATTTCGAGTTTTCACCCACTAACGCCTTGTTTTTAAGCCTAAGTCTAGAAATATGCAAATTACCGTCGTATTCTCAAACTGATAATCCCGCGACTGTGTGGTTAGTTCCTACAAGTTACATTGGTCCCATGGGCAGTGTTGGAGCCACCCACGGGCCCGTTCGGGGGCTGTTTCGAGTTTTTCCCCACTAATGCCATATTTTACCTAAGTCTAGAAATACGCAAATTATCGTCGCATTCTTAAATCGGGAGTCCTGGGGCTGCGTCATCAGTTGCTACGAGTCACATTGGTCCCGCGGGAGGTGTTGGTGCCACCCATGGGTCCGTTTCGGGGGCTGCTTCAGGTTTTCACCAACTAACGCCATGTTTTTAAGCCTAAGTCTAGAAATATGAAAATTTTCATCGTAATCTAAAACTGGGAGTCCCGTGGTTCCGCGATCAGTTCCTACGAGTTACATTGGTCCCATGGGAGGTGTTGGTACCTCCCACGGGGCCATTTCGGGGCTATTTTGGGTTTTCACCCTCTAACGCCCTGTTCTTAATCCTAAGTACGTAAATATGCAAATTACCATCGTATTCTTAAATCGGGAGTCCCGCGACTGCACGGTCAGTTCCTACGAGTCACATTGGTCCCGTGAGAGGTGTTGCTGCCAGCCACGGGGCCATTCGCGGGCTGTTTCGCATTTTCCCCTTGTAACGCCATGTTTCGCCTAAGTCTAGAAATATGAAAATTATCATCGTATTCTCAAATTGGGAGTCCCATGGCTGTTCGTTTAGTTCCACGGGGCCATTCGGGGGCTATTTTGGGTTTTCACCCTCTAACGCTATGTTTTTATACCTGAGTCTAGAAATATGCAAATTACCGTCTTATTCTCAAACGGGGAGTCCCATGATTGCGCGGGCAGTTCCTACGAGTCACATTGGTCCCGTGGGAGGTGTTGGTGCCCACCACGGGGCCCTTCGCGAGCTGTTTTGGGCTCTCACTCACCAAAGCCATGTTTTTAAGCCTATGTCTAGAAATATTCAAATTACCATCTTATTCTCAAATTGGGAGTCCCGTGATTACGCGGTCATGTCCTACGAGTAACTTTGGTCCCGTGGGAGGTGTTAGTGCCCCCATGGGGCCCTTCGGGGGCTGTTTCGGGCTTTCACCTACTAACGCCATGTTTTTAAGCCTAAGTCAAGAAATATGCAAAATACCATCGTATTCTCAAACCGAGAGTCCCAGGGCTACGTGGTCAGTTCATACGAGTTACATTAGTTTCGTGGGAGGTGTTGTTGCCTCCTACGGCGCCGTTCGGGGACTATTTCAGGTCTTCACCCACTAACGTCTTGTTTTTAAGCCTAAGTTTAGAAAGATGCAAATTACTGTTGTATTCTCAAACCGATAATGCCACAGCTGCGTGGTCAGTTCCTATGTGTTACATTGGTCCCGTGGGAGGTGTTGGTGCCATCTACAGGGCCGTTCGGGGGTTGTTTCGGGTTTTACCCAACTAATGACATGTTTTGCCTAAGTCTATAAATATGTAAATTACCATCGTATTGTCAAAACGGGAGTCCTGCGGATGCGCGGTTAGTTCCTACGAGTCAAATTGGTCCCATGGGAGGTGTTGGTGCCTCCCACGGGGCCGTGTGGGGGTTGTTTTGGATTTTCACCCTCTAACGTCATGTTTTTAAGCCTAAGTCTAGAAATATGGAAATTATCATTGTCTTCTAAAACCGGGAGACCCACCGTCGTATTCTTAAACCGAGAGACCCGTGGTTGTATGGTGAGTTCCTACGAGTTACACTAGTCCCGTGAGAGGTGTTGGTGCCTCCCATGGGGCCATTCGGGGGCTTTTTTGGGTTTTTACCCTCTAACGCCATGCTTTTAAGACTAAGTCTAGAAATATGGAAATTATTATCGTATTCTCAAATCGGGAGTCCCGCGGCTGCGCGATCATTTCCTAGAAGTCACATTGATTCCGTGGGAGGTGTTGGTGCCAGCCACGGGGCCGTTCGGTAGATGTTTTGGGTTTTCACCCACTAATGCGATGTTTCAAAGCCTAAGTCATAAATATGCAAATTATCATCGTATTCTCAAACCGTGAGTTCCGTGGATGTGCGGTATGTTCTTACGAGTCATATTGGTATCGTGGGAGGTGTTGGTGCCACTTACGGGGCCACTCGATCGTTGTTTTGGGTTTTCACCCAATAACGCCATGTTTTTTAGCTTAAGTCTATAAATATACAAATTGACATCGTATTCTCAAACCAGGAGTCCAATGGTTGCACGGTCAATTCCTACGAGTCACATTGGTCCAGTGGGAGGTGTTGGTGCCTCCTATGGGGCCGTTCGGGGGTTGGTTTGGGTTTTCACCCTCTAACGCCATGTTTTTAAGCCTAATTCTAGAAATATGCAAATTATTGTAGTATTTTGAAATCGAGAATCCCGTGACTGCCCGGTCATGTCCTACGAGTAACATTGGTCATGTGGGAGGTGTTGGTGCCCACAAGGGGGTCCTGCGAGGGCTATTACGGGCTTTCACCCACTAACGCCATGTTTTTAAGCCTAAGTCTAGAAATATGAAAAGTACCATCTTATTCTCAATCCGGGAGTCCCAGGGCTACGTGGTCAGTTCCTACGTGTTACATTGGTTCCTTGGGAGGCGTTGTTTCCTCCCACGGGGCCGTTCGGGGGCTATTTCAGATTTTCACCCACTAACGCCTTGTTTTTAGGCCAAAGTCTAGAAATATGCAAATCATCATCGTATTCTCAAATCGAGAATCCCGCGGCATCGTGGTCAGTTTCTACGAGTTACATTGTTCCCATGGGAGGTGTTGGTGCCATCTACGGGGCCATTTCGGGTTTTACCCCACTGATGCCATGTTTTGCCTAAGTCTATAAATATACAAATTACCGTTGTATTCTCAAACCGGGAGTCCCGCGGATGCGTGGTCAGTTCCTACGAGTTAAATTGGTCCCATTGAAGGTGTTGGTGCCTCCCACGGGGCCGTTTGGGGGCTGTTTTGGGTTTTCACCCTCTAACGCCATGTTTTTTAGACTAAGTCTAGAGATATGCAAATTATCATTGTATTCTCAAACCGGGAGACCCGCCATCGTATTCTTAAACCGGGAGACCTGCGGCTGCATGGTCAGTTCCTACGAGTTACATTGGTCCCGTGGGAGCTGTTGGTGCCTCCCACGGGGCCGTTTAGGGGCTATTTTCGGTTTGCACCCTCTAACGCCATGTTTTTAAAATAAGTCTAGAACTTTGCAAATTATCATCGTATTCCATTACCGGGAGTGCCGCGGCTGCGCGATCAGTTCCTATAAGTCACATTAATTTCGTGGGAGGTGTTGGAGCCACCCACGGGGCCGTTTGGGGGCCGCTTTGGTTTTCACCCACTAACGCCATATTTTAAGCTTAATTTTAGAAATATGAAAATTACCGTCGTATTCTCAAAATAGGAGTCCTGCGGCTGTGTGGTCAGTTCCTACGAGTCACATTAGTCCAGTGAGAGGTGTTGGTGCCACCCACGGGGACGTTCGGGGGATGTTTTGGGTTTTCACCCTCTTTCCCCATGTTTTTAAGCCTAAGTCTAGAAATATGAAAATTATCATCGTATTCTCAAACCTGGAGTCCCGTGGCTGCGGAGTCAGTTACTACGAGTTACATTGGTCCCGTGGGAGGTGTTGGTGCCTCCAATGGGGCCATTTGGGGGCTGCTTCGGATTTTCACCCACTAAGGCCATGTTTTTAAGCCTTAGTCAAGAAATATGCAATTTAGCATCGTATTCTTAAACTGGGAGTCCCCCGGCTGCGTGGTCAGTTCCTACGAGTAACATTGGTCCCGTGGGAGGTGTTAGTGTCCACTATGGGGTCCTTCGGGGGCTGTTTCGGGCTTTCACCCACTAACGCCATGTTTTTAAGCCTATGTCTAGAAATATGCAAAGTACCATCTTATTCTCAAACTGGGAGTCCCAGGGCTGCATGGTCAGTTCCTACGAGTTACATTGGTTCCGTGGGAGGTGTTGTTGCCTCCCACAGGGCCGTTCGGGGGCTATTTCGGATTTTCACCCACTAACGTCTTGTTTTTAAGCCTAAGTCTAGAAATATGTAAATTACTGTCGTATTCTAAAACCGAGAATCTCACGGCTGCGCGGTCAATTCTTACGAGTTACATTGGTCCCGTGGGAGGTGTTGGTGCCACCTACGGGGCCGTTCGGCGGCTGTTTCAGGTTTTTCCCCACTAATGCCATGTTTATCCTAAGTCTATATGTATGCAAATTACCGTTGTATTCTCAAATCGGGAGTCCCGCGGCTGCGCGGTCAGTTCCTACGAGTTAAAGTGGGAGGTGTTGGTGCTTCCCACGGGGCCGTTCGGGGGCCGTATTGGGTTTTCACCCTCTAACGCCATATTTTTAAGCCTAAGTCTAGAAATATGCAAATTATAATTGTATTCTCAAACCTGGAGACCCGCTATCATATTCTCAAACCGGGAGACCCGCGGCTGCATGATTAGTTCTTAGGAGTTACAGTGGTCCCGTGGGACGTGTTGGTGCCTCCCACGGGGTCGTTCGGGGGCTATATTTTGGGTTATCACCGTCTAACACCATGTTTTTAATCCTAAGTCTAGAAATTTGAAAATTATTGTTGTATTCTCAAACTGGGAGTCTCGTTGCTGCGCGATCAGTTCCTACAAGTCACATTGGTCCCGTGGGAGGTGTTGGTGCCAGCCATGGGGCCGTGGGGTGGCTGTTTCGGGTTTTCACCCACACACACGATGTTTTTAAGATTATGTCAAGAAATTTCCAAATTATCATCGTATTCTCAAACTGGGCCCCGCGGATGTACGATCAGTTCCTACGAGTCATATTGGTCCCGTGGGAGGTGTTAGTGCCACTTAAGGGGCCGTTCGAGGGCTATTTCGGTTTTTCACACATTAACGCCATGTTATTTAGGCTAAGTCTATAAATATACAAATCAATGTCGTATTCTCAAACTAGGAGTCCAGCGGTTGCGCGATCAGTTCCTACGAGTCACATTGGTCCAGTGGGAGGTGTTGGTGCCTCCTACGGGACCGTTCGGGGGTTGTTTTGGGTTTTCACCCTCTAACGCGATGTTTTTAAGCCTAAGTCTAGAAATATACAAATTATCATCATATTCTCAAACCGGGAGTCCCGCGGTTGCGCAGTCATATCCTAAGAGTCACCCTTGTCCCGTGGGAGGTTTTGGTGCCACCCACGGGGCCATTCGGGGGCTATTTTGGGTTTTCCCCCACTAACGCCATGTTTTTCCTTAGTCTAGAAATATGGAAATTATCGTCGTATTATTAAACTGGGAGACCCGTGACTGGGCGGACAGTTCCTACAAGTTATATTAGTCTCATGGGAGGTGTTGATGCGACACATGGGGCAGTTCGAGGGCTGTTTCAGTTTTTCACTCATTAACGCCATATTTTTTAGCCTAAGTCTGGAAAAATACAAATTACCATCGTATTCTCAAATCGGGAGTCCCGTGGCTGCGCAGTCAGTTCCTACGAGTTACATTGGTCCCATGGGAGGTGTTGGTGCCTCCCACAGGGCCTTCGGCGGTTGTTTCGGTTTTTCACCCTCTAATGCCATGTTTTTAAGCGTAAGTCTAGAAATATGCAAATTATCATTGTATTCTCAAACTGGGAGACCCGCGGTTGGAGGGTCAGTTCCTACGAGTTACATTGGTCCCGTGGGAGGTGTTGGTGCCCCCCGCTGGGCCCTTCGGGGGTTGTTTCGAGTTTTCACCCTCTAATGCCATGGTTTTAAACGTAAGTCTAAAAATATGCAAATTACTGTCGTATTCTCAAACCGGGAGTCCCTTGGTTGCGCAATAACTTCCTACGAGTCACATTGGTCCCGTGGGAGGTGGTGGGGCTATTTCGGGGGCTGTTTCGGGGGCTGTTTCGTTTTTTCACTCACTAACGCCATGTTTTTAAGCATAAGTCTAGAAAACTGCAAATTACCATTGTATTCGCAAACTGGGAGTCCCGTCAGTATGTGGTCAGTTCCTACGAGTTACATTGGTCCAGTGGGAGGTGTTGGTGCCTCCCACGGGGCCTACGAGGTTTGTTTCAGGTTTTTACCCTCTGACGCGATGTTTTTAAGCGTAAGTCTAGAAATATGCAAATTACCGTTGCATTCTCAAATCGGGAGACCCACGAATGCGGGGTGAGTTCCTACGAGTTACATTGGTCCCGTGGGAGGTGTTGGTGCCTCCCATGGGGCCATTTGGGGGTTGTTTTGGGTTATCACCATCTAACGCCATGTTTTTAATCCTAATTCTAGAAATATGCAAATTATTTTCGTATGCTCAAACTGGGAGCCCCACGTATGTGCGATCAGTTCCTACGAGACATATTGGTCCCGTGGGAGATGTTGGTGCCACTTACGCGGCCGTTCGAGGGCTATTTCGGGTTTTCACACATTAACGCCATGTTATTTACTCTAAGTCTATAAATATACTAATTAATGTCGTATTCTCAAACTAGGAGTCCAGAGGTTGCGCGATTAGTTCCTACGAGTCACATTGGTCCAGTGGGAGGTGTTTGTGACTCCTACGGGACCGTTCGGGGGTTATTTTGGGTTTTCACCATCTAACGCGATGTTTTTAAGCCTAAGTTTAGAAATATGCAAACTATCATCGTATTCTCAAATCGGGAGTCCCGAGGTTCCGCAGTCAGATCCTAAGAGTCACCCTTGTCCCGTGGGAGGTTTTGGTGCCACCCACGGGGCCATTTAAGGGTTGTTTCGGGTTTTCCCCCACTAACGCCATGTTTTGCCTTAGTCTAGAAATATGAAAATTATCTTCGTATTATCAAAATGGGTGACCCATGACAGGGCGGACAGTTCCTACAAGTTACATTGGTCTCATGGGAGGTGTTGGTGCCACCCACGGGGCAGTTCGAGGGCCGTTTCAGTTTTTCACTCATTAACGCCATATTTTATAGCCTAAGTCTAGAAAAATACAAATTATCGTCGTATTCTCAAATCGAGAATCCCGTGGCTGCGCAGTCAGTTCCTACGAGTTACATTGGTCCCATGGGAGGTGTTGGTGCCTCCCATAGGGCCTTTCAGCGGTTGTTTCGGGTTTTCACCCTCTAATGCAATGTTTTTAAGTGTAAGTCTAGAAATATGCAAATTATCGTTGTATTCTCAAACTGGGAGAACCGCGGCTGGGGGTCAGTTCCTACGAGTTACATTGGTCCCGTGGGGGTATTGGTGCCTCCCACTGGGCCCTTCGGGGGCTGTTTCGGGTTTTCACCTTCTAACGCCATGGTTTTAAACATAAGTCTAAAAATATGCAAATTACTTTCGTATTCTCAAACCGGGAGTCCCGTGGCTGCGCGATCACTTCCTACGAGTCACATTGGTCCCGTGGGAGGTGTTGGGGCAGTTTCGGGGCCGTTCGGGGTCTGTTTCGGGTTTTCACTCACTAACGGCATGTTTTTAAGCATAAGTCTAGAAAAATGCAAATTACCATCATATTCGCAAACTGGGAGTCACGTCGTTGCGTGGTCAGTTCCTACGAGTTACATTGGTCCAGTGGGAGATGTTGGTGCCTCCCACGGGGCCGTTTGGGGGCTGTTTTGGGTTTTCACCTTCTAACGTCATGTTTTGAAGCCTAAGTTTAGAAATATGCAACTTATCATCATATACTCAAATCGGGAGTCCTGCAACTGTACGCTCAGTTCCTACGAATCACATTGGCCCCGTGGGAGGTGTTGGTGCCACCCGCGGGGCCGTTCGGGGGCTGTTTCGGGTTTTCACTCACTAACGCTATGTTTTTAATCATAAGTCAAAAAATGCAAATTACCATCGTATTCGCAAACTGGGAGTTCCGTGGCTGCGTGGTCAGTTCCTATGAGTTACATTGGTCGCATAGGAGGTGTTAGTGCCTCCACAGGACCATTTGGGGGCAGTTTTGGGTTTTCACCCTCTCACGCCATGTTTTTAAGCCTAAGTCTAGAAATAGGAATTCTCGGGGTGGCGCAGTCAGTTCCTACGAGTTACATTGGTCTCGTAGGAGGTGTTGGTGCATCCCACGGGGCCGTTCGAGGGCTGTTTTGGGTTTTCACCCTATGACGCCATGTTTTTAAGCCTATGTCTAGAAATAGATAAATTATCGTTGTATTCTCAAATCGGGAGACCCACCATCATATTCTCAAACTGGGAGTCTCGCGGGAGTTGCTGGTCCCGTGGGAGGTGCTGGTGCCTCCCATAGAGACGTTCGAGTACTCTTTTGGGTTTTCACCCTCTAACGCCATGTTCTAAGCCTAAGTCTAGAAATATTCAAATTATCATCGTGTTCTCAAACCGGGAGTCCCATGGTTGTGCAATCATTTCCTACGAGTTACATTGGTCCCGTGGGAGGTGTTGGTGCCTCCCACGGGGCCATTCGGGAGCTATTTTGGGTTTTCACCCTCTAACGCCATGTTTTAAAGCCTAAGTCTAGAAATATGCAAATTATCGTCGTATTCTCAAAATAGGAGTCCCGCGGCTATGCGGTCAGTTCCTACGAGTCACATTGGTCCCATGAGAGGTGTTGGTTCCACCCATGGGACCGTTCGGGGGCTGCTTCAGGTTTTAACCCACTAACGCCATGTTTTTAAGCCTAAGTCTAGAAATATGAAAATTATCATCACATTATCAAATCGGGAGTCCCATGGCCGCGTGATCAGTTCCTACGAGTTACATTGGTCCCGTGGGAGGTGTTGGTGCCTTCCACGGGGCCATTCGGGGGCTATTTTGGGTTTTCCACTCTAACACCATGTTTTAAAGCCTAAGTCTAGAAATATGTGAATTATCGTTGTATTCTCAAATCGGGAGTGTCGTGGCTGCGCGGTCAGTTCCTACGAGTCACATTGGTCCCGTGACAGGTGTTGGTGCCACCTACAGGGTCGTTGGGGGGTTGTTTCGGGTTTCCCCCCACCAAAGTAATGTTTTACCTAAGTCTAGAAATATGAAAATTATCATCGTATTATCAAACCGGGAGTCCCGGGGTGGCACGGTCAGTTCCTATGAGTTATATTGGTCCCGTAGGAGGTGTTGGTGCGTCCCAGGGGGCCGTTCGAGCGCTGTTTTGGGTTTTCACCCTATGACGCCATGTTTTTAGGCCTATGTCTAGAAATATATAAATTATCGTTGTATTCTCAAATCGGGAGACCCACCGTCATATTCTCAAATCGGGAGTCTCGTGGCTACGCGATCAGTTCCTATGAGTTACAATGGTCCTGTGGGAGGTGCTGGTGCCTCCCATATGGTCGTTCGGGTGCTCTTTTGGGTTTTCACCCTCTAACGCCATGTTCTAAGCCTAAGTCTAGAAATATGCAAATTATCGTCGTATTCTCAAATTAGGAGTCCCGTGGCTGCGCAATCATTTCCTACGAGTTACATTGGTCCCGTGGGAGGTGTTGGTGCCTCCCACGGGGCCATTCGGGAGCTATTTTGGGCTTTCACCCTCTAACACCATATTTTTAAGCCTAATTCTAGAAATATGCAAATTACCGTCGTATTCTCAAAATAGGAGTCCTGCGGCTGCGTGGTCAGTTCCTACGAGTCACATTAGTCCATTGAGAGGCGTTGGTACCACCCACGGGGTCGTTCGGGTGCTGTTTTGGGTTTTCACCCACTAACGCCATGATTCTAAGCCTAAGTCTAGAAATATGCAAATTATCATCGTATTGTCAAACCGAGAGTCCCGTGGCTGCACAATCAGTTCCTACGAGTTACATTGGTCCCGTGGGAGGTGTTGGTGCCTCCGACGGGTCAATTCGGGAGCTATTTTGGGTTTTCACCCTCTAATGCCATGTTTTAAAGCTTAAGTCTAGAAATATGCAAATTATCGTCGTATTCTCAAAAGAGGAGTCCCGCGGCTACGCAGTCAGTTCCTACGAGTCACATTGGTCTCGTGAGAGGTGTTGGTGCCACCCATAGTTCCGTTCAGGGGCTGCTTCAGGTTTTCACCCACTAACGCAATGTTTTTAAGCCTAAGTCTAGAAATATGCAAATTATTATCATATTCTCAAATCGGGAGTCCCGTGGCTGCACAGTCAGTTCCTACGAGTTACATTGGTCACGTGGGAGGTTTTAATGCCTCCCACGGGGCCATTCGGGAGCTATTTTGGGTTTTCACCCTCTAACGCCATGTTTTTAAGCCTAATTCTAAAAATATGTGAATTATCGTTGTATTCTCAAATCGGGAGTCCCGTGGCAGCGCAGTCAGTTCCTATGAGTCACATTGGTCCCGTTAGAGGTGTTGGTGCCACTCATGGGGCCGTTCGGGGGCTGCTTCAGGTTTTCACCCACTAACGCCATGTTTTTAAGCCTAAGTCTAGAAGTATGAAAATTATCATCATATTCTCAAACCAGGAGTAGCGTGGCTGCGCGCTCAGTTCCTACGAGTTACATTGGTCCCGTGGGAGGTGTTGGTGCCTCCCACGAGGCCATTCGGGGGCTATTTTTGGTTTTCCACTCTAACGCCATGTTTTTAAGCCTAATTCCAGAAATATGCGAATTATCATTGTATTCTCAAACCGGGAGTCCCGTGGCTGCGCGATCAGTTCCTACGAGTCACATTGGTCCCGTGAGAGGTGTTGGTGCCACCCACAGGGTCGTTGGGGGGCTATTTTGGGTTCCCCCCACCAAAGGAATGATTTGCCTAAGTCTAGAAATATGAAAATTATCGTCGTATTCTCAAACCGGGAGCCCAATAGCTGTTCGGTTAGTTCTTACGAGTTATATTGGTCCCATGGGAGGTGTTGGTGCCTCCCACGGGGTCATTCGGGGGCTGTTTTGGGTTTTCACCCTCTAAGGCCATGTTTTTAAGCCTAAGTCTAGAAATAGACAAATTATCACCGCATTCTCCAACCGAAAGTCCGTTGGGTGCGCGATCAGTTCCTACGAGTGACATTGGTTCCGCGGGAGGTGTTGATGCCACCCATGGGGCCGTTCGGGGGCTATTTCGGGTTTTCACTCACTAACGCCATGTTTTAAGCCTAAGTTTATAAAAATGCAAATTACCGTTGTATTCTGAAATCGGGAGTCCCGTTCCTGTGCAGTCAATTCCTATGAGTCACATTGGTCCCAGGGGAAGTGTTGGTGCCACCCACGGGGCCGTTCGGGGGATATTTCGGGTTTTCACCCACTAACACGATGATTTTAAGCCCAGTCAAGAAATATGCAAATTATCGTCGTATTCTCAAAATGAGAGTCCCGCGGATGTGCGATCAATTCCAACGAGTCATATTGGGCCCGTGGGAGGTGTTGGTGCCACTTACGGGGCCGTTCGAGGGTTGTTTCGGGTTTTTCCCCATTAATGCCATGTTTTTTAGCCTAAGTCTATAAATATACAAATTAATGTCGTATTTTCAAACTAGGAGTCCCGCGGTTGCGCGATCTGTTCCTACGAGTCACATTGGTCCAGTTGGAGGTGTTGGTGCCTCCAACTGGACCGTTCGGGGGATGTTTTGGGTTTTCACCCGCTAAAGCCATGTTTTTAAGCCTAAGTCTAGAAATATTAAAATTATCATCGTATTGTTAAATCGGGAGTCCCGCGGTTGCGCAGTCAGATCCTAAGAGTCACACTTGTCCTGTGGGAGGTGTTGGTGCCACCCACCAGGCCATTCGGGGGCTGTTTCGAGTTTTCCCTCACTAATGCCATGTTTTGCCTTAGTCTAGAAATATGCAAATTATCATCGTATTCCCAAACTGGGAGACTCGTGACTGCGCGGACAGTTCCTACACGTTACATCGGTCTCATGGGAGGTGTTGGTGCCACCCATGGGGCAGTTCGGGGGTTGTTTCGGGTTTTCACTCATTAATGCCATGTTTTTTAACCTAAGTCTTGAAAAATAAAATTACCATCGTATTCTCAAATTGGGAGTCCCGTGGCTGCGCATTCAGTTCCTACGAGTTACATTGGTCCCGTGGGAAGTGTTGGGGCCTCCCACAGGGCCCTTCGGCGGTTGTTTCGGGTTTTCACCCTCTAATGTCATGTTTTTAAGCGCAAGACTAGAAATATGCAAATTATTGTTGTATTTTAAAACTGGGAGACCTGCGGCTGGGGGGTCAGTTCCTACGAGTTACATTGGTCCCGTGGGAGGTGTTGGTGCCTCCCACTGGGCCCTAAGGGGGTTGTTTCGGGTTTTCACCCTCTAATGCCATGTTTTTAAGCGCAAGACTAAAACTATGCAAATTATTGTTGTATTCTAAAACTGGGAGACCTGCGGCTGGGGGGTCAGTTCCTACGAGTTACATTGGTCCCGTGGGAGGTGTTGGTGCCTCCCACTGGGCCCTAAGGGCTGTTTCGAGTTCTCACCCTCTAACGCCACATTTTTAAGCGTAAGTCTAGAAATATGCAAATTACTGTCATATTCTCAAACCGGGAGTCACGTGGTTGTTCGATCACTTCCTATGAGTCACATTAGTCTCGTGGGAGGTGTTGGTGCCACCCACGGGTCCGTTCGGGGGCTGTTTCGGGTTTTCACTCATTAACACCATGTATTTAAGCCTAAGTCTAGAAAAATGCAAATTACCATCGTAATCGCAAACTGGGAGTCCAGTGACTGCATGGTCAGTTCCTACGAGTTACATTGGTCCCATAGGAGGTGTTAGTGCCTCCACGAGACCATTCGGGGGCAGTTTTGGGTTTTCACCCTCTGACGCCATGTTTTTAAGCCTAAGTCTAGAAATATGAAAATTATCGTCGTATTCTCAAATCGGGAGTCCCGGGGTTGCGTTGTCAGTTCCTACGAGTTACATTGGTCCCGTAGGAGTTGTTGGTGCGTCTCACGGGGTCATTCGGGGGCTGTTTTGGGTTTTCACCAAATAACGCCATGTTTTTAAGGCTAAGTCTAGAAATATGTAAATTATCGTTGTATTCTCAAATCGAGAGACCCACCATCATATTCTCAAACCGGGAGTCTCGTGGCTACGCAATCAGTTCCTATGAGTTATAATGGTCCCGTGGGAGGCGCTGGTGTCTCCCACATGGCCGTTTGGGGACTTTTTCGGGTTTTCACCCTCTAACGCCATGATTCTAAGCCTAAGTCTAGAAATATGAAAATTATCATCGTATTCTAAAATCGGGACTCCCACGGCTGCGCGGTCAGTCCCTACAAGTCATATTGATTTTCGTGGGAGGTGTTGGTGCCACCCACGGGGTCGTTCGGGGGCTGCTTCAGTTTTCACCCACTAACGCCATATTTTTAACCCTAATTTTAGAAATATGCAAATTACCGTTGAATGCACAAAATAGGAATCCTGCGGCTGCACGGTCAGTTCCTACGAGTCACATTGTCTCGTGAGAGGTGTTGGTGCCACCCACGTGGACGTTCGGGGGTTGTTTTTGGTTTTACCCCTCTTTCGCCATGTTTTAAAACCTAAGTCTAGAAATATGAAAATTATCATCGTATTCTAAAACCGGGAGTCCCATGGGTGCGCAGTTAGTTCCTACGAGTTACATTGATCCCGTGGGAGGTGTTGGTGCCTCCCATGGGGCCATTCGGGGGCTGTTTTGGGTTTTCACCCTCTAACGCCACGCTTTTAAGCCTAAGTCTAGAAATATACAAATTATCGTCGTATTCTCAAATCGGGAGTCCCATGGCTACGCGATCACTTCCTACGTGTCACATTGGTCCCGCGGGAGGTGTTGGTGCCACCCATGGGGCCGTTCGGGGGCTGCTTCAGGTTTTCACCAACTAACGCCATGTTTTAAAGCTTAAGTCTAAAAATATGCAAATTTTCATCGTATTCTCAAACTGGGAGTCCCGTGGTTGAGCGGTCAGTTCCTACGAGTTACATTGGTCCCGTGGGAGGTGTTGGTACCTCCCACGGGGCCATTCTGGGGCTATTTTGGGTTATCACCCTATAACACCATATTTTTAAGTCTTAGTCTAGAAATATGCAAATTATCCTTGTATTCTCAAACCAGGAGTCCCGTGGGTGCGCGGTCAGTTCCAACGAGTCACGTTGGTCCCGTGAGAGGTATTGGTGCAACCCATAGGGTCGTTGAGGGGATGTTTCGAGTTTCCCCCCACGAAAGTCATGTTTTGTCTAAGTCTAGAAATATGAAAATTATCATTGTATTCTCAAACCGGGAGCGCCGTGGCTGTTCGGTTAGTTCCTAAGAGTTATATTGGTCCCGTGGGAGGTGTTGGTGCCTCCTAAGGGGCCATTCGGGGGCTATTTTGGGTTTTCACCCTCTAAGGCCATGTTTTTAAGCGTAAGTCTAGAAATAGACAAATTATCATCGTATTCTCCAACCGTAAGTCTCCTGGGTGCCCGATCAGTTACTACGACTCACGTTGGTCCCATGGGAGGTGTTGGTGCCACCCACGGGGCCGTTCAAGGGTTATTTCGAGGTTTCACTCACTAACGCCATATTTTTAAGCCTGAGTGTATAAAAATGAAAATTACCGTTGTATTCTCAAACCGGGACTCCCGTGGATGCATTGTCAGTTCCTACGAGTTACATTGGTCCAGTAGGAGGTGTTGGTGCTTCCCACGGGGCCTTCGGGGTTTGTTTCGGGTTTTCACCCTCTGACGCCATGTTTTTAAGCATAAGTTTAGAAATATGAAAATTACCATTGCATTCTCAAACCAGGAGACCCACAACTACGCGGTCAGTCCCTATGAGTTACATTGGTCTCGTGGGAGGTGTTGGTGCCTCCCACGGGACCGTTTGAGGGTTGTTTTGGGTTTTCACCCTCTAACGTCATGTTTTTAAGCCTAAGTCTAAAAATAAGCAAATTATCGTCATATACTCAAATATGAATTCCCGCAGCTGTACGCTCAGTTCCTACGAGTCACATTGGCCACGTGGGAGGTGTTGGTTCCACTCGCGGGGCTGTTCGGGGGTTGTTTCGGGTTTTCACTCGCTAACGCCATATTTTTAATCATAAGTCTATAAAAATGCAAATTACCATCATATTCGCAAACTGGGAGTCCCGTGGCTGCATGGTCAATTCCTACGAGTTACATTGGTCCCATAGGAGGTGTTGGTGCCTCTACGGGACCATTCGGGTGCAGTTTTGGGTTTTCACCTCTAACGCCATGTTTTTAAGCTTAAGTCTAGAAATATGAAAATTATCATCGTATTCTCATACCCAGAGTCCCGGGGTTGCGAGGTCAGTTCCTACGAGTTACATTGGTCCCGTAGGAGGTGTTGGTGCGTCCCACGGGGCCGTTCGGGGGATGTTTTGGGTTTTCACCCTATAACGCCATATTTTTAAGCCTAAGTCTAGAAATATGTAAATTATCGTTGTATTCTCAAATCGGGAGACCCACCATCATATTCTCAAACCGGGAGTGTCGTGGCCACGCGATCAGTTCCTATGAGTTACAATGGTCCCGTGGGAGGTACTAGTGCCTCCCATAGGGCCGTTTAGGGGCTGTTTCGGGTTTTCACCCTCCAACGCCATGATTCTAAGCCTAAGTCTATAAATATAAAAATTATCGTTGTGTTCTAAAACCGGGAGTCCCGGGACTGCGCGGTCCGTCCCTACAAGTCACATTGATTTCATGGGAGGTGTTGGCGCCTCCCACGGGGCCGTTCGGGGGCTGCTTCGATTTTCACCCAATAACGCCATATTTTTAACCCTAATTCTTGAAATATGCAAATTTCCATTGTATGCTCAAAATTGGAGTCCCGCGGCTCCACGGTCAGTTCCTACGAGTCACATTGGTCCCGTAAGAGGTGTTGGTGTCAGCCACGGGGACGTTCAGGGGCTGTTTTGGGTTTTCACCCTCCTTCGCCATGTTTTTAAACCTAAGTCTAGAAAAATGCAAATTATCATCGTATTCTCAAATCGGGAGTCCCGTGGCTACGCAACCAGTTCCTACGAGTTACATTGGTCCCGTGGGAGGTGTTGCTGCCACCCACACGGCCATTCCAGAGCTATTTTGGGTTTTCACCCTCTAACGCCATGTTTTTAAGGGTAAGTATAGAAATATGAAAATTATTATCGTATTCTCTCAACCGGGAGTCCCGTGACTGCGCGATCCATTCCTACGAGTTACATTGGTCCCGTAGGAGGTGTTGGTGCCTCCCACGGGGCCATTCGGGGGGCTATTTTGGGTTTTCCCCTCTAATGCCATGTTTTTAAGCCTAAGTCAAAAAATATGCGAATTAGCATTGTATTCTAAAACTGGGAGTCCCGTGGCTGCGCGGTCAGTTCCTACGAGTCACATTGGTCCCATGAGAGGTATTGGTGCCACCCACAGGGTCGTTGGGGGGCTGTTTCGAGTTTCCCCCCACCAAAGCCATGTTTTGCCTAAGTCTAGAAATATTAAAATTATCGTCATATTCTGAAACCGGGAGTCCCGTGACTGTTCGGTTAGTTCCTACGAGTTATATTGGTCCCGTGGGAGGTGTTGGTGCCTCCCACGGGGCCATTCGGGGGCTGTTTGGATTTTCAGCCTCTAAGGCCATGTTTTTAAGCCTAAGTCTAGAAATAGACAAATTATCATCGTATTCTCCAACCAGAAATCCGTTGGGTGCGCGATCAATTCCTACGAGTCACATTGGTCCCATGGGAAATGTTGTTGCCACCCAGGGGGCCGTTCGGGGGCTATTTCGGGTTTTCACTCACTAACGCCATGTTTTTAAGCCTAAGTCTAAAAAATTACAAATTACTGTCGTATTCTCAAACCGGGACTCCCGTGGCTGCACGGTCAGTTCCTACGAGCTATATTGGTCAAGTGGGAGGTGTTGGAGCCTGCCACGAGGCATTCGGGGTTTGTTTCGGGTTTTCACCCTTTGATGCCATGTTTTTAAGTGTAAGTCTAAAAATATGCAAATTACAGTTGCATTCTCAAATCGGGAGACCCATGGCTGCGGGGTCAGTTCCTACGAGTTACATTGGTCCCCTGGGAGGTGTTGGTGCCTCCCACAGGACCGTTTCAGGGATGTTTTGAGTTTTCACCTTCTAACATCATGTTTTTAAGCCTGAGTCTAGAAATATGAAAATTATCCTCATATTCTCAAATCGGGAGTCCCGCGGCTGCACGGTCAGTTCCTAGGAGTCACATTGGCCCCGTGGGAGGTGTTGGTGACACCCACGGGGCCGTTCGGGAGATATTTTTGGTGTTCACACACTGACGCCAATTTTTCAAGCCTAAGTCTATAAATATGCAAATTACCATCGTATGCTCAAACCGAGAGTCCCGTGGCTGCGCGGTGAGTTCCTATGAGTTACATTGGCCCCGTGGGAGGTGTTGGTGCCTCCCAAGGGGCCATTCGGTTTTCACCCTCTAAGGCCATGTTTTTAAGCCTATGTCTAGAAATATATCAATTAACATCGTATTCTCCAACCGGGAGTCCCTTGGGTGCGTAATCAGTTCCTACGAGTCACATTGGTCCCGTGGGAGGTATTGCTGCCACCCACGGGGCCGTTCGGGGGCTATTTCAGGTTTTCACTCACTAACGCCATGGTTTTAAGCCTAATTCTATAAAAGTCAAATTACCGTCGTATTTTCAGACCGAGACTCCGGTGGCTACATGCTCTGTTCCTACGAGTTACATTGGTCCAGTGGGAGGTGTTGGTGCCTCCCATGGGGCCCTTCGGGGGCTGTTTAGGGTTTTCACCCTCTAACGTCATGCTTTTAAGCCTAAGTCTAGAAATATGCAAATTATTATTATATTCTCAAATCGGGAGCCCCGCGGCTGCACGGTCTATTCCTACGAGTCACATTGGTCCCGTGGGAGGTGTTAGTGCCACCGACGGGGCCGTTCGGGATCTATTTTGGTTTTTCTCACACTAACACCATGTTTTTAAACCTAAGTCTATGAATATCCAAATTACCATCGTATTCTCAAACCGGGAGTCCCGTGGTTGCGTGGTCAGTTCCTATGAGTTACATTGTCCAGTGGGAGCTGTTGGTGCCTCCTACGGGGCCATTCGGGGGCTATTACGAGTTTTCATCCTCTAATGCTATATTTTTAAGCCTAAGTCTAGAAATATGCACATTATCGTCATATTCTCAAATCGGGAGTCCCATAGCTGCACGCTCAGTTCCTACGAGTCACATTGGCCCCGTGGGAGGTGATGGTGCCACCCACGAGGCCGTTCGGGGGCTGTTTCGGGTTTTCACTCACTAACGCCATGTTTTCAAGCATAAGTCTATAAAAATTCAAATTACCATCGTATTCGCAAACTGGGAGTCCCGTGGCTACGTGGTCAGTTCCTACGAGTTACATTGACCCCATAAGAGGTGTTGGTGCCTCCATGGGACCATTCGGGGGCAGTTTTGGGTTTTCACCCTCTAACGCCATGTTTTTAAGCATAAGTCTAGAAATATGAAAATTAGCATCGTATTTTCAAACCGGGAGTCTCGGGGTTGTGCGGTCAGTTCCTACGAGTTACATTGGTCCCGTTGGAGGTGTTGGTGCGTCCCACGGGGCCGTTCAGGGGCTGTTTTCGGTTTTCACCCTATAACGCCATTTTTTAAGCCTAAGTCTAGAAATATGTAAATTATCGTTGTATTATGAAATCGGGGGACTCACCGTCATATTCTCAAACCGGGGGTCTCGTTCTACGCGATCAGTTCCTATGAGTTATAATGGTCCCGTGGGAGGTGCTGGTGCCTCCCATAGGGCCGTTTGGGGGCTGTTTCGGGTTTTCACTCTCTAACGCCATGATACTAAGCCTAAGTCTAGAAATATGAAAATTATCGTCGTATTCTAAAACCGGGAGTCCCGCGGCTGCACGATAAGTCCATACAAGTCACATTGATTTCGTGGGAGGTGTTGGCGCCACCCACGGGACCGTTCGGGGGCTGCTTTGGTTTTCACCCTCTAACGCCATATTTTTAAGCCAAATTCTAGAAATATGCAAATTACCATTGTATGCCAAAAATAGGAGTCCCGCGGCTACGCGATCTGTTCCTACGAGTCACATTGGTCCCGTGAGAGGTGTTGGTGCCACCCACGGGGACATTCGGGGGCTGTTTTGGGTTTTCACCCTCTTTTGCCATGTTTTTAAGCCTATGTCCAGAAATATGCAAATTATCATCGTATTCTCAAACCTGGAGTCCCGTGGCTACGCAATCTGTTCCTACGAGTTACATTGGTCCCGTGGGAGGTGTTGCTGCCACCCACACGGTCGTTGTGGGGCTGTTTCGAGTTTCCCCCCACTAATGCCATGTTTTGCCCACGTCTAGATATATGAAAATTATCATCATATTCTCAAACCGGGAGTCCCGTGGCTGTTCGATTAGTTCCTACGAGTTATATTGGTCCCGTTGGAGGTGTTGGTGCCTCCCACGGGGCCATTCGAGGGTTTTTTTTGGGTTTTCACCCTCTAAGGCCATGTTTTTAAGCCTAATTCTAGAAATAGACAAATTATCATCGTATTCTCCAACCAGAAGTCCCTTGGGTGCGCGATCAGTTCCTCCGAGTCAAATTGGTCCCGTGGGAGGTGTTGGTGCCACCCACGGGGCCGTTTGGGGGTTATTTCAAGTTTTCACTCACTAACGCCATGTTTTTAAGCCTAATTCTATAAAAGGGCAAATTACCATCGTATTCTCAGACCGGGACTCCTGTGGCTACACACTCTGTTCCTACGAGTTACATTGGTCCAGTGGGAGGTGTTGGTGCCTCCCATGGGGCCCTTCGAGGGCTGTTTCGGGTTTTCACCCTCTAACGTCATGTTTTAAAGCCTAAGTCTAGAAATATGCAAATTATCATAATATTCTCAAACCGGGAGTCCCGCAGCTGCACGGTCTGTTCATACGAGTCACATTGGCCCCGTGGGAGGTGTTGGTGCCACCCACGGGGCCGTTCGGGAGCTATTTCAGGTTTTCACACACTAACACCATATTTTTAAGCCTAAATCTCAAAATATGTAAATTATCATTGTATTCTCAAATCGGGAGACCCACCATCATATTCTCAAACCGGGAGTCTCGTGGCTACGCGATCAGTTCCTATGAGTTACAATGGTCCCGTGGGAGGTGCAGTTCCCTCCCATAGGTCCGTTTGGTGGTTGTTTCGGGTTTTCACCCTCTAACACCATGCTTCTAAGCCTAACTCTAGAAATATGAAAATTATCTTCGTATTCTACGGCTGCGCGGTCAGTCCCTACAAGTCACATTGATTTCGTGCGAGGTGTTGGCACCACCCACGGGGCCGGGCTGCTTCGTTTTTCACCCACTAACGCCATATTTTTAAGCCTAATTCTAGAAATATGCAAATTACCATTGTATGCTCAAAATAGGAGTCCCGCGGCTGCGCGGTCTGTTCCTACGAGTTACATTGGTCCCGTGGGAGGTGTTGGTGCATCCCACGGGGCCTTTCGGGAGCTATTTTGGGTTTTCACCCTCTAACCCCATGTTTTTATGCCTAAGTCTAGAAATATGCAAATTATCGTCGTATTCTCAAATCGGGAGTCCCATGGCTGTGCGATCAGTTCCTACCAGTCACATTGGTCCCGCGGGAGGTGTTGGTGCCATCCATGGGGCCGTTCGGGGGATGCTTCAGGTTTTCACCCACTAACGCCATGTTTTTAAGCCTAAGTGTAGAAATATGCAAATCATCATCGTATTCTGAAATCGAGAGTCCCGTGGTTGCGCGGTCAGTTCCTAGGAGTTACATTGGTCCCGTGGGAGGTGTTGGTGCCTCCCACGGGGCCATTCGGGGACTATTTTGGGTTTTTCCCTCTAACGCCATGTTTTTATGCCTAAGTCTAGAAATATGTGAATTATCATTGTATTCTCAAAATGGGATTCCCATGGCTGCGCGATCAGTTCCTGCTAGTCACAGTGGTCCCTTGAGAGGTGTTGGTGCCACCCATAGGGTCGTTGGCGGGCTGTTTCGGGTTTCCCCCCACCGAAGCCATGTTTTGCCTACGTCTACAAATATGACAATTATCGTCGTATTCTCAAACTGGGAGTCATGTGGCTGTTCGATTAGTTCCTACGAGTTATATTGATCCCGTGGGAGGTGTTGGTGCCTCCCACGGGGCCATTTGGGGGTTGTTTTGGGTTTTCACCTCTAATGCCATATTTTTAAGCCTAAGTCTAGAAATAGACAAATTATCATCGTATTCTCCAACCGGAAGTCCCTTGGGTGCGCGATCAGTTCCTACGAGTCACATTGGTCCCGTGGGAGGTGTTGGTGCCACCCATGGGGCCATTCGGGAGCTATTTCAGGTTTTCACTCACTAATGCCATGTTTTTAAGCCTAAGTCTTTAAAAATGCAAATTACCGTCATATTCTCATACCGCGACTCCCGTGGCTTCACGGTAAGTTCGTACGAGTTACATTGGTCTAGTGGGAGGTGTTGGTGCCTCCCACGGGGCCTTCGGGGTTCGTTTCGGGTTTTCACCCTCTGATGCCATGTTGTCAAGTGTAAGTCTAGAAATATGGAAATTATCATTGCATTCTCAAAATGGGAGACCCACGACTGAGAGGTCAGTTCCTACGAGTTACATTGGTCCCGTGGGAGGTGTAGGTGCCTCCCACGGGACCGTTTGGGGGCAGTTTTGGGTTTTCACCCTCTAACGTCATGTTTTTAAGCCTAAGTCTAGAAATATGCAAATTACCATCATATTCTCAAATCGGGAGTCCCGCAGCTGCACGATCAATTCCTACGAGTCACATTTGCCCCGTGGGAGGTGTTGGTTCCACCCACAGGGCCGTTCGGGAGCTATTTCAGGTTTTCACACACTAACGCCAAGTTTTTAAGCCTAAGTCTATAAATATGCGATTTATCGTCGTATTCTCAAACCGAGAGACCCATGGCTGTGCGGTCTGTTCCTATGAGTTACATTGGCCCCGTGGGAGGTGTTGGTGCCTCCCACGGGGCCATTCGGGGGCTGTTTCGGGTTTTCATCCTCTAATGCTATATTTTATATCCTAGGTCAAGAAATATGAAAATTATCATCGTATTCTCAAAATGAGAGTCTCGCGGCTACGCGGCCAGTTCCTACGAGTCATATTGGTCCACGAGGGAGGTGTTGTTGCCTCCCACGAGGCCATTCGGGGGTTATTTTGGGTTTTCACCCTCTAAGGCCGTGTTTTTAAGCCTAGGTCTAGAAAAATATAAATTATCATCGTATTCTCCAACCGGGAGTCCCTTGGGCGCTCAATCAATTCCTACGAGTCACATTGGTCCCGTGGGAGGTATTGGTGCCACCCACGGGGCCGTTCGGGGGCTATTTCCAGTTTTCACTCACTAACGCCATGTTTTTAAGCCTAAGTCTATAAAAATGCAAATTATCATCATATTTTCACATCGGGAGTCCCATGGCTACAAGGTGAGTTCCTAAGAGTTCATTGGTCCCGTGGGAGGTGTTGGTGCCTCCCACGGGGCCATTCGGGGGCTATTTCAAGTTTTCATCCTCTAATGCTATATTTTTAAGCCTAAGTCAAGAAATATGCAAATTCTCATCATATCCTCAAATTGGGAGTCCTGCAATTGCACGCTCAGTTCCTACGAGTCACACTGGCCCTGTGGGAGGTGTTGATACCACCCACGGGGCCGTTCGGGGGCTGTTTCGGGTTTTCACTCATTAACGCCATGTTTTGTAAGCATACATCTATAAAATGCAAATTACCATCGTATTCGTAAACTGGGAGTCCCGTGGCTACGTGGTCAGTTCCTACGAGTTACATTGGTGCCATAGGAGGTGTTGGTGCCTCCACGGGACCATTCGGGGGCAATTTGGGGTTTTCACCCTCTAACGCCATGTTTTTAAGCCTAAGTCTAGACATATGAAAAATATCATCATATTCTCAAATCGGGAGTCCCGACGTTACGTGGTCAGTTCCTACGAGTTACATTGGTCCCGTATGAGGTGTTGGTGCGTCCCACGGGGCCGTTCGGGGGCTGTTTTGGGTTTTCACCCTATAACGCCATGTTTTTAAGCCTAAGTCTAGGAATATATAAATTATCGTTGTAATCTATAATCGGGAGACCCACCAACATATTCTCAAAATGGGAGTCTCGTGGCTACACGATGAGTTCCTATGAGTTACAATGGTCCCGTGGGAGGTGCTGTTTTGGGTTCTCACCCTCTAACGCCGTGATTCTAAGCCTAAGTCTAGAAATATGAAAATTATCTTCGTATTCTAAAATCGGGAGTCCCGCGGCTACGCGGTCAGTACCTACAAGTCACATTGATTTCGTGGGAGGTGTTGGCGCCACCCGCGGGGCCGGGCTGCTTCGGTTTTCACCCACTAACGTCATATTTTTAAGCCTAATTCTAGAAATATGCAAATTACCATTGTATGCTCAAAATAGGAGTCCCGCGACTGCGCGTTCAGTTCCGACGAGTTACATTGGTCCCATGGGAGGTGTTGGTGCCTCCTACGGGGCCATTCGGGAGCTATTTTGGTTTTTCCCCCTCTAACGCCATGTTTTTATGCCTAAGTCTAGAAATATGAAAATTATCGTCGTATTCTCAAATAGGGAGTCCCATGGCTGCGCGATCAGTTCCTACGAGTCACATTAGGCCCGCGGGAGGTGTTGGTGCCACCCATGGGGCCGTTTGGGGGCTGCTTCAGGTTTTCACCCACTAACGCCATGTTTTTAAGCCTAGGTCTAGAAATATGCAAATTATCATCGTATTCTCAAACCGGGAGTCCCGTGGATGCGCGGTCAGTTCTTACGAGTCAAATTGGTCCCATGGGAGGTGTTGGTGCTTCCCACGGGGCCGTTTGGGGGTCATTTTGTGATTTTCACCCTCTAACGTCATGTTTTTAAGCCTAAGTCTGGAAATATGCAAATTGTCATTGTCTTCTCAAACCGGGAGACCCACCGTCGTATTCTTAAACTCAGAGACTTGTGGCTGTATGGTCAGTTCCTATGAGTTACGTTTGTCCCGTGAGAGGTGTTGGTGCCCCCCATAGGGCCATTCGGGGGCTGTTTTGGATTTTTTCTCTCTAACGCCATGCTTTTAAGCCTAAGTCTAGAAATATGCAAATTATCGTCGTATTCTCAAATCGGGAGTCCAGCGGCTGCGCGATCAGTTCCTATAAGTCACTTTGATTCCGTGGGAGGTGTTGGTGCCAGCCACGGGGCCGTTCGGGAGATGTTTCGGGTTTTCACCCACTAATGCGATGTTTCAAAGCCTAAGTTAGAAATATGCAAATTATCATCGTATTCTCAAACCGAGAGTCCCATGGATGTGTGGTCTGTTCTTACGAGTCATATTAGTACCGTGGGAGGTGTTGGTGCCACTTACGGGGCCGTTCGATGGCTGTTTCGGGTTTTCACCAAATAACGCCATGTTTTTTAGCCTAAGTCTATAAATATACAAATTAACATCGTATTCTCAAACCAGGAGTCCCACGGTTGCGCGGTCAATTCCTACGAGTCACATTGGTCCAGTGGGAGGTGTTGGTGCCTCCTACGGAGCCGTTCGGGGGTTGTTTTGGGTTTTCACCCTCTAACGCCACGTTTTTAAGCCTAAGTCTAAAAATATGCAAATTATTGTGGTATTCTCAAATCGAGAGTCCTGTGACGGCCCGATCATGTCCCACGAGTAACATTGGTCCTGTGGGAGGTGTTGGTGCCCACCACTGGGTCCTTCGAGGGCTGTTACGGGCTTTCACCCACTAACGCCATGTTTTTAAGCCTAAGTCTAGAAATATGCAAAGTACCATCTTATTCTCAAACCGGGAGTCCCAGGGCTACGTGGTCAGTTCCTACGTGGTACATTGGTTCCGTGGGAGGCGTTGTTGCCTACCACGGGGCCGTTCGGGGCCTATTTTGGATTTTCACCCACTAACGCCATGTTTTTAAGCCAAAGTCTAGAAATATGCAAATCATCATCTTATTCTCAAATCGAGAATCCTGTGGCATCGTGGTCAGTTTCTACGAGTTACATTGGTCCCGTGGGAGGTGTTGGTGCCACCTACGGGGCCGTTTCGAGTTTTACCCCACTAATGCCATGTTTTGCCTAAGTCTATAAATATGTAAATTACCGTTGTATTCTCAAACCAGGAGTCCCGTGGATGCATGGTCAGTTCCTACGAGTCAAATTGGTCCCATGGGAGGTGTTGGTGCCTCCCACGGGGCCGTTTGGGGGTTATTTTGGGTTTTCACCCTCTAACGCCATGTTTTTTAGACTAAGTCTAGAGATATGCAAATTATCATTGTATTCTCAAACCGGGAGACCCGCCGTCGTATTCTTAAATCGGGAGACCCGCGACTGCATGGTCAGTTCCTAAGAGTTACATTGGTCCCGTGGGAGCTGTTGGTACCTCCCACGGGGCCGTTTGGGGACTATTTTCGATTTGCACCCTCTAACACCATGTTTTTAAAATAAGTCTAGAAATTTGCAAATTATCACCGTATTCTAATACCGTAGTGCCGCGGCTGCGCGATCAGTTCCTATAAGTCACATTGATTTCGTGGGAGGAGTTGGAGCCACCCACGGGGCCGTTCGGGGGCCACTTCGGTTTTCACCCACTAACGCCATATTTTAAGCTTAATTTTAGAAATATGCAAATTACCGTCGTATTCTCAAAATAGGAGTCCTGCGGTTGCGTGGTCAGTTCCTACGAGTCACATTAGTCTAGTGAGAGGTGTTGGTGCCACCCACGGGGAAGTTCGGGGGCTGTTTTGGGTTTTCACCCTCTTTCCCCATGTTTTTAAGCCTAAGTCTAGAAATATGCAAATTATCATTGTATTCTCAAACCGGGAGTCCCGTGGCTGCGGGGTCAGTTCCTACGAGTTACATTGGTCCCGTGGGAGGTGTTGGTGCCTCCCATGGGGCCATTTGGGGGCTGCTTCAGATTTTCACCCACTAACGCCATTTTTTAAACCATTGTCAAGAAATATGGAATTTAGCATCATATTCTTAAACCGGGAGTCCCACGGCTGCGTGGTCAGTTCCTACGATTAACATTGGTCCCGTGGGAGGTGTTAGTGTCCACAATGGGGTCCTTCGAGGGCTGTTTCGAGCTTTTATCCACTAACGCCACGTTTTTAAGCCTATGTTTAGAAATATGTAAAGTACCATCTTATTCTCAGACTGGGAGTCCCAGGCTGCGTGGTCAATTACTACGAGTTACATTGGTTCCGTGGGAGGTGTTGTTGCCTCCCATGGGGTCGTCCGGGGGCTATTTCGGATTTTCACCCACTAACGCCTTCTTTTTAAGCCTAAGTCTAGAAATATGCAAATTACCGTCGTATTCTAAAACCGAGAATCTCACGACTATGCGATCAATTCTTACGAGTTACATTGGTCCCGTGGGAGGTGTTGGTGCCACCTACGGGGCCGTTCGGCGGCTGTTTCAGGTTTTCCCCACTAATGCCATGTTTATCCTAAGTCTATAAGTATGAAAATTACCGTCGTATTCTGAAACTGGGAGTCCCAGGGCTGCGCGGTCAGTTCCTACGAGTTAAAGTGGTCCCGTGGGAGGTGTTGGAACTTCCCACGGGGCCGTTCGGGGGCTGTTTGGGGTTTTCACCCTCTAACACCATGTTTTTAAGCCTACATCTAGAAATACGCAAATTATAATTATATTCTCAAACCGGGAGACCCGCCATTGTAATCTCAAACCGGGAGACCCGCAGCTGCATGGTTAGTTCTTAGGAGTTACAGTGGTCCCGTGGGACGTGTTGGTGCCTCCAATGGGGCCGTTCGGGGGCTGTTTTGGGTTATCACCGTCTAATGCCATGTTTTTAATCCTAAGTCTAGAAATTTGCAAATTATTGTCGTATTCTCAAACTGGGAGTCCTATTGCTGCGCGGTCAGTTCCTACGAGTCCCATTGGTCCCGTGGGAGGTGTTGGTGCCAGCCACGGGGCCGTTCGGGGGTTGTTTCGGGTTTTCACCCACACACACGATGTTTTCAAGATTATGTCAAGAAATTTCCAAATTATCGTCGTATTCTCAAACCGGGAGCCCCGCGGATGTACGATCATATCTTACAAGTCATATTTGTCCCGTGGGAGGTGTTGGTGCCACTTACGGGGTCGTTCGAGGGCTATTTCGGATTTTCACACATTAACGCCATGTTATTTAGGCTCAGTCTATAAATATACTAATTAACGTCGTATTCTGAAACAAGGAGTCCAGCGGTTGCGCGATCAGTTCCTACGAGTCACATTGGTCCAGTGGGAGGTGTTGGTGCCTCCTATAGGACCGTTCGGGGGTTATTTTGGGTTTTCACCCCCTAACTCGATGTTTTTAAGCCTAATTCTATAAATATGCAAATTATCATCGTATTCTCAAATCGGGAGTCCCGCGGTTGCGCAGTCATATCCTTAGAGTCACCCTTGTCCCGTGGGAGGTTTTGGTGCCACCCACGAGGCCATTCTGGGGCTGTTTCGGGTTTTCTCCCACTAACGCCATGTTTTGCCTTAGTCTTGAAATATGGAAATTATCGTCGTATTATCAAACTGGGAGACCCGTGACTGGGCGGACAGTTCCTAAAAGTTACATTGGTCTTATGGGAGGTGTTGATGCGACCCACGGGGCAGTTCGAGGGCTGTTTCAGTTTTTCACTCATTAACGCCATATTTTTTAGCCTAAGTCTGGAAAAATACAAATTATCGTCGTATTCTCAAATCGGCAGTCCCGTGGCTGCACAGTCAGTTCCTACGAGTTACATTGGTCCCATGGTAGGTGTTGGTGACTCCCATAGGGCCCTTCGGCGGTTGTTTTGGGTTTTCACCCTCTAATGCCATGTTTTTAAGCGTAAGTCTAGAAATATGCAAATTAGCGTTGTATTCTCCAACTGGGAGACCCGTGACTGGGGGGTCAGTTCCTACAAGTTACATTGGTCCCGTGGGAGGTGTTGGTGCCTCCCACTGGGCCCCTCGGGGGCTGTTTTGGGTTTTCACCTTCTAAAGCCATGGTTTTAAATGTAAGTCTAAAAATAAGCAAATTACTGTCGTATTCTCAAACCGGGAGTCACGTAGCTGCGCGATCACTTCCTACGAGTCACATTGGATCCGTGGGAGGTGCTGGGGCTGTTTCGGGGCCATTCGGGGGCTGTTTCGGGGGCTGTTTCAGGTTTTCACTCGCTAACGCCATGTTTTTAAGCATAAGTCTAGAAAAATGCAAATTACCATCGTATTCGCAAACTGGGAGTCCCGTCAGTACGTGGTCAGTTCCTACGAGTTACATTGGTCCAGTGGGAGGTGTTGGTACCTCCCACGGGGCCTTCGGGGTTTGTTTCAGGTTTTTACCCTCTGACGCCATGTTTTTAAGCGTAAGTCTAGAAATATGCAAATTACCGTTGCATTCTCAAACCGGGAGACCCACGTCTGCGGGGTGAGTTCCTACGAGTTACATTGGTCCCATGGGAGGTGTTGGTGCCTCCCATGGGGCCATTTGGGGGCTGTTTTGGGTTATCACTGTCTAACGCCATGTTTTTAATCCTAAGTCTAGAAATATACAAATTATTGTTGTATTCTCAAACTGGGAGCCCCATGGATGTGCGATTAGTTCGTACGAGTCATATTGGTCCCATGGGAGGTGTTGGTGCCACTTAAGCGGCCGTTCGAGGGCTATTTCAGGTTTTCACACATTAACGCAATGTTATGTACTCTAAGTCTATAAATATACTAATTAACGTCGTATTCTCAAACTAGGAGTCCAGCGGTTGCGCGATCAGTTCCTACGAGTCACATTGGTCCAGTGGGAGGTGTTCGTGCCTCCTACGGGACCGTTCGGGGGTTGTTTTTGGTTTTCACCATCTAACGCGATGTTTTTAATCTTAAGTCTAGAAATATGTAAATTATGATCGTATTATCAAACCGAGAGTCCCGAGGTCGCGCAGTCAGATCCTAAGAGTCACCCTTCTCCCGTGGGAGGTTTTGGTGCCACCCACGGGGCCATTCGGGGGCTGTTTCGGGTTTTGCCCCACTAACGCCATATTTTGCCATAGTCTAGAAATATGAAAATTATCATCGTATTCTCAAACTGGGTGACCCATGACTGGGCGGACAGTTCCTATAAGTTACATTGGTCTCATGGGAGGTGTTGGTGCCACCCACGGGGCAGTTCGAGGGCCGTTTCAGTTTTTCACTCATTAACGCCATATTTTTTAACCTAATTCTAGAAAAATACAAATTATCGTCGTGTTCTCAAATCGGGAGTCCCGTGGCTGCGCAGTCAGTTCCTACGAGTTACATTTGTCCCATGGGAGGTGTTGGTGCCTCCCACAGGGCCCTTCGGCGGTTGTTTTGGGTTTTCACCCTCTAATGCCATGTTTTTAAACGTAAGTCTAGAAATATGCAAATTAGCATTGTATTCTCAAACTGGGAGACCCGCGACTGGGGAGTCAGTTCCTACAAGTTACATTGGTCCCGTGGGAGGTGTTGGTGCCTCCCACTGGGCCCCTCGGGGGCTGTTTTGGGTTTTCACCTTCTAAAGTCATGGTTTTAAACGTAAGTCTAAAAATAAGAAAATTACTGTCGTATTCTCAAACCGGGAGTCCCGTGGCTGCGCAATCACTTCCTACGAGTCACATTGGTCCCGTGGGAGGTGTTGGGGGCGGTTTCGGGGCCGTTCGGGGTCTGTTTCGGGTTTTCACTCACTAACGCCATGTTTTTAAGCATAAGTCTAGAAAAATGCAAATTACCATCGTATTCGCAAACTGGGAGTCACGTCGCTGCGTGGTCAGTTCCTACGAGTTACATTGGTCCAGTGGGAGGTGTTGGTGCCTCCCACGGGGCCGTGTGGGGGCTGTTTTGGGTTTTCACCATCTAACGTCGTGTTTTGAAGCCTAACTTTAGAAATATGCAAATTATCGTCATATACTCAAATCGGGAGTCCCGCAGCTGTACGCTCAGTTCCTACGAATCACATTGGCCCCGTGGGAGGTGTTGGTGCCACCCGCGGGGCCGGTCGGGGGCTGTTTCGGGTTTTCACTCACTAACGCCATGTTTTTTATCATAAGTCAAAAAAATGCAAATTACCATTGTATTCACAAATTGCGAGTCCCGTGGCTGCGTGGTCAGTTTCTATGAGTTACATTGGTCCCATAGGAGGTGTTGGTGCGTCCACAGGACCATTTGGGGGCAGTTTTGGGTTTTCACCCTCTAACACCATGTTTTTAAGCCTAAGTCTAGAAATATGAAAATTATCATCGTATTATCAAACCGGGAGTCCCGGGGTGGCGCAGTCAGTTTCTACAAGTTACATTGGTCCCGTAAGAGGTGTTGGTGCGTCCCACAGGGCCGTTCGAGGGCTGTTTTGGGTTTTCACCCTATAACGCCATGTTTTTAAGCCTATGTCTAGAAATATATAAATTATCGTTGTATTCTCAAATCGGGAGACCCACCATCATATTCTAAAATCGGGAGTCTCGTGGCTACGCGATCAGTTCCTATGAGTTACAATGGTCCCGTGGGAGGTGCTGGTGCCTCCCATAGGGCCGTTCGGGTGCTTTTCTGGGTTTTCACACTCTAACGCCATGTTCTAAGCCTAAGTCTAGAAATATGCAAATTATCGTCGTATTCTCAAATCGGGAGTCTCGTGGCTCCGCAATCATTTCTTATGTGTTACATTTGTCCCATGGGAGTTGTTGGTGCCTCCCACAGGGCCATTCGGGAGCTATTTTGGGTTTTCACCCTCTAACGCCATGTTTTAAAGCCTCAGTCTAGAAATATGTAAATTATCATCGTATTCTCAAAATTGGAGTCCCGCGGCTATGCGGTCAGTTCCTACGAGTCACATTGGTCCCGTGAGAGGTGTTGGTGCCACCCATGGGGCCGTTCGGGGGCTACTTCAGGTTTTCACCCACTAACGCCATGTTTTTAAGCCTAAGTCTAGAAATATGCAAATTATCATCATATTCTCAAATCGGGAGTCCTGTGGCTACGCGGTCAGTTCCTACGAGTTACATTGGTCCCGTGGGAGATGTTGGTGCATTCCACAAGGCCATTCGGGGGCTATTTTGGGTTTTCCACCCTAACTCCATGTTTTTAAGTCTAAGTCTAGAAGTATGTCAATTATCATTGTATTCTCAAATCGGGAGTCCCATGGCTGCGCGGTCAGTTCCTACGAGTCACATTGGTCCCATGAGAGGTGTTGGTGCCACCTACAGGGTCCTTGGAGGGTTGTTTCGGGTTTTCCCCACCAAAGTAATGTTTTGCCTAAGTCTAGAAATATGAAAATTATAATCTTATTCTCAAACCGGGAGTCCCATGTCTGTTCAGTTAGTTCCTACGAGTTATATTGGTCCCGTGGGAGGTGTTGGTGCCTCCCACGGGGCCGTTCGGGTGCTGTTTTGGATTTTCACCCTCTAACGACATAATTCTAAGCCTAAGTCTAGAAATATGCAAATTGTCATCGTATTGTCAAACTGGGAGTCGCGTGGCTGCGCAATCAGTTCCTAAGAGTTACATTGGTCCCGTGGGAGGTGTTGGTGCCTCCGACGGGGCCATTCGGGAGCTATTTTGAGTTTTCACCCTCTAACGCCATATTTTTAAGCCTAAGTCTAGAAATATGCAAATTATCGTCGTATTCTCAAAATAGGAGTCCTGCGGTTACGCGGTCAGTTCCTACGAGTCACATTGGTCCCGTGAGAGGTGTCGGTGCCACCCATGGGGCCATTCTGGGGCTACTTCAGGTTTTCACCCACTAACGCCATGTTTTTAAGCCTAAGTCTAAGAATATGCAAATTATCATCATATTCTCAAATCGGGAGTCCTGTGGCTGCACGGTCAGTTAGTACGAGTTACATTGGTCCCGTGGGAGGTTTTGAGTGCCTCCCACGGGGCCATTCGGGAGCCATTTTGGGTTTTCACCCTCTAACGCCATGTTTTTAAGCCTAATTCTAGAAATATGCGAATTATCGTTGTATTCTCAAATCGAAAGTCCCGTGGCTGCGCGGTTAGTTCCTACGAGTCACATTGGTCCCGTTAGAGGTGTTGGTGCCACCCATGGGGCCGTTCGGGTGCTGCTTCAGGTTTTCACCCACTAACGCCATGTTTTTAAGCCTAAGTCTAGAAATATGCAAATTGTCATCATATTCTCAAACCAGGAGTCCCGTGGCTGCGCGGTCAGTTCCTACGAGTTACATTGGTCCCGTGGGAGGTGTTGGTGCCTCCCACGGGGCCATTCGGGGGCTATTTTTGGTTTTCCACTCTAACGCCATGTTTTTATGCCTAATTCCAGAAACATGCGAATTATCATTGTATTCTCAAAAAGGGAGTCCCGTGGCTGCGCGGTCAGTTCCTACGAGTCACATTGGTCCCGTGAGAGGTGTTGGTGCCACCCACAGGGTCGTTGGGCGGCTGTTTTGGGTTTCCCCCCACCAAAAGAATGTTTTGCCTATGTCTAGAAATATGAAAATTATCGTCGTATTCTCAAACCGGGAGTCCCATGGCTGTTCGGTTAGCTCTTACCAGTTATATTGGTCCCGTGGGAGGTGTTGGTGCCTCCCACGGGGCCTTTCGGGTGCTGTTTTTTATTTTCATCCTCTAACGCCATGATTCTAAGCCTAAGTCTAGTAATATGCAAATTATCATCGTATTGTCAAACTGGGAGTCCCGTGGCTGCGCAATCAGTTCCTACGAGTTACATTGGTCCCGTGGAAGGTGTTGGTGCCTCCCACGGGGCCATTCGGGAGCTATTTTGGGTTTTCACTCTCTAACGCCATGTTTTTAAGCCTAATTCTAGAAATATTTGAATTATCGTTGTATTCTCAAACCGAAAGTCCCGCGGCTGCGCGGTCAGTTCCTATGAGTCACATTAGTCTCGTTAGAGGTGTTGGTGGCACCCATGGGGCCGTTCGTGGGCTGCCTCAGGTTTTCACCCACTAACGCCATTTTTTTAAGTCTAAGTCAAAAAATATGCAAATTATCATCATATTCTCAAACCGGGAGTCTCGTGGCTGCGCGGTCAGTTCCTACGAGTTACATTGGTCCCGTGGGAGGTGTTGGTGCCTCCCACGGGGCCATTCGGGTGCTATTTTGGGTTTTCCCCTCTAACGCCATGTTTTTAAGCCTAATTCTAGAAATATGCGAATTATCATTGTATTCTCAAATCGAGAGTCCCGTGGCTGCACAGTCAGTTCCTACGAGTCACATTGGTGAAGTGGATTGTATAATAGCTACGTATGTATGATTGTGGTAAGCAATGGCAGATTTGGGCCTGGGCTGAGCAGGGCTACAACCCAGTGCAAAAAAACTGCTAGTAATAGTAAGCCCAGACCACAATCTCTAAATATAGCCCAACCCAAATTCATTCCGTGAGAGGTGTTGGTGCCACCCACACGGTCGTTGGGGGGCTGTTTTGGGTTTCCCCCCACCAAAGGAGTGTTTTGCCTAGGTCTAGAAATACGAAAATTATCGTCTTATTCTCAAACCGGGAGTCCCTTGGCTGTTCGGTTAGTTCTTACGAGTTATATTGGTCCCGTGGGAGGTGTTGGTGCCTCCCACGGGGTCATTCTCGGGCTGTTTTGGGTTTTCACCCTCTAAGGCCATGTTTTTAAACCTAAGTCTAGAAATAGACAAACTATCACCGCATTCTCCAACCGGAAGTCCGTTGGGTGCGCGATCAGTTCCTACGAGTCACATTGGTCCCGTGGGAGGTGTTGATGCCACCCACGGGGCCGTTCGGGGGCTATTTCGGGTTTTTACTCTCTAACGCCATATTTTAAGCCTAAGTCAAGAAATATGCAAATTATTGTCGTATTCTCAAATCGGGAGTCCCGCAGATGTGCGGTAAGTTCCTACGAGTGATATTGGTCCCGTGGGAGGTCTTGGTGCCACTTACGGGGCCGTTCGAGGGTTGTTTCGGGTTTTCACCCATTAACACCATGTTTTTTATCCTAAGTCTATAAATATACAAATTAACATTGTATTTTCAAACTAGGAGTCCCGGGGTTGCGCGATCTGTTCCTACGAGTCACATTGGTCCACTAGGAGGTGTTGGTGCCTATTACGGGACCGTTCGGGGGATGTTTTGGGTTTTCACCCGCTAACGCCATGTTTTTAAGCTTACGTCTAGAAATATTCAAATTATCATCGTATTATCAAATCGGGAGTCCTGCGGTTGCGCAGTCAGATCCTAAGAGTCACACTTGTCTTGTGGGAGGTGTTGGTGCCACCCACAAGGCCATTCGGGGGCTGTTTCGGGTTTTCCCTCACTAACGCCATGTTTTGCCTTAGTCTAGAAATATTAAAATTATCGTCGTATTCTCAAACTTGGAGACCTGTGACTGCGCGGACAATTCCTGCACGTTACATTGGTCTCATGGGAGGTGTTTGTGCCACCCACGGGGCAGTTCGGGGGTTGTTTCGGGTTTTCACTCATTAATGCCATGTTTTTTAACCCAAGTCTTGAAAAATACAAATTACCATCGTATTCTCAAATCGGGAGTCCCGTGGTTGCACGGTCAGTTCCTACGAGTTACATTGGTCCCGTGGGAAGTGTTGGTGCCTCCCACAGGGCCCTTCGGCGGTTGTTTCGGGTTTTCACCCTCCAATGTCATGTTTTTAACCGTAAGACTAGAAATATGCAAATTATTGTTGTATTCTAAAACTGGGAAGCCTGCGGCTGGGGGGTCAGTTCTTACGAGTTACATTGGGCCCGTGGGAGGTGTCGGTGCCTCACACTAGGCCCTAAGGGGGATGTTTCGGGTTTTCACCCTCTAATGCCATGTTTTTAAGCGCAAGACTAGAAATATGCAAATTATTGTTGTATTCTAAAACTGGGAGACCTGCGGCTGGGGGGTCAGTTCCTACGAGTTACATTGGTCCCGTGGGAGGTGTTGGTGCCTCCCACTGGGCCCTAAGGGGGGATGTTTCGGGTTTTCACCCTCTAACACCATGTTTTTAAGCGTAAGTCTAAAAATATACAAATTGCTGTCGTATTCTCAAACTGGGAGTCCCGTGGCTGCGCGATCACTTCCTATGAGTCACAATGGTCCCGTGGGAGGTGTTGGTGCCACCCACGGGTCCGTTCGGGGGCTGTTTCGGGTTTTCACTCACTAACACCATGTATTTAAGCATAAGTCTAGAAAAATTCAAATTACCATCGTAATCGCAAACTGGGAGTTCAGTGGTTGCATGGTTAGTTCCTACGAGTTACATTGGTCCCATAGGAGGTGTTGGTGCCTCCACGAGACCATTCGGGGGCAGTTTTGGGTTTTCACCCTCTAACGCCATGTTTTTAAGCCTAAGTCTAGAATTATGAAAATTATCGTCGTATTCTCCAATCGGGAGTCCCGGGGTTGCGCGGTCAGTTCCTACGAGTTACATTGGTCCCGTAGGAGTTGTTGGTGCGTCCCACGGGGTCATTCGGGGGCCGTTTTGGGTTTTCACCCTATAACGCCATGTTTTTAAGGCTAAGTCTAGAAATATGTAAATTATTGTTGTATTCTCAAATTGGGAGACCCACCGTCATATTCTCAAATCAAGATTATCGTGGCTACGCGATCAGTTCCTATGAGTTGCAATGGTCCCGTGGGAGGTGTTGGTGCCTCCCACAAGGCTGTTTGGGGGCTGCTTTGCATTTTCCCCCTCTAATGCCATGATTCTAAGCCTAAGTCTAGAAATATAAAAATCATCGTCGTATTCTAAAATCGGGAGTCCCGCGGCTGCGCGTTCAGTCCCTACCAGTCACATTGATTTTCGTGGGAGGTGTTGGTGCCACCCACGGGGCCGTTCGGGGGCTGCTTCAGTTTTCCCCCACTAACGCCATATTTTTAAGCCTAATTGTAGAAATATGCAAATTGCCATTGTATGCTCAAAATAGGAATCCCTCGGCTGCGCGGTCAGTTCCTACGAGTCACATTGGTCTCATGAGAGGTGTTTGTGCCACCCACGTGGACGTTCGGGGGCTGTTTTGGGTTTTCCCCCTCTTTCGTCATGTTTTTAAGCCTAAGTCTAGAAATATGCAAATTATCATCGTATTCTAAAACCGGGAGTCCCATGAGTTCACAGTCAGTTCCTACGAGTTACATTGGTCCCGTGGGAGGTGTTGGGGCCTCCCATGGGGCCATTCGGGGTCTGTTTTGCGTTTTCACCCTCTAACGCCATGATTTTAAGCCTAAGTTTAGAAATATACAAATTATCGTCGTATTCTCAAATCGGGAGTCCAATGGTTGCGCGATCAGTTCCTACGAGTCACATTGGTCCCGCGGGAGGTGTTGGTGCCACCCATGGGGCCGTTCGGGGGCTGCTTCAGGTTTTCACCAACTAACGCCATGTTTTTAAGCCTAAGTCTAAAAATATGCAAATTTTCATCGTATTCTCTAACTGGGAGTCCCATGGCTGCGCGATCAGTTCCTACGAGTTACATTGGTCCCGTGGGAGGTGTTGGTACCTCCCACGGGGCCATTCCGGGGCTATTTTGGGTTTTCACCCTCTAACACCTTGTTTTTAAGTCTGAGTCTAGAAATATGCAAATTATCGTTGTATTCTCAAACCGGGAGTCCCGTGGATGCGCGGTCAGTTCCAACGAGTCACGTTGGTCCCGTGAGAGGTATTGGTGCCACCCATAGGGTCATCGGGGGGCTGTTTCGAGTTTCCCCCCACCAAAGCCATGTTTTGCCTAAGTCTAGAAATATGAAAATTATCATCGTATTCTCAAATCGGGTGTCCCGTGGCTGTTCGGTTAGTTCCTAAGAGTTATATTGGTCCCGTGGGAGGTGTTGGTGCCTCCCACGGGGCCATTCGGGCGCTATTTTGGGTTTTCACCCTCTAAGGCCATGTTTTTAAGCGTAAGTCTAGAAATAGACAAATTATCATCGTATTCTCCAACCGGAAGTCCCTTGGGTGCGCGATTAGTAACTACGAGTCACGTTGGTCCCATGGGAGGTGTTGGTGCCACCCACAGGGCCGTTCGAGGGTTATTTCAGGGTTTCACTCACTAACGCCATATTTTTAAGCCTAAGTGTATAAAAATACAAATTACCGTCATATTCTCAAACCGGGACTCCCGTGGATGCACGGTCAGTTCCTACGAGTTACATTGGTCCAGTGGGAGGTGTTGGTGCTTCCCACGGGGCCTTCGGGGTTTGTTTCGGGTTTTCACCCTCTGACGCCATGTTTTTAAGTGTAAGTTTAGAAATATAGAAAATTACCATTGCATTCTCAAACCAGGAGACCCACGACTACGGGGTCAGTTCCTACGAGTTACATTGGTCTCGTGGGAGGTGTTGGTGCCTCCCACGGGACCTTTGGGGGCTATTTTCGGTTTTCACCCTCTAACATCATCTTTTTAAGCCTAAGTCTAAAAATATGCAAATCATCGTCATATACTCAAATCGGAATTCCTGCAGCTGTACGCTCAGTTCCTACGAGTCACATTGGCCCTGTGGGAGGTGTTGGTGCCACCCACGGGCCCGTTCGGGGGCTGTTTTGAGTTTTCACCCACTAACACCATGTTTTTAAGCCTAAGTCAAGAAATATGCAGGTTACCATCGTATTCGCAATCTGGGAGTCCCGTGGCTGCATGGTCAGTTCCAACGAGTTACATTGGTCCCATAGGAGGTGTTGGTGCCTCCACAGGACCATTCGGGGGCAGTTTTGGGTTTTTACCTCTAACGCCATGTTTTTAAGCCTAAGTCTAGGAATATGAAAATTATCATCGTATTCTCATACCGGGAGTCCCGGGGTTGCGCGGTCAGTTCCTATGAGTTACATGGTCCCGTAGGAGGTGTTGGTGCTTCCCACTGGGCCGTTCGAGCGATGTTTTGGGTTTTCCCCCTATAACGCCATGTTTTTAAGCCTAAGTCTATAAATATGTAAATTATCATTGTATTCTCAAATCGGGAGACCCACCATCATATTCTCAAACCGGGAGTCTCGTGGCCACGCGATCAGTTCCTATGAGTTACAATGGTCCTGTGGGAGATACTAGTGCCTCCCATAGGGCCGTTTGGGGGCGGTTTCTGGTTTTCACCCTCTAACGCCATGATTCTAAGCCTAAGTCTAGAATATATGAAAATTATCATCGTATTCTAAAACCGTAAGTCCTGGGACTGTGCGGTCAGTCCCTACAAGTCACATTGATTTCATGGGAGGTGTTGGCGCCACCCAGGGGGCCGTTCGGGGGCTGCTCTGATTTTCACCCAATAACACTATATTTTTAAGCCTAATTCTAGAAATATGCAAATTACCGTTGTATGCTCAAAATAGGAGTCCCGCGGCTGCACGGTCAGTTCCTACGAGTCACATTGGTCCCGTGAGAGGTGTTGGTGCCACCCACGGGGATGTTCGGTGGCTGTTTTGGGTTTTCACCCTCTTTCGCCATGTTTTTAAACCTAAGTCTAGAAATATACAAATTATCATCGTATTCTCAAATCGGGAGTCCCATGGCTACGCAATCATTTCCTACGAGTTACATTGGTCCCGTGGGAGGTGTTGGTTCCTCCCACGGGCCCATTCCTGAGCTATTTTGGGTTTTCACCCTCAAACACCATGTTTTTAAAGCTAAGTCTAGAAATATGAAAATTATCATCGTATTCTCTCAACCCGGGTTCCCGTGGCTGCGCGATCAGTTCCTACGAGTTACATTGGTCCCGTAGGAGGTGTTGGTGCCTCCCACGAGGCCATTCGGGGGCTATTTTGGGTTTTCCCCTCTAATGCCATGTTTTTAAGGCTAAGTCTAGAAATATGAAAATTATCGTTGTATTCTCAAACCGGGAGTCCCGTGGTTGCGCGGTCAGTTCCTACGAGTCACATTGGTCCCGTGAGAGGTGTTGGTGCCACCCACAGGGTCGTTGGGGGGCTGTTTCGGGTTTCCCCCCTCCAAAGCCATGTTTTCAAACCGAGAGTCCCGTCGCTATTCAGTGAGTTCCTACGAGTTATATTGGTCCCGTGGGAGGTGTTGGTGCCTCCCACGGGGCCATTTGGGGGCTGTTTGGATTTTCAGCCTCTAAGGCCATGTTTTTAATCCTAAGTCTAGAAATAGACAAATCATCATCGTTCCAACCGGAAGTCCGTTGGGTGCGCAATCAATTCCTACGAGTCACATTGGTCCGGTGGGAAATGTTTATGCCACCCACGGGGCCGTTCGGGGGCTATTTCGGGTTTTGCCTATGTCTAGAAATATGAAAATTATCATCATATTCTCAAACCGGGACTCTCGTGGCTGCACGGTCAGTTCCTACGAGTTACATTGGTCCAGTGGGAGGTGTTGGTGCCTCCCACGGGGCATTCGGGGTTTGTTTTGGGTTTTCACCCTTTGACGCTATGTTTTTAAGTGTAAGTTTAAAAATATGCAAATTATCGTTGCACTCTCAAACCGAGAGACCGACGGCTGCGGGGTCAGTTCCTACGAGTTACATTGGTCCCCTGGGAGGTGTTGGTGCCTCCCACGGGACCGTTTGGGGGATGTTTTGAGTTTTCACCTTCTAACGTCATGTTTTTAAGCCTGAGTCTAAAAATATGAAAATTATCGTCATATTTTCAAATTGGGAGTCCCGCAGCTGCACGATCAGTTCCTAGGAGTCACATTGGCCCCGTGGGAGGTGTTGGTGCAACACACGGGGTCGTTCGGGAGCTATTTTAGGTGTTCACACACTGACGCAAAGTTTTTAAGCCTAAGTCTATAAATATGCAAATTACCGTTGTATTCTCAAACCGAGAGTCCCGTGGCTGCGCGGTGAGTTCCTATGAGTTACATTGGCCCCGTGGGAGGTGTTGGTGCCTCCCACGGGGCCATTCGGGGGCTGTTTCGGGTTTTCATCCTCTAACGCTATGTTTTTTAGCCTGAGTAAAGAAATATGCAAATTATCATCGTATTCTCAAAACGAGAGTCCCGCGGCTACGCAACCAGTTCCTACGAGTCATATTGGTCCACGTGGGAGGTGTTGGTGCCTCCCAATTGGCCATTCGGGGCCTTTTTTCGGTTTTCACCCTCAAAGGCCATGTTGTTAAGCCTAAGTCTAGAAATATATAAATTAACATCGTATTCTCCAACTGGGAGTCCCTTGGGTGCGCAATCAGTTCCTACGAGTCACATTGGTCCTATGGGAGGTATTGGAGCCACCTACGGGGCTATTTCAGGTTTTCACTCACTAACGCCATGTTTTTAAGCCTAATTCTATAAAAGGCAAATTACCATCGTATTTTCAGACCGGGACTCCTGTGGCTACACGCTCTGTTCCTATGAGTTACATTGGTCTAGTGGGAGGTGTTGGTGCCTCCCATGGGGCCCTTTGGGGGCTGTTTCGGGTTTTCACCCTCTAACGTCATGTTTTTAAGCCTAAGTCTAGAAATATGCAAATTATCATAATATTCTAAAGCCGGGAGTCCCGCGGCTGCACGGTTTGTTCCTACGAGTCGCATTGGTCCCGTGGGAGGTGTTAGTGCCACCGACGGGGCCATTCGAGATCTGTTTTGGGTTTTCACACACTAACACCATGTTTTTTAACCTAAGTATATGAATATCCAAATTACAATCGTATTCTCAAACCGGGAGTCCCGTGGCTACGTGGTCAGTTCCTATGAGTTACATTGGTTCAGTGGGAGGTGTTGGTGACTCCTACGGGGCCATTCGGGGGCTATTATGAGTTTTCATCCTCTAATGCTATATTTTTAAGCCTAAGTCTAGAAATATGCACATTATCGTCATATTCTCAAATCGGGAGTCCTGTCGGTTCACGCTCAACTCCTACGAGCCACATTGGCCCCGTGTGAGGTGTTGGTGCCACCCACGGGGCCGTTCGGGGGCTGTTTCGGGTTTTCACTCACTAACGCCATGTTTTCAAGCATAAGTCTATAAAACTGCAAATTACCATCATATTCGCAAACTGGGAGTCTCGTGGCTACGTGGTTAGTTCCTACGAGTTACATTGGTCACATAGGAGGTGTTGGTGCCTCCACGGGACCATTCGGGGGCAATTTTGGGTTTTCACCCTCTAACGCCATGTTTTAAAGCATAACTCTAGAAATATGAAAATTATTATCGTATTCTCAAATCGGGAGTCTCGGGGTTGCGCGGTCAGTTCCTACGAGTTACATTGGTATCGTATGAGGTGTTGGTGCGTCCCACGGGGCCGTTCGGGGGCTGTTTTGGGTTTTCACCCTATAACGCCATGTTTTTAAGCCTAAGTCTAGAAATATGTAAATTATCGTTGTATTTTGAAATCGGGAGACGCACTGTCATATTCTCAAACCGGGAGTCTTGTGGCTACGCGATCAATTCCTATGAGTTACAATGGTCCCGTGGGAGGTGCTGGTACCTCCCATAGGGCCGTTTGGGGGTTGTTTTAGGTTTTCACCCTCTAACGCCATAATACTAAGCCTAAGTCTAGAAATATGAAAATTATCATCGTATTTTAAAACCGGGAGTCCCGCGATTGCGCGGTCAATCCCTACAAGTCACATTGATTTCCTGGTTAGCGCCACCCACGGGGCTGTTCGGGGGCTGCTTTTGTTTTCACCCTTTAACGCCATATTTTTAAGCCTAATTCTAGAAATATGCAAATTACCATTGTATGACAAAAATAGGAGTCCCGCGGCTACGCGATCTGTTCCTACGAGTCACATTGGTCCCGTGAGAGGTGTTGGTGCCACCCACAGGGACGTTCGGGAGCTGCTTCTGGCTTTCACCCACTAACGCCATATTTTTAAGCCTAAGCCTAGAAATATGAAAATTATCCTCATATTTTAAAAATGGGAGTCCCGTGGCAACGCTGTCAGTTCCTATAGGTCACATTGATGCCGTGGGAGGTGTTGGTGCCACCGGCGAGGCCGTTCGGGGGCTGCTTTGGGTTCTCACCCACAAATGCCATGTTTTTAAGCCTAACACTAGAAAATATCCAAATTATCATCGTATTCTCAAGCCTGGAGTCCCACGGCCGCGCGGTCAGTTCCTACGAGTCACATTGGTCCCGTGAGAGGTGTTAGTGCCACCCATGGGGCCGTTCGGGGGCTGCTTCTGATTTTCATCCACTAATGCCATATTTTTAAGCCTAAGTCTAGAAATATACAAATTATCATCGTATTCTAAAATCGAGAGCCCGTGGCTGCGCGGTCAGTTCCTACGAGTTACATTGGTCTCGTGGGTGGTGTTGTTGCCTCCTCTGGGGCCATTCGGGGGATGTTTTGGGTTTTCACCCTCTAACGCAATGTTTTTAAGCCTAAGTCTAGAAATATGAAAATTATCGTCATATTCTTAAATCGAGAGTCCCATGGCTACGCGATCAGTTCCTATGAGTCACATTGGTCCCGCGGGAGGTATTGGTTCCACCCACGGGGCCGTCCGTGGGCTGCTTCGGGTTTTCACCCACTAACGCCATGTTTTTAAGCCTAAGTCTAGAAATATGAAAATTACCATTGTATTCCCAAACCAGGAGTCCCACGACTACACGGACAATTCCTACGAGTCACGTTGATCTCGTGAGAGGTGTTGGTGCCTCCCACGGGGCCGTTCGGGAGCTACTTCGGATTTTTGCACACTAATACCATATTTTTTAGCCTAAGTCTATAAATATGCAAATTAGCGTTGTATTCGCACATCGAGAGGCCCGTGTCTGCGCGGTCATTTCCTATGAGTTACATTGGTCCTGTGCGAGGTGTTGGTACCTCCCACGGGGCTATTTGGCGGTTTTTTTTGGTTTTCACCCTCTAACGCCATATTTTTAAGCCTAAGTCTAGAAATATCCAAATTATCGTCGTATTCTCAAACCGAAAGTCCCGCGGCTTCGCGGTCAGTTCCTACGAGTCACATTGGTCCCGTGGGAGGTGTTGGTGCCACCCACGAGGCCGTTCGGGGGCTGTTTCGGGTTTTCACCCACTAACACCATGTTTTTAAGCCTAAGTCAAGAAATATGCAAATTATCGTTGTATTCTCAAATCGGGAGTCCCACGGCTGCGCGGTCAGTTCCTACGAGTCATATTTGTCCTGGGGGAGGTGTTGGTACTACCCACGGGGCCGTTCGGGGGCTATTTTGAGTTTTCACCCATTAACGCCATGTTTTTAAGCCTAAGTCTAGAAATATACAAATTACCGTCATATTCTAAAACTGGGAGTCCCCTTCCTGCGTGGTTTATTCCTATGAGTTACATTGGTACTGTGGGAGGCGTTGGTGCCTCCTACGGGGCCTTTTGGGGGATGTATCGGGCTTTCACCCACTAACGCCATATTTTTATGCCTAAGTCTAGAAATATGCAAATTATCGTCTAATTATACAATCGGGAGTCCCGTGACTGCATGATCAGTTCCTACGACTAACATTGGTCCCGTGGGAGGTGTTGGTGCCTCCCAAGGGGCCCTTCGGGGGATGTTTCGAGCTTTCACCCACTGACGTCCTGTTTTCAAGTCTAAGTCTAGAAATAATCAAATTACTGTCGTATTGTCAAACCAGAAGTCCCGTGACTGCGCGGTCAGTTCCTACGAGTTACATTGGTCCCGTGGGTGGTGTTGGTGCCTCCCACGGGGCTGTTTGGTGGCTATTTTGAGTTTTCACCCTCTAATGCCATGTTTTTATGCCTAAGTCTGGAAATACATAATTATCGTCGTATTCTCAAATCGAGAGTCCCGCGGATGCACGGTAGTTCCTGCAAGTCACATTGATTACGTGGGAGGTGTTGGCGCCACCCACGGGGCTGTTCGGGGGTTGTTTCGGGTTTTCACCCACTAACACCATGTTTTACCTAAGTTTATAAATATGCAAATTACCGTCGTATTCCCAAACCGGGAGTCCCGTAGCTACGTGGTCTGTTCCTATGAGTTATATTGGTCCCGTGGGAGGTTTTGGTGCCACCCACGGGGCCGTTCGGGGGCTGTTTCAGGTTTTTCCCCACTAACACTATTTTTGCCTTAGTTTGGAAATATGCAAATTGTCATCGTATTATGAAACCGAGAGTCTCGGGGCTACACGATCTGTTCCTACAAGTTATATTGGTCCCGGGGGGAGGTGTCGGTGCCTCCTACGGGGGCGTTCGGGGGCAGTTTTGGTTTTTCACCCATTAACGCCATGTTTTTAAGCCTAAGTCTAGAAAAATACAAATTACCATCGTATTCTCAAACGGGGAGTCCCGTGGCTGCGCGATCAGTTCCTACGAGTTACATTGGTCCCGTGGGAGCCATTCGGGGGCTGTTTTTTGTGTTTTCACCCTCTAACGTCATGTTTTTAAGCCTAAGTCTAAAAATAAGAAAATTATCATCGTATTCTCAAACCGGAGTCCCGAAGGTGCGTGGTCAGTTCCTACGAGTTACATTGGTCCCGCGGGAGGTGTGAGAGCCTCCTATTAGGCCATTTGAGGGATATTTTAGGTTTTCACCCTCTAACACCATGTTTTTAAGCCTAAGTCCAGAAATATGCGAATTATCATCGTATTCTCAAACTCGAAGACCCGCCGTCGTATTCTCAAACAAGGATTCCCGCGGTTGCATGGTCAGTTCCTAGAGTCACATTGATCCCGTGGGAGGGGTTGGTGCCTCCCACGGGGCCGTTTGGGGTTGTTTTGGATTTTCACCCTCTAACGCCATGTTTTTAAGCCTAAGTCTAGAAATATGTAAATTATTGTCGTATCCTGTGTATGCGCCGTCAATTTTTACGAGTCACATTATTACCGTGGGAGGAGTTGGTGGCACCCACGGGGCCGTTCGAGGGCTGCTTCGGGTTTTCACCCACTAACACCATGTTTTGAATCCTAAGTCTAGAAATATGCATATTACCATAATATTCTCAAACCGGGAGTCCCGCGGCGACGTGGTTAGTTCTTACGAATTACATTTGTCCCGTGGAAGGTTTTGGTGCCACCCACAGGGCCGTTCGGGGGTTGTTTTGGATTTTCCCCCACCAAAACCATGTTTTATGAAATTCTAGAAATATGCAAATTATGGTTGTATTCTCAAACCGGGATTCCTATGGCTGCGCGGTCAGTTCTTACGAGTTACATTGGTCCCGTGGAGGTGTTGGTGCCTCCCATGGGGCCGTTCGGGGGATGTTTTGGGTTTTCACCCTCTAACGCCACGTTTTTAACCCTAAGTCTAGAAATATGCAAATTATCATCGTATTCCGAAATCGGGAGTCCCGTGGCTGCGCGGTCAGTTCCTACGAGTCACATTGGTCCCGTGGGAGGTGTTGGTGACACCCACGGGGCCGTTCGGGGGCTGTTTCGGGTTTTCAGCCACTAACACCATGTTTTTAAGACTAAGTCAAGAAATATGCAAATTATAGTTGTATTCTCAAATCGGGAGTCCCGCGAATGCGTGGTCAGTTCCTACGATTCATATTTGTCCCGTGGGAGGTGTTGGTACTAACCACGGGGCCTTTCTGGGACTGTTTAGAGTTTTCACCCATTAACGCCATGTTTTTAAGCCTAAGTCGAGAAAAATACAAATTACCATCATATTCTCAAACCGGGAGTCACGTGGCTGCGTGGTCAGTTCCTACGAGTTACATTGGTACCATGGGAGGCGTTGGTATTTCCCATGGGGCCTTTTGGGGACTGTATCGGGCTTTCACCCAATAACGCCATATTTTTATGCCTAAGTCTAGAAATATGCAAATTATCATCGTATTCTAGAATCGGGAGTCCCGTGACTGCGTGGTCAGTTCTTACGAGTAACATTGGTCCCGTGGGAGGTGTTGGTGCCTCCCACGGGGTCCTTTGGGGGCTGTTTCGAGCTTTCACCCACTGACGCCATGTTTTCAAGCCTAAGTCTGGAAATAGGCAAATTACGGTTGTATTCTCAAACCAGAAGTCCCGTGACTGCGCGGTCAGTTCCTATGAGTTACATTGGTCCCGTGGGTGGTGTTGGTGCCTCCCACGGGGCCGTTTGGGGGTTATTTTGGGTTTTCACCCTCTAATGCCATGTTTTTAAGCCTAAGTCTAGAAATATATAATTATCGTCGTATTCTCAAACCGGGAGTCCCGCGGCTGTGCGGTCAGTTCCTACAAGTCACATTGATTCCGTGAGAGGTGTTGGTGCCACCCACGGGGCAGTTCGGGGGCTATTTCGGGTTTTCACCCACTAACGCCATGTTTTACCTAAGTCTAGGAATGTGCAAATTATCGTCGTATTGTCAAATCGGGAGTCCGGCGGCTGCACGGTCAGTTCCAATGAGTCACATTGGTCCAGTGGGAGGTGACCCACAGGGCCGTTTGGGGGTTGCTTTCGGTTTTCACCCACTAACGCCATGTTTTTAGGCCTAAGTAAAAAAATATGCAAATTACCATCGTGTTCTCAAACTAGGAGTTCCGCGGCTACGTGGTTAGTTTCTATGAGTTACATTGGTCTCGTGGGAGGTGCTGGTGCCACCCACTAACGCCATATTTCCCTAAGTCTAGAAATATGCAAATTATCATCGTATTCTCAAGCCGGGAGTCCCACAGCTCGCGGTCTGTTATTATGAGTTACATTGGTCCCGTGGGAGGTTTTGGTTTCTCCTAGAGGGCCGTTCGGGGGCTGTTTTGAGTTTTCACCCTCTAACGCCATGTTTCTAATCATAAGTCTAGAAATATGAAAATTATCATCATATTCTCAAAACTGGGAGACCCGCCATCATATTCTTCAACCAGAAGTCCCGGGAGTGCGGAGTCAGTTCCTATGAGTTACATTGATCCTGTGGGAGGCGTTGATGCCTCCTACGGGCCCGTTTGGGGGTTGTTTTGGGTTTTCACGCTCTAATGCCATGTTTTTAAACCTAAGTCTAGAAATCTGCAAATTATCGTCATATTCTCAAATCGGGAGTCCCGCGACTGCGCGATCAGTTCCTACAAGTTACATTGATTTCATGGGAGGAGTTGGTGCCACCCACGGGGCTGTTCGGGGGCTATTTCGGGTTTTCACCCACTAATGCCATGTTTTGCGTAGGTCTAGAAATATACAAATTATAGGTGTATTCTCAAACCGAGAGTCCCGCGGCTGCACGGTCAATTACAATGAGTGACATTGGTCCAAGGGGAGGTGTTGGTGCCACCCAGGGGGCCATTCGGGGGTTGCTTCGGGATTTCACCCACAAACGCCATGTCTTAGGACTAAGTCTAGAAATAATATCCAAATTACCGTCGTATTCTCAGACCGGGAGTACCGCAGCTGCGCGGTCAGTTTCTATGAGTTACATTGGTTCCGTGGGAGGTTTTGGTGCCACCCACGGGGCCGTTTAGGGTCTGTTTCAGGTTTTCTCCACTAACGCCATTTTTGCCTAAGTCTAAAAATATGCAAATTGTTGTCTTATTATCAAACCGAGCATCTCGGGGCTGCACGATCAGTTCCTATGAGTTATATTGGTCCCGTGGGAGGTGTCGGTGCCTCCTACGGGGGCATTCGGGGGCTGTTTTGGGTTTTAACCCACTAAGCCATGTTTTTAAGCCTATGTCGAGAAATATACAAATTACCATCGTATTCTCAAACCGGGAGTCTCGTGGCTGCGTGGTCAGTTCCTACGAGTTACATTGGTACCATGGGAGGCGTTGGTACCTCCCACGGGGCGTTTTAGGGCCTGTATCAGGCTTTCACCCACTAGCGCCATGTTTTTATGCCTAAGTCTAGTAATATGCAAATTATCATCGTATTCTATAACCAGGAGTCCCGTGACTGCGTAGTTAGTTCTTACGAGTAACATTGGTCCCGTGGGAGGTGTTGGTGCCTCCCACCGGGCCCTTCGGGGGCTGTTTCGAGCTTTCACCTACTGACGCCATGTTTTCAAGCCTAAGTCTAGAAATAAGCAAATTTACGTTGTATTCTCAAACCAGAAGTCCCGTGACTGCGCGGTCAGTTCATACGAGTTACATTGGTCCCGTGGGTGGTGTTGGTGCCTCCCACGGGGCCGTTTGGGGGTTATTTTGGGTTTTCACCCTCTAATGCCATGTTTTTAAGCCAAAGTCTAGAAATACATAATTATCGTCGTATTCTCAAACCGGGAGTCCCGCGGCTGCGCGGTCAGTTCCTACAAGTCACATTGATTCCGTGAGAGGTGTTGGTGCCACCCACGGGGCAGTTAGAGGGCTGTTTCGGGTTTTTGCCCACTAACGCCATGTTTTACCTAAGACTAGAAATATTCAAATTATCATCGAATTCTCAAATCGGGAGTCTTGCGGCTGCACTGTCAGTTCCAATAAGTCACATTGGTCCAGTGGGAGGTGTTCGGGGGCTGCTTCGGGTTTTTACCCACTAACGCCATGTTTTTACGCCTAAGTCTAGAAATATACAAATTACCGTCATATTATAAAACCAGGAGTCCTGCGGCTGCGTGGTTAGTTCCTATGAGTTACATTGTTCCCGTGGGAGGTGCTAGTTCCACCCACTAACGCCATGTTTGCCTAAGTCTAGAAATATGCAAATTATCGTCGTATTCTCAAACTGGGAGTCCCAGGGCTCGCGGTCTATTATTACGAGTTACATGGATCCCGTGGGAGGTTTTGGTGCCTCCTAGAGGGCCATTCGGGGGCTATTTTAAGTTTTCACCCTCTAACGCCATGTTTCTAATCATAAGTCTAGAAATATGCAAATTATCATCATATTCTCAAAACTGGAAGACCCGCCGTCGTATTCTCCAACCAGAAGTCCCGCGAGTGCGGAGTTAGTTCCTATGAGTTACATTGGTCCCATGGGAGGTGTTGATGCCTCCTCCGGGGCCGTTTGGTGACTGTTTTGGGTTTTCACCCTCTAATGCCATGATTTTAAACCTAAGTCTAGAAATGTGCAAATTATCGTCATATTCTCAAACCGGGAGTCCCGCGATTGAGCGGTCAGTTCCTACAAGTCACATTAATTCCGTGGGAGGAGTTGGTGCCACCCACGGGGCTGTTCGGGGGCTATTTCAAGTTTTCACCCACTAACGTCATGTTTTACGTAAGTCTAGAAATATACAAATTACAGGCGTATTCTCAAACCGAGAGTCCCGCGGCTGAACGATCAGTTCCAATGAGGGACATTGGTCCAGTGGGAGGTGTTAGTGCCACCCACGGGGCCATTCGAGGGTTGCTTCGGGTTTTCACCCACAAACGCCATGTTTTAGGCCTAAGTCTAGAAATATGCAAATTACCGTCGAATTCTCAAACCGGGAGTCCCGAAGCTGCGTGGTCAGTTCCTATTAGTTACATTGGTCCCGTGGGAGGTTTTGGTGCCACCCACGGGGCCGTTCAGGGTCTGTTTTAGGTTTTTCTCCACTAACGCCATTTTTGCCTAAGTCTAGAAATATGCAAATTGTCGTCATATTATCAAACCGAGTGTCTCGGGGCTGCGCGATCAGTTCCTATGAGTTATATTGGTCCCGTGGGAGGTGTCGGTGCCTCATACAGGGGCATTTGGGGGCTGTTATGAGTTTTCACCTACTAATGCCATGTTTTTAAGCCTATGTCTAGAAAAATAAAAATCACCATCGTATTATCAAACGGGGAGTCCCGTGGCTGTGCGGTATGTTCCTACGAGTCACATTGGTCCCGTGGGAGGTGTTGGTGCCACCCATGGGGCCGTTTGGGGGTTGTTTCGGGTTTTCACCCACTAACACGATGTTTTTAAGCCTAAGTAATAAAAAATTCAAATTATCATCTTATTCTCAAATCAGGAGTCCTGCGAATGCGCGGTCAATTCCTACGAGTCATATTTGTCCTGTGGGAGGTGTTGGTGCCTCCTACGGGTCCGTTTGGGGGTTCTTTTGGGTTTTCACCCTCTAACTCCATCTTTTTAAGCCTAAGTCTATAAATATGCAAATTATCATCGTTTTATCAAATCGGGAGTCCCGCGGCTACGCGGTCAGTTCGTACGAGTCACATTAGTCATGTGGGAGGTGTTGGTGCCACCCATGGGGACGTTTGGGGGCTGTTTCGAGTTTTCTCCCACTAATGCCATGTTTTTCCTAAGTCGAAATATGAAATAATCTTCAAATTCTAAAATCGGGAGTCCCGTGGCTGCGCGGTCAGTTCCTACGAGTCACATTGGTCCCGTGGGAGGTGTTGGTGCCACCCATGGGGCCGTTCGGGGGCTGTTTCGTGTTTTCACCCACTAACACCATGTTTTTAAGCCTAAGTAAAGAAATATGCAAATTATCGTTGTACTCTCAAATCGGGAGTCCTGCGAATGCGCGGTTAATTCCTACGAGTCATATTTGTCCCGTGGGAGGTGTTGGTACTACCCATGGGGCCGTTCTGGGACTATTTCGAGTTTTCACCCATTAACGCCATGTTTTTAAGCCTAAGTCGAGAAATATACAAATTATCATCGTATTCTCAAATCGAGAGTCCCGTGGCCGCGTGGTCAGTTCCTACGAGTTACATTGGTACCATGGGAGGCGTGGGTACCTCCCACGGGGCGTTTTAGGGCCCGTATCAAGCTTTCACCCACTAACGCCATGTTTTTATGCCTAAGTCTAGTAATATGCAAATTATCATCGTATTCTATAACCGGGAGTCCCGTGACTGCGTGGTTAGTTTTTACGAGTAACATTGGTCCCGTGGGCGGTGTTGGTGCCTCCCACGGGGCCCTTCGAGGCTGTTTTCAGCTTTCACCTGCTGACGCCATGTTTTCAAGCCTAAGTCTAGAAATAAGCAAATTTACGTTGTATTCTCAAACCAGAAGTCCCGTGACTGCGCGGTCAGTTCATACGAGTTACATTGGTCCCGTGGGTGGTGTTGGTGCCTCCCACGGGGCCGTTTGGGGGTTATTTCGGGTTTTCACCCTCTAATGCCATGTTTTTAAGCCTAAGTCTAGATATACATAATTATCGTCGTATTCTCAAATCGGGAGTCCCGCGGCTGCGCGGTCAGTTCCTACAAGTCACATTGATTCCGTGAGAGGTGTTGGTGCCACCCACGGGGCAGTTCGAGGGTTGTTTCGGGTTTTTGCCCACTAACGCCATGTTTTACCTAAGACTAGAAATATTCAAATTATCATCGAATTCTCAAATCGGGAGTCCCGCGGCTGCACTGTCAGTTCCAATAAGTCACATTGGTCCAGTGGGAGGTGTTCGGGGGCTGCTTCGGGTTTTCACCCACTAACGCCATGTTTTTAGGCCTAAGTCTAGAAATATACAAATTACCGTCGTATTATAAAACCAGGAGTCCTGCGGCTGCGTGGTTAGTTCCTATAAGTTACATTGTTCCCGTGGGAGGTGCTAGTTCCACCCAGTAACACCATGTTTGCCTAAGTATAGAAATATGCAAATTATCATCGTATTCTCAAACTGGGAGTCCCAGGGCTCGCGGTCTATTATTACGAGTTACATTGGTCCAGTGGGATATTTTGGTGCCTCCTAGAGGGCCATTCGGGGGCTATTTTGAGTTTTTCACCCTCTAACACCATGTTTCTAATCATAAGTCTAGAAATATGCAAATTATCATCATATTCTCAAAACTTGGAGACCCGCCGTCGTATTCTCCAACCAGAAGTCCCGCGAGTGCGGAGTCAGTTCCTATGAGTTACATTGGTCCCGTGGGAGGTGTTGATGCCTCCTCCGGGGCCGTTTGGGGACTGTTTTGGGTTTTCACCCTCTAATGCCATGATTTTAAACCTAAGTCTAAAAATGTACAAATTATCGTCATATTCTCAAACCGGGAGTCCCGCGACTGAGCGGTCAGTTCCTACAAGTCACATTAATTCCGTGGGAGGAGTTGGTGCCACCCACGGGGCTGTTCGGGGGCTATTTCTGGTTTTCACCCACTAACGCCATGTTTTACGTAAGTCTAGAAATATACAAATTACAGGCGTATTCTCAAACCGGGAGTCCCGCGGCTGAACGATCTGTTCCAATGAGTCGAGTGGGAGGTGTTGGTGCCACCCACGGGGTCATTCGGGGGCTGCTTCGGGTTTTCACCCATAAACGCCATGTTTTAGGCCTAAGTCTAGAAATATGCAAATTACCGTCGGATTCTCAAACCGGGAGTCCCGGAGCTGCGTGGTCAGTTCCTATTAGTTACATTGGTCCCGTGGGAGGTTTTGGTGCCACCCACGGGGCCGTTCAGGGTCTGTTTTAGGTTTTTCTCCACTAACGCCATTTTTGCCTAAGTCTAGAAATATGCAAATTGCCGTCATATTATCAAACCGAGTGTCTCGGCGCCGCGCGATCAGTTCCTATGAGTTATATTGGTCCCGTGGGAGCTGTCGGTGCCTCCTACAGGGGCGTTCGGGGGCTGTTATGGGTTTTCACCTACTAATGCCATGTTTTTAAGCCTATCTCTAGAAAAATAAAAATCACCATCGTATTATCAAACGGGGAGTCCCGTGGCGGTGCGGTAAGTTCCTACGAGTCACATTGGTCCCGTGGGAGGTGTTGGTGCCACCCATGGGGCCGTTTGGGGGTTGTTTCGGGTTTTCACCCACTAACACCATGTTTTTAAGCCTAAGTAATAAAAAATTCAAATTATCATCGTATTTTCAAATCAGGAGTCCTGCGAATGCGCGGTCAGTTCCTACGAGTCATATTTGTCCTGTGGGAGGTGTTGGTGCCTCATACGGGGCCGTTTGGGGGTTCTTTTGGGTTTTCACCCTCTAACTCCATCTTTTTAAGCCTAAGCCTATAAATATGCAAATTATCATCGTTTTATCAAACCGGGAGTCCCGCGGCTGCGCGGTGAGTTCGTACGAGTCACATTGGTCATGTGGGAGGTGTTGGTGCCAACCACGGGGACGTTTGGGGGCTGTTTCGAGTTTTCTCCCACTAATGCCATATTTTTCCTAAGTCTAGAAATATGAAAATTATCGTCAAATTCTCAAATCGGTAGTCCCGTGGCTGCGCGGTCAGTTCCTACGAGTCACATTGGTCCCATGGGAGGTGTTGGTGCCACCCATGGGGCCGTTCGGGGGCTGTTTCGAGTTTTCACCCACTAACACCATATTTTTAAGCCTATGTAAATAAATATGCAAATTATCGTTGTACTCTAAAATCGGGAGTCCCGCGAATGCGCGGTCAATTCCTACGAGTCATATTTGTCCCGTGGGAGGTGTTGGTACTACCCACGGGGCCGTTCTGGGACTATTTCGAGTTTTCACCCATTAACGCCATGTTTTTAATCCTAAGTCAAGAAATATACAAATTATCATCGTATTCTCAAACCGGGAGTCCCGTGGCTGCGTGGTCAGTTCCTACGAGTTACATTGGTACCATGGGAGGCGTGGGTACCTCCCACGGGGCGTTTTAGGGCCTGTATCAGGCTTTCACCCACTAACGCCATGTTTTTATGCCTAAGTCTAGTAATATGCAAATTATCATCGTATTCTATAACCGGGAGTCCCGTGACTGCGTGGTTAGTTCTTATGAGTAACATTGGTCCTGTGGGAGGTGTTGGTGCCTCCCACGGGGCCCTTCGGGGGCTGTTTCGAGCTTTCACCAACTGACGCCATGTTTTCACGCCTAAGTCTATAAATAAGCAAATTTACGTTGTATTCTCAAACCAGAAGCCCCGTGACTGCGTGGTCAATTCATACGAGTTACATTGGTCCCGTGGGTGGTGTTGGTGCCTCCCACGGGGCCTTTTGGGGGTTATTTTGTGTTTTCACCCTCTAATGCCATGTTTTTAAGCCTAAGTCTAGAAATACATAATTATCATTGTATTCTCAAACCGGGAGTCCCGCGGCTGCGCGGTCAGTTCCTACAAGTCACATTGATTCCGTGAGAGGTGTTGGTGCCACCCACGGGGCAGTTCGAGGGCTGTTTCGGGTTTTTGCCCACTAACGCCATGTTTTACCTAACACTAGAAATATTCAAATTATCATCGAATTCTCAAATCGAGAGTCTCGCGGCTGCACGGTCAGTTCCAATGAGTCACATTGGTCCAGTGGGAGGTGTTCGGGGGATGCTTCGGGTTTTCACCCACTAACGCCATGTTTTTAGGCCGAAGTCTAGAAATATACAAATTACCGTCGTATTATAAAACCATGAGTCCTGCGGCTGCGTGGTTAGTTCCTATGAGTTACATTGTTCCCGTGGGAGGTGCTAGTTCCACCCACTAACGCCATGTTTGCCTAAGTCTAGAAATATGCAAATTATCGTCGTATTCTCAAACTGGGAGTGCCAGGGCTCGCGGTCTATTATTACGAGTTACATTGGTCCCGTGGGAGGTTTTGGTGCCTCCTAGAGGGCCATTCGGGGGCTATTTTGAGTTTTCACCCTCTAACGCCATGTTTCTAATCATAAGTATAGAAATATGCAAATTATCATCATATTCTCAAAACTGGGAGACCCGTCGTCGTATTCTCCAACCAGAAGTCCCGCGAGTGCGGAGTCAGTTCCTATGAGTTACATTAGTCCCGTGGGAGGTGTTGATGCCTCCTCCGGGGCCGTTTGGGGACTGTTTTGGGTTTTCACCGTCTAATGCCATGATTTTAAACCTAAGTCTAGAAATGTACAAATTATCGTCATATTCTCAAACCGGGAGTCCCGCAACTAAGCGGTCAGTTCCTACAAGTCACATTAATTCCGTGGGAGGATTTGGTGCCACCCACGGGGCTGTTCGGGGGCTATTTCAGGATTTCACCCACTAACGCCATGTTTTACGTAAGTCTAGAAATATACAAATTACAGGCGTATTCTCAAACCGGGAGTCCCGCGGCTGAACAATCAGTTCCAGTGAGTGATATTGGTCCAGTGGGAGGTGTTAGTGCCACCCACGGGGCCATTCGGGGGCTGCTTCGGGTTTTCACCCACAAACGCCATGTTTTAAGCCTATGTCTAGAAATATGCAAATTACCATAGGATTCTCAAACCGGGAGTCCCGGAGCTGCGTGGTCAGTTCCTATTAGTTACATTGGTCCCGTGGGAGGTTTTGGTGCCACCCACGAGGCCGTTCAGGGTCTGTTTTAGGTTTTTCTCCACTAACGCCATTTTTGCCTAAGTCTAGAAATATGCAAATTGTCGTCATATTATCAAACCCAGTGTCTCGGGGCTGCGCGATCAGTTCCTATGAGTTATATTGGTCCCGTGGGAGGTGTCGGTGCCTCCTATAGGGGCATTCGGGGGCTGTTATGGGTTTTCACCTACTAATGCCATGTTTTTAAGCCTATGTCTAGAAAAATAAAAATCACCATCGTATTATCAAACGGGGAGTCCCGTGGCTGTGCGGTAAGTTCCTACGAGTCACATTGGTCCCGTGGGAGGTGTTGGTGCCACCCATGGGGCCGTTTGGGGGTTGTTTCGGGTATTCACTCACTAACACCATGTTTTTAAGCCTAAGTAATAAAAAATTCAAATTATCATCGTATTCTCAAATCAGGAGTCCTGCGAATGCGCGGTCAGTTCCTACGAGTCATATTTGTCCCGTGGGAGGTGTTGGTGCCTCCTACGGGGCCGTTTGGGGGTTCTTTTGGGCTTTCACCCTCTAACTCCATCTTTTTAAGCCTAAGTCAATAAATATGCAAATTATCATCGTTTTATCAAATCGGGAGTCCCGCGGCTGCGCGGTCAGTTCGTACGAGTCACATTAGTCATGTGGGAGGTGTTGGTGCCACCCACGGGGACGTTTGGGGGCTGTTTCGAGTTTTCTCCCGCTAATGCCATGTTTTTCCTAAGTCTCGAAATATGAAAATTATCGTCAAATTCTCAAATCGGGAGTCCCGTGGCTGCGCGGTCAGTTCCTACGAGTCACATTGGTCCCGTGGGAGGTGTTGGTGCCACCCATGGGGCCGTTCGGGGGCTGTTTCGGGTTTTTACCCACTAACACCATGTTTTTAAGCCTAAGTAAAGAAATATGCAAATTATCGTTGTACTCTCAAATCGGGAGTCCCGCGAATGCGCGATCAATTCCTATGAGTCATATTTGTCCCGTGGGAGGTGTTGGTACTACCCACGGGGCTGTTCTGGGACTATTTCGAGTTTTCACCCATTAACGCCATGTTTTTAAGCCTAAGTCGAGAAATGTACAAATTACCATCGTATTCTCAAACCGGGAGTCCTTTGGCTGCGTGGTCAGTTCCTACGAGTTACATTGGTACCATGGGAGGCGTTGGTACCTCCCACGGGGCGTTTTAGGGCCTGTATCAGGCTTTCACCCACTAACGCCATGTTTTTATGCCTAAGTATAGTAATATGCAAATTATCATCGTATTCTATACCCGAAAGTCCCGTGAATACGTGGTTAGTTCTTACGAGTAACATTGGTCCCGTGGGTGGTGTTTGTGCCTCCCATGGGGCCCTTCGGGGGCTGTTTCGAGATTTCACCTACTGACGCCATGTTTTCAAGCCTAAGTTTAGAAATAAGCAAATTTACGTTGTATTCTCAAACCAGAAGCCCCGTGACTGCGCGGTCAGTTCATACGAGTTACATTGGTCCCGTGGGTGGTGTTAGTGCCTCCCACGGGGCCGTTTGGGGGTTATTTTGGGTTTTCATCCTCTAATGCCATGTTTTTAAGACTAAGTCTAGAAATACATAATTATCGTCGTATTCTCAAACCGGGAGACCCGCGGCTGCGCAGTCAGTTCCTACAAGTCACATGGATTCCGTGAGAGGTGTTGGTGCCACCCACGGGGCAGTTCGAGGGCTGTTTCGAGTTTTTGCCCACTAACGCCATGTTTTACCTAAGACTAGAAATATTCAAATTATCATCGAATTCTCAAATCGAGAGTCCCGCGACTGCACGGTCAGTTGCAATGAGTCACATTGGTCCAGTGGGAGGTGTTCGGGGGCTGCTTCGGGTTTTCACCCACTAACGCCATGTTTTTAGGCCTAAGTCTAGAAATATACAAATTATCGTCGTATTATAAAAACAGGAGTCCTGCGGCTGCGTGGTTAGTTCCTATGAGTTACATTGTTCCCGTGGGAGGTGCTAGTTCCACCCATTAACACCATGTTTGCCTAAGTATAGAAATATGCAAATTATCATCGTATTCTCAAACTGGGAGTCCCAGGGCTCGCGGTCTATTATTACGAGTTACATTGGTCCCGTGGGATATTTTGGTGCCTCCTAGAGGGCCATTCGGGGGCTATTTTGAGTTTTTCACCCTCTAACACCATGTTTCTAATCATAAGTCTAGAAATATGCAAATTATCATCATATTCTCAAAACTTGGAGACCCGCCGTCGTATTCTCCAACCAGAAGTCCCGCGAGTGCGGAGTCAGTTCCTATGAGTTACATTGGTCCCGTGGGAGGTGTTGATGCCTCCTCCGGGGCCGTTTGGGGACTGTTTTGGGTTTTCACCCTCTAATGCCATGATTTTAAACCTAAGTCTAAAAATGTACAAATTATCGTCATATTCTCAAACCGGGAGTCCAGCGACTGAGCGGTCAGTTCCTACAAGTCACATTAATTCCGTGGGAGGAGTTGGTGCCACCCACGGGGCTGTTCGGGGGCTATTTCTGGTTTTCACCCACTAACGCCATGTTTTACGTAAGTCTAGAAATATACAAATTACAGGCGTATTCTCAAACCGGGAGTCCCGCGGCTGAACGATTAGTTCCAATGAGTGACATTAGTCCAGTGGGAGGTGTTAGTGCCACCCACGGGGCCATTCGGGGGCTGCTTCGGGTTTTCACCCACAAACGCCATGTTTTAGGCCTAAGTCTAGAAATATGCAAATTACCGTCGGATTCTCAAACCGGGAGTCCCGGAGCTGCGTGGTCAGTTCCTATTAGTTACATTGGTCCCGTGGGAGGTTTTGGTGCCACCCACGGGGCCGTTCAGGGTCTGTTTTAGGTTTTTCTCCACTAACGCCATTTTTGCCTAAGTATAGAAATATGCAAATTGTCGTCATATTATCAAACCGAGTGTCTCGGGGCTGCGCGATCAGTTCCTATGAGTTATATTGGTCCCGTGGGAGGTGTCGGTGCCTCCTATCGGGGCATTCGGGGGTTGTTATGGGTTTTCACCTACTAATGCCATGTTTTTAAGCCTATGTCTAGAAAAATAAAAATCACCATCGTATTATCAAACGGGGAGTCCCGTGGCTGTGCGGTAAGTTCCTACGAGTCACATTGGTCCCGTGGGAGGTGTTGGTGCCACCCATGGGGCCGTTTGGGGGTTGTTTCGGGTTTTCACCCACTAACACGATGTTTTTAAGCCTAAGTAATAAAAAATTCAAGTTATCATCGTATTCTCAAATCAGGAGTCCTGCGAATGCGCAGTCAGTTCCTACGAGTCATATTTGTCCCGTGGGAGGTATTGGTGCCTCCTACGGGGCCGTTTGGGGGTTCTTTTGGGTTTTCACCCTCTAACTCCATCTTTTTAAGCCTAAGTCTATAAATATGCAAATTATCATCGTTTTATCAAATCGGGAGTCCCGCGACTGCGCGGTCAGTTCGTACGAGTCACATTAGTCATGTGGGAGGTGTTGGTGCCACCCACGGGGACGTTTGGGGGCTGTTTCGAGTTTTCTCCCACTAATGCCATGTTTTTCCTAAGTCTAGAAATATGAAAATTATCGTCAAATTCTCAAATCGGGAGTCCCGTGGCTGCGCGGTCAGTTCCTACGAGTCACATTGGTCCCGTGGGAGGAGTTGGTGCCACCCATGGGGCCGTTCGGGGGCTGTTTCGGGTTTTTACCCACTAACACCATGTTTTTAAGCCTAAGTAAAGAAATATGCAAATTATCGTTGTACTCTCAAATCGGGAGTGCCGCGAATGCGCGATCAATTCCTACGAGTCATATTTGCCGCGTGGGAGGTGTTGGTACTACCCACGGGGCCGTTGTGGGACTATTTCGAGTTTTCACCCATTTATGCCATGTTTTTAACCCTAAGTCGAGAAATATACAAATTACCATTGTATTCTCAAACCGGGAGTCCCGTGGCTACGTGGTCAGTTCCTACGAGTTACATTGGTACCATGGGAGGCGTTGGTACCTCCCACGGGGCGTTTTAGGGCCTGTATCAGGCTTTCACCCACTAACCCCATGTTTTTATGCCTAAGACTAGTAATATGCAAATTATCATCGTATTCTATAATCGGGAGTCCCGTGACTACGTGGTTAGTTCTTACGAGTAACATTGGTCCCGTGGGAGGTGTTTGTGCCTCCCACGGGGCCCTTCGGGGGCTGTTTCGAGATTTCACCTACTGACGCCATGTTTTCAAGCCCAAGTCTAGAAATAAGCAAATTTACGTTGTATTCTCAAACCAGAAGCCCCGTGACTGCGCGGTCAGTTCATACGAGTTACATTGGTCCCGTGGGTGGTGTTGGTGCCTCCCACGGGGCCGTTTGGGGGTTATTTTGGGTTTTCACCCTCTAATGCCATGTTTGTAAGCCTAAGTCTAGAAATACATAATTATCGTCGTATTCTCAAACCGGGAGTCCCGCGGCTGCGTGGTCAGTTCCTACAAGTCACATTGATTCCGTGAGAGGTGTTGGTGCCACCCACGGGGCAGTTCGAGGGCTGTTTCGGGTTTTTTCCCACTAACGCCATGTTTTACCTAAGACTAGAAATATTCAAATTATCATCGAATTCTCAAATCGAGAGTCCCGCGACTGCACGGTCAGTTCCAATGAGTCACATTGGTCCAGTGGGAGGTGTTCGGGGGCTGCTTCGGGTTTTCACCAACTAACGCCATGTTTTTAGGGCTAAGTCTAGAAATATACAAATTATCGTCGTATTATAAAACCAGGAGTCCTGCGGCTGCGTGGTTAGTTCCTATAAGTTACATTGTTCCCGTGGGAGGTGCTAGTTCCACCCACTAACGCCATGTTTGCCTATGTCTAGAAATATGCAAATTATCGTCGTATTCTCAAACTGGGAGTCCCAGGGCTCGCGGTCTATTATTACGAGTTACATTGGTCCCGTGGGAGGTTTTGGTGCCTCCTAGAGGGCCATTCGGGGGCTATTTTGAGTTTTCACCATCTAACGCCATGTTTCTACTCGTAAGTCTAGAAATATGAAAATTATCATCATATTCTCAAAACTGGGAGACCCGCCGTCGTATTCTCCAACCAGAAGTCCCGCGAGTGCGGAGTCAGTTCCTATGAGTTACATTGGTCCCGTGGGAGGTGTTGATGCCTCCTCCGGGGCCGTTTGGGGACTGTTTTGGGTTTTCACCGTCTAATGCCATGATTTTAAACCTAAGTCTAGAAATATACAAATTATCATCATTTTCTCAAACCGGGAGTCCCGCGAGTGAGCGGTCAGTTCCTACAAGTCACATTAATTCCGTGGGAGGAGTTGGTGCCACCCACGGGGCTGTTCGGGGGCTATTTAAAGTTTTCACCCATTAACGCCATGTTTTACGTAAGTCTAGAAATATACAAATTACAGGCGTATTCTCAAACCGGGAGTCCCGCGGCTGAACGATCAGTTCCAATGAGTGACATTGGTCCAGTGGGAGGTGTTAGTGCCACCCACGGGGCCATTCGGGGGCTGCTTCGGGTTTTCACCCACAAATGCCATGTTTTAGGCCTAAGTCTAGAAATATGCAAATTACCGTCGGATTCTCAAACCGGGAGTCTCGGAGCTGCGTGGTCAGTTCCTATTAGTTACATTGGTCCCGTGGGAGGTTTTGGTGCCACCCACGGGGCCGTTCAGGGTATGTTTTAGGTTTTTCTCCACTAACGCCATTTTTGCCTAAGTCTAGAAATATGAAAATTGTCGTCATATTATCAAACCGAGTGTCTCGGGGCTGCGCGATCAGTTCCTATGAGTTATATTGGTCCCGTGGGAGGTGTCGGTGCCTCATACAGGGGCATTCGGGGGATGTTATGGGTTTTCACCTACTAATGCCATGTTTTTAAGCCTATGTCTAGAAAATTAAAAATCACCATCGTATTATCAAACGGGGAGTCCCGTGGCTGTGCGGTAAGTTCCTACGAGTCACATTGGTCCCGTGGGAGGTGTTGGTGCCACCCATGGGGCCGTTTGGGGGTTGTTTCGGGTTTTCACCCACTAACACCATGTTTTTAAGCCTAAGTAATAAAAAATTCAAATTATCATCGTATTCTCAAATCAGGAGTCCTGCGAATGCGCGGTCAGTTCCTACGAGTCATATTTGTCCTGTGGGAGGTGTTGGTGCCTCCTACGGGGCCGTTTGGGGGTTCTTTTGGGTTTTCACCCTCTAAATCCATCTTTTTAAGCCTAAGTCTATAAATATGCAAATTATCATCATTTTATCAAATCGGGATTCCCGCGGGTGCGCGGTCAGTTCGTACGAGTCACATTAGCCTTGTGGGAGGTGTTGGTGCCACCCACGGGGACGTTTGGGGGCTGTTTCGCATTTTCTCCCACTAATGCCATGTTTTTCCTAAGTCTAGAAATACGAAAATTATCATCAAATTCTCAAATCGGGAGTCCCGTGGCTGCGCGGTCAGTTCCTACGAGTCACATTGGTCCCGTGGGAGGTGTTGGTGCCACCCATGGGGCCGTTCGGGGGATGTTTCGAGTTTTCACCCACTAACACCATGTTTTTAAGCCTAAGTAAAGAAATATGCAAATTATCGTTGTACTCTCAAATCGGGAGTCCCGCGAATGCGCGGTCAATTCTTACGAGTCATATTTGTCCCGTGGGAGGTGTTGGTACTACCCACGGGGCCGTTCTGGGACTATTTCGAGTTTTCACCCATTAACGCCATGTTTTTAAGCCTAAGTCGAGAAATATACAAATTACCATCGTATTCTCAAACCGGGAGTCCCGTGGCTGCGTGGTCAGTTCCTACGAGTTACATTGGTACCATGGGAGGCGTGGGTACCTCCCACGGGGCGTTTTAGGGCCTGTATCAGGCTTTCACCCACTAACACCATGTTTTTATGCCTAAGTCTAGTAATATGCAAATTATCATCGTATTCTATAACCGGGAGTCCCGTGACTGCGTGGTTAGTTCTTACGAGTAACATTGGTCCCGTGGGAGGTGTTGGTGCCTCCCACGGGGCCCTTCGGGGGCTGTTTCGAGCTTTCACCTACTGACGCCATGTTTTCAAGCCTAAGTCTAAAAATAAGAAAATTTACGTTGTATTCTCAAACCAGAAGCCCCGTGACTGCGCGGTCAGTTCATACGAGTTACATTGGTCCCGTGGGTGGTGTTGGTGCCTCCCACGGGGCCGTTTGGGGGTTATTTTGGGTTTTCACCCTCTAATGCCATGTTTTTAAGCCAAAGTCTTTAAATACGTAATTATCGTCGTATTATCAAACCAAGAGTCCCGCGGCTGCGCGGTCAGTTCCTACAAGTTACATTGTTCCGTGAGAGGTGCTGGTGCCACCCATGGGGCAGTTCGAGGGCTGTTATGGGTTTTTGCCTACTAACGCCATGTTTTACCTAACACTAGAAATATTCAAAGTATCATCGAATTCTCAAATCGGGAGTCCCGCGGCTGCACGGTCAGTTCCAATGAGTCACATTGGTCCAGTGGCTGGTGTTGGTTCCCCCCACAGGGCCGTTCGGGGGCTGCTTCGGGTTTTCACCCACTAACGCCATGTTTTTAGGCCTAAGTCTAGAAATATGCAAATTACCGTCGTATTCTAAAACAAGGAGTCCCGCGGCTGCGTGGTTAGTTCCTATGAGTTACATTGTTCCCATGGGAGGTGGTAGTTCCACCCACTAATGCCATGTTTGCCTAAGTGTAGAAATATGAAAATTATAATCGTATTCTCAAACCAGGAGTCCCACAACTGTGCGATCAGTTCCTACAAGTTACATTGTCCCGTGGGAGGTTTTGGTGTTTCCCCGATGGCCGTTCGGGTGCTGTTTTGGGTTTTTACCCTCTAACTCCATGTTTCTAATCCTAAGTCTAGAAATATGCAAATTATCATCGTATTCTCAAAACTGGGAGACCCGCTGCTGTATTCTCCAACCAGAAGTCTCGCGAGTGCGGAGTCAGTTCCTACCAGTTACATTGGTCCCTTGGGAGGTGTTGATGCCTCCTACGGGGCAGTTTGGGGGATGTTTGGGTTTTCACATTCTAATTACATGTTTTACGTGACTCTAGAAATATACAAATTATCGGCGTATTCTCAAACCGACAGTCCCACGACTGCACGGTCAGTTCTAATGAGTGGCATTGATCTACTGGGAGGTGTTGTAGCCACCCACGGGGCCGTTCGGGGGATGCTTCGGGTTTTCACCCACTAATGCCATGTTTTCGGCCTAAGTCTAAAAATATGCAAATTAACATCATATTCTCAAACCGGGAGTCCCGCACTTGTGTGGTCAGTTCCTATGAGTCACATTGGTCCCGTGAGAGGTGTTGGTGCCACCCACGGGGATGTTCGGTGGCTGTTTTGGGTTTTCACCCTCTTTCGCCATGTTTTTAAATCTAAGTCTAGAAATATACAAATTATCATCGTATTCTCAAATCGGGAGTCCCGTGGCTACGCAATCATTTCCTATGAATTACATTGGTCCCGTGGGAGGTGTTGGTTCCTCCCACGGGCCCATTCCAGAGCTATTTTGGGTTTTCACCCTCTAACGCCATGTTTTTAAAGCTAAGTCTAGAAATATGAAAATTATCATCGTATTCTCTCAACCGGGGGTCCCGTCGCTGCGTGATCAGTTCATACGAGTTACATTGGTCCCGTAGGAGGTGTTGGTGCCTCCCACGGGGCCATTCGGGGGCTATTTTGGGTTTCCCCCTCTAATGCCATGTTTTTAAGCCTAAGTCTAGAAATATGCGAATTATCGTTGTATTCTCAAACCGGTAGTCCCGTGGCTGCGCGATTAGTTCCTACGAGTCACATTGGTCCCGTGAGAGGTGTTGGTGCCACCCACAGGGTCGTTGGGGGGCTATTTCGGGTTTCCCCCCACCAAAGCCATGTTGTGCCTAAGTCTAGAAATATGAAAATTATCGTCTTATTCTCTAATCGAGAGTCTCGTGGCTATTCGGTTAGTTCCTACGAGTTATATTGGTCCGTGGGAGGTGTTGGTGCCTCCCACGGGGCCATTCGGGGGGTGTTTGGATTTTCAGCCTCCAAGGCCATGTTTTTAAGCCTAAGTCTATAAATAGACAAATTATCATCGTATTCTCCAACCGAAAGTCCGTTGGGTGCGCGATCAATTCCTACGAGTCACATTGGTCCACGTGGGAGGTGTTGGTGCCTCCCAAGGGGCAATTCGGGGGCTGTTTTCGGTTTTCACCCTCTACTGCCATGTTTTTATGCCTAAGTCTAGACATATATAAATTAACATCGTATTCTCCAACCGGGAGTCCCTTGGGTGCGCAATCAGTTCCTACGAGTCACGTTGGTCCCGTGGGAGGTATTGGTGCCACCCACGGGGCTATTTCAGGTTTTCACTCAATAACGCCATGTTTTTAAGCCTAATTCTATAAAAGGCAAATTACCGTCGAATTTTCAGACCGGGACTCCTATGGATACACGCTATGTTCGTACGAGTTACATTGGTCCAGTGGGAGGTGTTGGTTCCTCCCATGGGGCCCTTCGGGGGATGTTTCGGGTTTTCACCCTCTAACGTCATGTTTTTAAGCCTAAGTCTAGAAATATGCAAATTATCATAATATTCTCAAACCGGGAGTCCCACGGCTGCACGGTCTGTTCCTACGAGTCACATTGGTCTCGTGGGGGGTGTTAGTGCCACCGACGGGGCCGTTCGAGATATGTTTTGGGTTTTCACACACTAACACCATGTTTTTAAACCTAAATCTATGAATATCCAAATTACCATCGTATTTTCAAATCGTGAGTCCCGTGCCTACGTGGTCAGTTCCTATGAGTTACATTGGTCCAGTGAGAGGTGTTGGTGCCTCCTACGGGGCCATTCGGGGGACTATTACAAGTTTTCATCCTCTAATGCTATATTTTTAAGCCTAAGTCTAGAAATATACACATTATCGTCATATTCTCAAATCGGGAGTCCCGTAGCTTCACGCTCAGTTCCTACGAGCCACATTGGCCCCGTGGGAGGTGTTGATGCCACCCACGGGGCTGTTTCGGGTTTTCACTCACTAACGCCATGTTTTCAAGCATAAGTCTATAAAAATGCAAATTACCATCATATTCGCAAACTGGGAGTCCCGTGGCTACGTGGTCAGTTCCTACGAGTTACATTGGTCCCATAGCAGGTGTTGGTGCCTCCACGGGACCATTCAGGGGCAGTTTTGGGTTTTCACCCTCTAACGCCATGTTTTTAAGCATAAGTCTAGAAATATGAAAATTATTGTCGTATTCTCAAACTGGGAGTCTCGGGGTTGCGCGGTCAGTTCCTACGAGTTACATTGGTCCCGTAGGAGGTGTTGGTGCGTCCCACGGTGCCGTTCGGGGGCTGTTTTGGGTTTTCACACTATAATGCCATGTTTTTAAGCCTAAGTCTAGAAATATGTAAATTATCGTTGTATTTTGAAATCGGGAGACACACTGTCCTATTCTCAAACCGGGAGTCTCGTGGCTACGCGATCAGTTCCTATGAGTTACAATGGTCCCATGGGAGGTGCTGGTGCCTCCCATAGGGCCGTTTGGGGGCTATTTCGGGTTTCACACTCTAACGATATGATACTAAGCCTAAGTCTAAAAATATGAAAATTATCGTCGTATTCTAAAACTGAGAGTCCCACGGTTGCGCGGTCAGTCCCTACAAGTCACATTGATTTCGTGGAAGGTGTTGGCGCCACCCACGGGGCCGTTCGGGGGCTGCTTTGGTTTTCACCCACTAATGCCATATTTTTAAGCCTAATTCTAGAAATATGCAAATTACCATTGTATGCCAAAAATAGGAGTCCCGCGGCTACGCGATCTGTTCCTGCGAGTCACATTGGTCCCGTGAGAGGTGTTGGTGCTACCCACGGGGCCGTTCGGGGGCTGCTTCTGGCTTTCACCCACTAACGCCATATTTTTAAGCCTAAGTATAGAAATATGAAAATTATCCTCAAATTTTCAAAATGGGAGTCCCTTGGCTACGCTGTCAGTTCCTACAGGTCACATTGATTCCGTGGGAGGTGTTGGTGCCACCCGCGAGGCCGTTCGGGGGCTGCTTTGGGTTTTCAACCACAAATGCCATGTTTTTAAGCCTAAGTCTAGAAAAGATCCAAATTATCATCGTATTCTAAAATCCAGAGTCCCGCGGTTGCGCGGTCAGTTCCTACGAGTCACATTGGTCCCGTGAGAGGTGTTGGTGCCACCCATGGGGCCGTTCGGGGGCTGCTTCTGATTTTCACCCACTAATGCCATATTTTTAAGCCTAAGTCTAGAAATATGCAAATTATCATTGTATTCTCAAACTGAGAGTCCCGTGGCTGTGCGGTCAGTTCCTACTAGTTACATTGGTCTCGTGGGTGGTGTTGTTGCCTCCTCTGGGGCCATTCGGGGGATGTTTCGGGTTTTCACCCTCTAACGCAATGTTTTTAAGCCTAAGTCTAGAAATATGCAATTTATCATCATATTCTTAAATCGGGAGTCCCATGGCTACGCGATCAGTTCCTACGAGTCACATTGGTCCCGCGGGAGGTATTGGTTCCACCCACGGGGCCGTCCGTGGGTTGCTTCGTATTTTCACCCACTAACGCCATGTTTTTAAGCCTAAGTCTAGAAATATGAAAATTACCATTGTATTCTCAGGCCAGGAGTCCCACGACTATGCGGAAAGTTCCTACGAGTCACGTTGGTCTCGTGTGAGGTGTTGGTGCCTCCCACGGGGCCGTTCGGGAGCTACTTCAGATTTTTGCACACTAATACCATATTTTTTAGCCTAAGTCTATAAATATGAAAATTACCGTTATATTCTGAAACCGAGAGGCCCGTGGCTGCATGGTCATTTCCTATGAGTTACATTGGTCCTGTTGGAGGTGTTGGTACCTCCCACGGGGTTATTTGGCGGTTGTTTTTGGTTTTCACTCTCTAACGCCATATTTTTAAGCCTAAGTCTAGAAATATGCAAATTATCGTCGTATTCTCAAACCGAAAGTCCCGCGGCTTCACGGGCAGTTCCTACGAGTCACATTGGTCCCGTGGGAGGTGTTGGTACCACCCACGGGGCCGTTCGAGGGCTGTTTCGGGTTTTCACCCACTAACACCATGTTTTTAAGCCTAAGTCAAGAAATATGCAAATTATCGTTGTATTCTCAAATCGGGAGTCCCATGGCTATGCGGTCAGTTCCTATGAGTCATATTTGTCCCGGGGGAGGTGTTGGTACTACCCACGGGGCCGTTCGGGGCCTGTTTTGAGTTTTCACCCATTAACGCCATGTTTTTAAGCCTAAGTCGTGAAATATACAAATTACCATCGTATTCTCAAACTGGGAGTCCCCTGGCTGCGTGGTCTATTCTTATGAGTTACATTGGTACCGTGGGAGGCGTTGGTGCCTCCTACGGGGCCTTTTGGGGGCTGTATCGGGCTTTCACCCACTAATGCCATGTTTTTATGCATAAGTCTAGAAATATGCAAATTATCATCTAATTCTACAACCGGGAGTCCCGTGACTGCATGGTCAGTTCCTACGACTAAAATTGGTCCCGTAGGTGGTGTTGGTGCCTCCCAAGGGGCCCTTCGGGGGATGTTTCGAGCTTTCACCCACTGACGCCATGTTTTTAAGGCTAAGTCTAGAAATAAGCAAATTACTGTCGTATTCTCAAACCAGAAGTCCCGTGACTGCGCGGTCAGTTCCTACGAGTAACATTGGTCCCGTGGGTGGTGTTGGTGCCTCCCACGAGGCTGTTTGGTGGCTATTTTGGGTTTTCACCCTCTAATGCCATGTTTTTATGCCTAAGTCTAGAAATACATAATTATCGTCATATTCTCAAATCGGGAGTCCCGCGGCTGCACGGTAGTTCCTACAAGTCACATTGATTACGTGGGAGGTATTGGCGCCACCCACGGGGCTGTTCGGGGGTTATTTCGGGTTTTCACCCACTAACGCCATGTTTTACCTAAGTTTATAAATATGCAAATTACCGTCATATTCCCAAATCGGGAGTCCCGTAGCTACGTGGTCTGTTCCTATGAGTTATATTGGTCCGGTGGGAGGTTTTGGTGCCACCCACGGGGCCATTCGGGGGCTATTTCAGGTTTTGCCCCCCTAACGCCATTTTTGCCTAAGTTTAGAAATATGTAAATTGTCATCGTATTATGAAATCGAGAGTCTCGGGGCTGCACGATCTGTTCCTACGAGTTATATTGGTCCCGGGGGGAGGTGTCGGTGCCTCCTAAGGGGGCGTTCGGGGGCAGTTTTGGTTTTTCACCCATTAACGCCATGTTTTTAAGCCTAAGTCTAGAAAAATACAAATTACGATCGTATTCTCAAACGGGGAGTCCTGTGGCTGCGCGATGAGTTCCTACGAGTTACATTGGTCCCGTGGGAGCCATTCGGGGGCTGTTTTGTGTTTTCACCCTCTAACATCATGTTTTTAAGCCTAAGCCTAAAAATATGAAAATTATCATTGTATTCTCAAACCGGAGTCTCGGGGGTGCGCGGTCAATTCCTACGAGTTACATGGTCCCGCGGGAGGTGTTGGTGCCTCCCATTGGGCCATTTGGGGGCTATTTTAGGTTTTCACCCTCTAACACCATGTTTTTAAGCCTAAGTCTAGCAATATGCGAATTATCATCGTATTCTCAAACCCGGAGACCTGCCGTCGTATTCTCAAACAAGGATTCCCGTGGTTGCATGGTCAGTTCCTAGAGTCACATTGGTCCCGTGGGAGGGGTTGGTGCCTCCCACGGGGCCGTTTGGGGCTGTTTTGGATTTTCACCCTCTAATGCCATGTTTTTAAGTCTATGTCAAGAAATATGTAAATTATTGTCGTATCCTGCGTATGCGCCGTCAGTTTTTACGAGTCACATTATTACCGTGGGAGGAGTTGGTGGCACCCACGGGGCCGTTCGAGGGCTGCTTCGGGTTTTCACCCACTAACACAATGTTTTGAATCCTAAGTCTAGAAATATGCAAATTATCGTATTATTCTCAAACTGGAAGTCCCGCGGCCGCGTGGTCAGTTCTTACGAATTACATTTGTCCCGTGGGAGGTTTTCGTGCCACCCACAGGGCCGTTCGGGGGTTGTTTTGGATTTTCCCCAACTAAAACCATGTTTTACCAAAGTCTAGAAATATGCATATTATGGTTGTATTCTCAAACTGGGATTCCTATGGCTGCGCGGTCAGTTCCTACGAGTTACATTGGTCCCGTGGAGGTGTTGGTGCCTCCCATGGGGCCGTTCGGGGGCTGTTTTGGGTTTTCACCCTCTAACGCCATGTTTTTAACCCTAAGTCTAGAAATATGCAAATTATCATCGTATTCTGAAATCGGGAGTCCCGTGGCTGCGCGTTCAGTTCCTACGAGTCACATTGGTCCCGTGGGAGGTGTTGTTGCCACCCACGGGGTCGTTCGGGGGCTGTTTCGGGTTTTCAGCCACACTAACACCAGGTTTTTAAGCCTAAGTCAAGAAATATGCAAATTATTGTTGTATTCTCAAATCGGGAGTCCCGCGATTGCGTGGTCAGTTCCTACGAGTCATATTTGTCCCATGGGAGGTGTTGGTACTAACCACGGGGCCGTTCTGGGACTGTTTCGAGTTTTCACCCATTAACGCCATGTTTTTTAACCTAAGTCAAGAAATATACAAATTACCGTCATATTCTCAAACCCGCAGTCCCGTGGCTGCGTAGTCAGTTCCTACGAGTTACATTGGTACCATGGGAGGCGTTGGTACGTCCTATGGGGCCTTTTGGGGACTGTATCGGGCTTTCACCCACTAACGCCATGTTTTTATGCCTAAGTCTAGAAATATGCAAATTATCATCGTATTCTAGAACCAAGAGTCCCGTGACTGCGTGGTGAGTTCTTACGAGTAACATTGGTCCCGTGGGAGGTGTTGGTGCCTCCCACGGGGCCCTTCGGGGGCTGTTTCGAGCTTTCACCCACTGACGCCATGTTTTCAAGCCTAAGTCTGGAAATAAGCAAATTGCCGTTGTATTCTCAAACCATAAGTCCCGTGACTGCGCGGTCAGTTCCTATGAGTTACATTGGTTTTATGCGTGTCGTTGGTGCCTCCCACGGGGCCGTTTGGAGGTTATTTTGGGTTTTGACCCTCTAATGCCATGTTTTTAAGCCTAAGTCTAGAAATATATAATTATCGTCGTATTCTCAAAACGGGAGTCCTGCGGCTGCGCGGTCAGTTCCTACAAGTCACATTGATTCCGTGAGAGGTGTTGGTGCCACCCACGGGGCAGTTAGGGGGCTATTTCGGGCTTTCACCCACTAACGCCATGTTTTACCTAAGTCTAGAAATGTGCAAATTATCGTCGTATTGTCAAATCGGCAGTCCGATGGCTGCACGGTCAGTTCCAATGAGTCACATTGGTCCAATGGGAGGTGTTGGTGCCACCCACGGGGCCGTTTGGGCGTTGCTTCCGGTTTTCACCCACTAACGCCATGTTTTTAGGCCTAAGTAAAAAAAATATGCAAATTACCATCGTGTTCTGAAACTAGGATTTCCGCGGGTGCGTGGTTAGTTCCTATGAGTTTCATTGGTCTCGTGGGAGGTGCTGGTGCCACCCACTAACGCCGTATTTGCCTAAGTCTAGAAATATGCAAATTATCGTCGTATTCTCAAACCGGGAGTCCCCAACTCGCGGTCTGTTATTACGAGTTACATTGGTCCCGTGGGAGGTTTTGGTGCCTCCTAAAGGACCGTTCGGGGGCTGTTTTGAGTTTTCACCCTCTAACGCCATATTTCTAATCATAAGTCTAGAAATATGAAAATTATCATCATATTCTCAAAACTGGGAGACCCGCCATCGTATTCTCCAACCATAAGTCCCGCGAGTGCGGAGTCAGTTCCTATGAGTTACATTGGTCCCGTAGGAGGTGTTGATGCCTCCTACGGGGCCGTTTGGGGGCTGTTTTGGGTTTTCACGCTCTAATGCCATGTTTTTAAACCTAAGTCTAGAAATATACAAATTATCATCATTTTCTCAAACCGGGAGTCCCGCGAGTGAGCGGTCAGTTCCTACAAGTCACATTAATTCCGTGGGAGGAGTTGGTGCCACCCACGGGGCTGTTCGGGGGCTATTTAAAGTTTTCACCCATTAACGCCATGTTTTACGTAAGTCTAGAAATATACAAATTACAGGTGTATTATCAAACCGGGAGTCCCGCGGCTGAACGATCAGTTACAATGAGTGACATTGGTCCAGTGGGAGGTGTTGGTGCCACCTACGGGGCCATTCGGGGGCTGCTTCGGGTTTTCACCCACAAAAGCCATGTTTTAGAACTAAGTCTAGAAATATGCAAATTACCATCGTATTCTCAGACCGGAAGTCCCGCAGCTGCGTGGTCAGTTCCAATGAGTTACATTGGTTCCGTGGGAGGTTTTGGTGCCACCCACGTGGCCGTTTAGGGTCTGTTTTAGGTTTTCTCCACTAACACCATTTTTGCCTAAGTCTAAAAATATGCAAATTGTTGTCATATTATCAAACCGAGCATCTCGGGGCTGCGTGATCAGTTCCTATGAGTTATATTGGTCTTGTGGGAGGTGTCGGGGCCTCCTACGGGGGCATTCGGGGGCTGTTTTGGGTTTTAACCCACTAACTCCATGTTTTTAAGCCTTTGTCTAGAAAAATTAAAATCACCATCATATTATGAAACGGGGAGTCCGTGGCTGCACGATCAGTTCCTACGAGTTACATTGGTCCCGTGGGATGTGTTGGTGCCTCCCACAGGGCCATTTGGGGGTTGTTTTGGGTTTTCAACCTCTAACGCCATATTTTTAACCCTAAGTCTAGAAATATGCAAATTATCATTGTATTCTCAAATCGGGAGTCCCGTGGCTGCGCGGTAAGTTCCTACAAGTCACATTTGTCCCGTGGGAGGTGTTGGTACTACCCACGGGGCCATTCTGGGACTGTTTCTAGTTTTCACCCATTAACGCCATGTTTTTAAGCCTAAGTCGAGAAATATACAAATTACCGTCGTATTCTCAAACTGGGAGTCCCGTGGCTGCGTGGTCGGTTCCTACGAGTTTCATTGGTAACATGGGAGGCGTTGGTACCTCCCACGGGGCCTTTTGGGGGTTGTATCGGGCTTTCACGCACTAACGCCATATTTTTATGCTTAAGTATAAAAATATGCAAATTATCGTCGTATTCTAGAACCGGGAGTCCCGTGACTACGTGGTCAGTTCTTACGAGTAATATTGGTCCCGTGGGAGGTGTTGGTGCCTCCCACGAGGCCCTTCGGGGGCTGTTTTGAGCTTTCACCCACCGACGCCATGTTTTCAAGCCTAAGTCTAGAAGTAAGCAAATTATTGTTGTATTCTCAAAGCAGAAGTCCCGTGACTGTGCGGTCAGTTCCTGTGAGTTACGTTGGTCCCGTGGGTGGTGTTGGTGCCTCCCACAGGGCCGTTTTGGGGTTATTTTGGGTTTTCACCCTCTAATGCCATGTTTTTAAGCCTAAGTCTATAAATACATAATTATCGTCGTATTTTCAAACCGGACGTCCCGCGGCTGCGCGGTCAGTTCCTACAAGTCACATTGATTCCGTGAGACGTGTCGGTGCCACCCACGGGGCAGTTCGGGGGCTGTGTCGAGTTTTGACCCACTAACGCCAGGTTTTACCTAAGACTAGAAATATGCAAATTATCATCGAATTCTCAAATCAGGAGTCCCGCGGCTGCACAGTCAGTTACAATGAGTCACATTGGTCCAGTGGGAGGTGTTCGGGGGCTGCTTCGAGTTTTCACCCACTAACGCCATGTTTTTAGGCCTAAGTCTAGAAATATGCAAATTACCATCGTATTATAAAACCAGGAGTCCTGCGGCTACATGGTTAGTTCCTATGAGTTACATTGTTCCCGTGGGAGGTGCTAGTGCCACCCACTAACGCCATGTTTCCTAAGTCTAGAAATATACAAATTATCATTATATTCTCAAAACTGGGAGACCCGTCGTTGTATTCTCCAACCAGAAGTCCCGCGAGTGCGGAGTCAGTTCCTATGAGTTACATTGGTCCCATGGGAGGTGTTGATGCCTCCTCCGGGGCCGTTTGGGAACTGTTTTGGGTTTTCACCCTCTAATGCCATGATTTTAAACCTAGGTCTAGAAATGTGAAAATTATCGTCATATTCCTACAAGTCACATTAATTCCATGGGAGGAGTTGGTGCCACCCACGAGGCTGTTCGGGGGTTATTTCGGGTTTTCACCCACTAACGCCATGTTTTACGTAAGTCTAGAAATATACAAATTACAGGCGTATTATCAAACCGGGAGTCCCGTGGCTGCACGATCAGTTCCAATGAGTGACATTGGTCCAGTGGGAGGTGTTGGTGCCACCCACGGGGCCATTCGGGGGCTGCTTCGCGTTGTCAACCACAAACGCCATGTTTTAGGCCTAAGTCTAGAAATATGCAAATTACCGTCGGATTCTCAAACCGGGAGTCCCGCAGCTGCGTGGTTAGATCCTATTAGTTACATTGGTCCCGTGGGAGGTTTTGGTGCCACCCACGGGGCCGTTCAGGGTCTGTTTTAGGTTTTTCTCCACTAACGCCATTTTTACCTATGCCTAGAAATATGTAAACTGTCGTCATATTATCAAACCGAGAGTCTCGGGGCTGCGCGATCAGTTCCTATGAGTTATATTGGTCTCGTGGGAGGTTTCGGTGCCTCCTACGGGGTCATTCGGGGGCTATTATGGGTTTTCACCATCGTATTATCAAACGGGGAGTCCCGTGGCTGTGCGGTAAGTTCCTACGAGTCACATTGGTCCCGTGGGAGGTGTTGGTGCCACCCATGGGGCCGTTTGGTGGTTGTTTCGGGTTTTCACCCACTAACACCATGTTTTTAAGCCTAAGTAATAAAAAATGCAAATTATCATCGTATTGTCAAATCAGGAGTCCCGCGAATGCGCGGTCAGTTCCTACGAGTCATATTTGTCCCGTGGGAGGTGTTGGTGCCTCCCACGGGGCCGTTTGGGGGTTCTTTTGGGTTTTCATCCTCTAACTCCATCTTTTTAAGCCCAAGTCTATAAATATGCAAATTATCATCGTTTTCTCAAATCGGGAGTCCCGCGGCTGCACGGTCAGTTCCTACGAGTCACATTAGACATGTGGGAGGTGTTGGTGCCACCCACGGGTACGTTTGGGGGCTGTTTCGGGTTTTCTCCCACAAATGCCATGTTTTTGCTAAGTTCAGAAATATAAAAATTAGCGTCAAATTCTGAAATCGGGAGTCCCGTGGCTGCGCGGTCAGTTCCTACGAGTCACATTGCTCCCGTGGGAGGTGTTGGTGCCATCCATGGGGCCGTTCGGGGGCTGTTTTGGGTTTTCACCCACTAACACCATGTTTTTAAGCCTAAGTAAAGAAATATGCAAATTATCGTTGTACTCTCAAATCGGGAGTCCCGCGAATGCGCGGTCAATTCCTACTAGTCATATTTGTCCCGTGGGAGGTGTTGGTACTACCCACGGGGCTGTTCTGGGACTGTTTCGAGTTTTCACCCATTAACGCCATGTTTTTAAGCCTAAGTCGAGAAATATACAAATTACCATCGTATTCTCATATCGGGAGTCTCGTGGCTGCGTGGTCAGTTCCTACGAGTTACATTGGTACCATAGGAGGCGTTGGTACCTCCCACGGGGCATTTTAGGGGATGGATCGGGCTTTCACCCACTAACGCCATGTTTTTATGCCTAATTCTAGAAATATGCAAATTATCATCGTATTCTATAACCGGGAGTCCCGTGACTGCGTGGGCAGTTCTTACGAGTAACATTGGTCCCGTGGGAGGTGTTGGTGCCTCCCACGGGGCCCTTCGGGGGCTGTTTCGAGCTTTCACCCACTGACGCCATGTTTTCAAGCCTAAGTCTAGAAATAAGCAAATTACCATTGTATTCTCAAACCAGAAGCCCCGTGACTGCGCGGTCAGTTCATACGAGTTACATTGGTCCCGTGGGTGGTGTTGGTGCCTCCCACGGGGCCGTTTGGGGGTTATTTTGGGTTTTCACACTCTAATGCCATGTTTTTAAGCCTAAGTCTAGAAATACATAATTATCATCGTATTCTCAAATCGGGAGTCCCGCGGCTGTGCGGTCAGTTCCTATAAGTCACATTGATTCCGTGAGAGGTGTTGGTGCCACCCATGTGGTAGTTCGAGGGTTGTTTCAGGTTTTTTCCCACTAACGCCTTGTTTTACCTAAGACTAGAAATATTCAAATTATCATTGAATTCTCAAATCGGGAGTCCCGCGACTGCACGGTCAGTTCCAATGAGTCACATTGGTCCAGTGGGAGGTGTTGGTGCCCCCCACGGGGCCGTTCGGGGGCTGCTTCGGGTTTTCACCCACTAACGCCATGTTTTTAGGCCTAAGTCTAGAAATATGAAAATTACCGTCGTATTCTAAAACCAGGAGTGCCGCGGCGGCATGGTTAGTTCCTATTTGTTACAATGTTCCCGTGGGAGGTGCTAGTGCCACCCACTAACTCCATGTTTGCCTAAGTCTAGAAATATGCAAATTATCATCGTATTCTCAAACCGGGAGTCCCACGGCTGTGCGGTCAGTTCCTACAAGTTACATTGTCCCGTGGGAGGTTTTAGTGTTTCCCAGAGGGCCGTTCGGGTGTTGTTTTGGGTTTTTACCCTCTAACGTCATGTTTCTAATCCTAAGTCTAGAAATATGCAAATTATCATCGTATTCTCGAAATTGGGAGACCCGTCGCCGTATTCTCCAACCAGAAGACCCGCGACTGCGCGGTCAGTTCCTACGAGTTACATTGGTCCCTTAGGAGGTGTTGATGCCTCCTACAAGGCCGTTTGGGGTCTTTTTCGGTTTTCACATTCTAATTCCATGTTTTACGTGAGTCTAGAAATATACAAATTATCGGCGTATTCTCAAACCAACAGTCCCACGACTGCACGGTCAGTTCCAATGAGTCACATTGATCTAGTGGGAGGTGTTGTAGCCACCCGCGGGGCCGTTCGGGGGCTGCTTCGAGTTTTCACCCACTCATGCCATGTTTTCGGCCTAAGTCTAAAAATATGCATATTACCATCGTATTCTCAAAGCAGGAGTCCCGCACTTGCGTGGTCAGTTCCTATGAGTTACATTGGTCCCGTGGGAGGTTTTGGTGCCACCTACGGAGACGTTCAGGGGCTGTTTCAGGTTTTTCCCCACTAACTCCATTTTTGCCTAAGTCTAAAAATATGCAAATTGTTGTCGTATTATGAAACCGAGAGTCTCAGGGCTGCCCGATCAATTCCTATTAGTTATATTTGTCTCGTGGGAGGTGTCGGTGCCTCATACGGGGGCATTCGAGGGTTGTTTTGGGTTGTCACCCACTAACGCCGTGTTTTTAAGCCTAAGTTTAGAAAAATAGAAATTACCATTGTATTCTCAAACGGGGTGTCCCGTGGCACCGCGGTCAGTTCCTACGAGTTACATTAGTCCCATGGGAGGTGTTGGTGCCTACCACGGGGCCATTCGGGGGCTGTTATGTGTTTTCACCCTCTAACGTCATGTCTTTAAGCCTAAGTCTATAAATATGAAAATTATCATCGTATTCTCAAATCGGAGTCCTGGGGCTGCGCGGTCAGTTCCTACGAGTTACATTGGTCCCGCGAGAGGTGTTGGTGCCTCCTATTGGGCCATTTGGGAGTTGTTTTAGGTTTTCACCCTCTAACACCATGTTTTTAAGCCTAAGTCTAGAAATATGCAAATTATCATCGTATTCTCAAACCCGAAGACCCATCGTCGTATTCTCAAACCGGAGTCCCGGGGCTGGGCGGTCAGTTCCTACGAGTTCTATTAGTCCCGTGGGAGAGGTTGGTGCCTCCCACAGGGCCGTTTGGGGGCTGTTTTTGGTTATCACCCTCTAATGCCATTTTTATAAGCATAAGTATAGAAATATGTAAATTATTATCGTATTATCAAACCGAGAGTCCCGCGGATGCGCGATCAGTTTCGACGAGTCACATTGGTCTCGTGGGAGGTGTTGGTGCCACCCACGGGGCCGTTCGGGGGATGCTTTGGGTTTTCACCCACTATTACCATGTTTTGAAGCCTAAGTATAGAAATATGAAAATTACCATAATATTCTCAAACAGGTAGTCCCGCAGCTGCGTGGTCAGTTCCTACGAATTACATTGGTCCCGTGGGAGGTTTTGGTGCCACCAACAGGGCCGTTTGGGGGCTATTTCGAGTTTTCCCCCACTAATGCCATGTTTTAGCAAAGTCTAGAAATATGCAAATTATAGTTGTATTCTCAAATCGGAATTCCCATTGCTGCGTGGTCAGATCCTACGAGTTGCATTGGTCCCGTGGAGGTGTTGGTGCCTCCCATGGGGCCGTTCAGGGGCTGTTTAGGGTTTTCACCCTCTAACACCTTGTTTTAAGCGTAAGTCTAGAAATTTGTAAATTAACATCGTATTCTCAAACCGATAGTCCCGTGGCTGCGCGGTCAGTTCCTACGAGTTAGATTGGTCCCGTAGGAGTTGTTGGTGCCTCCCACGAGGCCTTTCGGAGGCTGTTCGAGATTTCACCCACTAATGCCATGTTTTTAAGCATAAGTCTAGAAATATACAAATTATAGTTGTATTCTAAAACCGGGAGACCCGTGGCTGCTTGGTCAGTTCTTATGAGTTACACTGGTCCCGTGGGAGGGTTAGTGCCTCCCACGGGGACATTCAGGGGTTGTTTTGGGTTTTCACCCTTTAACGCCATGTTTTTAAGCGTAAGTCTAGAAATATGCAAATTACTGTCGTATTCTCAAACCGGGAGTCCCGTGGCTGCGCGATCACTTCCTATGAGTCACATTGGTCCCGTGGGAGGTGTTGGTGCCACCCACGGGGTCGTTCGGGTGCGATTTTGAGTTTTCACCCACACACACACACCATGTTTTTAAGCCTAGGTCAAGAAATATGCAAATTATCGTTCTATTCTCAAATCGGGAGTCCCGCGGCTGCGCGGTCTGTTCCTACGAGTCATATTTGTCCCGTGGGAGGTGTTGGTACTACCCACGGGACCGTTCGGGGGCTGTTTCGAGTTTTCACCCATTAACGCCATGTTTTTAAGCCTAAGTCAAGAAATATACAAATTACCGTCATATTCTCAAACCGGGAGTCCCGTGGCTGCGTGGTCAGTTCTTACGAGTTACCTTGGTACCGTGGGAGGCGTTGGTGCCTCCCACGGGGCCTTTTGGGGGCTGTATCGGGCTTTCACCCACTAACGCCATGTTTTTATGCCTAAGTCTAGAAATATGCAAATTATCGTCGTATCCTAGAATCAGGAGTCCCGTGACTGCGCGGTCAGTTCCTGCGAGTTACGTTGGTCCCGTGGGTGGTGTTGGTGCCTCCCACGGGGCCGTTTGGGGGCTATTTTGGGTTTTCACCCTCTAATGCCATGTTTTTAAGCCTAAGTGTAGAAATATATAATTATCCTCGTATTCTCAAAGAGGGACTCCCACGGGACCAATGTAACTCGTAGGAACTGACCGCGCATTTGTCCTGTGGGAGGTGTTGGTACTTCCCACGAGGCTATTTGGCGGTTGTTTTTGGTTTTCACCCTCTAACGCCATATTTTTAAGCCTAAGTCTAGAAATATGCAAATTATCGTCGTATTCTCAAACCGAAAGTCCCGCGGCTTCGCGGTCAGTTCCTACAAGTCACATTGATTCCGTGGGAGGTTTTGGTGCCACCCACGGGGCTATTCGGGGGCTGTTTCAGGTTTTCACCCACTAACACCATGTTTTACCCAAGTCTAGAAATATGCAAATTACCGTCGTATTCTCAAATCTGGAGTCCTGCGGCTGTACGATCAGGTCCAATGAGTCACATTGTTCCAGTGGGAGGTGTTGGTGCCACCCACAGGGTCGTTCGAGAGATGCTTCGGGTTTTCACCCACTAACTCCATGTTTCCACGCCTAAGTCTAGAAATATGCAAATTACGGTCGTATTCTCAAACAAGGAGCCCCGCGTCTGCGTGGTTAGTTCCTATGTGTTTCATTGGTCCCGTGGGCGGTACTGGTGCCACTAACTAACGCCATGTTTGCCTAAGTCTAGAAATATGCAAATTGTCATCGTATTCTCAAACTGAGAGTCCTAGGGCTATGCAGTCAGTTCTTATGAGTTATATTTATCCCGTTGGAGGTGTCGGTGCCTCCCACGGGACCGTTCGGGAGATGTTTTGGGTTTTCACACTCTAACACCATGTTTTTAAGGCTAAGTCTAGAAAGATGCAAATTATCGTCGAATTCTAAAACCAGGAGACCCACTGTCGTATTCTCAAATCGAGAGTCCCTTGGTTACGCGGTTAGTTCCGACGAGTCATATTGGTCCCGTGGGGGGTGTTGGTTCCACCCACGGGGCTGTTCGATTTTTATAGCGTTTTCACCCATTAACGCCATGTTTTTAAGCCTATGTCTAGAAATATGCAAATTACCATCGTATTTTCAAACCGGAAGTCCCATGGTTGCGCGATCAGTTCCTACGAGTTACATTGGTCCTATGGGAGGTGTTGGTCCCTCCAACGGGGCTGTTCGGGGGTTGTTTTTGTTTTTCACCCTCTAACGCCATGTTTTTAAGCCTAAGTCTAGAAATATTTAAATTATCATCATATTCTTAAACCGGGAGTCCCGCGGCTACGCGATCAGTTCCTACGAGTCACATTGGTCCCGTGGGAGGTGTTAGGGCCACCCGCGCGGCTGTTCGAGAAAATGTTTCGGGTTTTAACCCTCTAACACCATATTTTTAGACCTAAGTCTAGAAATATGCAAATTATCGTCGTATTCTCAAACCGGGAGTCCCATGGCTGCGCAGTCAGTTCTTACGAATAATATTGGTCCCGTGGGAGGTGTTGGTACCTCCCATGGGGGCGTTCGGTGGTTGTTTTGGGTTTTCACCCTCTAACGCCATGTTTTTAAGCCTAAGTCTAGAAATATAAAAATTATCGTGATATTCTCAAATTGGTCCCTTGAGAGGTGTTGGTGCCACCTACGGGGCCGTTCAGGGGCTATTTCGAGTTTTCACCCACTAAAGCCATGTTTTTAAGCCTAAGTCTAGAAATATGCAAATTAAAAAGTCATATTGTGGCTGTTCGGTCAGTTCCTACAAGTTACATTGCTCTCATGGGAGGTGTTCAGGCCACCCACAGGGCCGTTCGGGGGCTATTTCGGGTTTTCACTCACTAACACCATGTTTTTAAGCCTAAGTCTTAAAATATGAAAATTACCATCATATTCACAAACCGAGAGTCCCGTGGATGCGCAGTCAGTTCCTACGAGTAATATTGGTCCCGTGGGTGGTGTTGGTGCCTCCTACGGGGCCGTTCAGGGGCTATTTTGAGTTTTTACCCACTAACGCCAAGTTTTTAAGCCTAAGTCTAGAAATATGCAAATTATCATCACATTCTGAAACCGGGAGTCCTGGGGCTACGCGGTCAGTTCCTAGGAGTCACATTGGTCCCGTGGGAGGTTTTGGTGCCTCCTACAGGGCCGTTCGGGGGTTGTTTCGAGTTTTCACCCACTAATGCCATGGTTTTAAGCCTAAGTCTAGAAATATGCAAATTACCGTCGTATTCTCCAATCGGGAGTCCCGTGGCTGCGCGGTCAGTTCCTACGAGTTACATTGGTCACGTGGGAGGTGTTGATGCCTCACACCGGTCGCTTTGGTAGATTTTTTGGATTTTCACCCTTTAATGCCATATTTTTAAACCTATTTAGAAATATGCAAATTATCGTCATTTTTTAAAACCGGGAGTCCCCAGGCTATGCGGTCAGTTCCTACGAGTTTACATTGGTCCCGTGGGAGGTGTCAGTGCCTCACACGGGGCCCTTCGGGGTCTGTTTTGGGTTTTCACCCTCTAACACCATGTTTTTAAGCCTAAGTATAAAAATATGAAAATTACTATCGTATTCTCAAATCGGGAGTCTCGTGGCTGCGCGGTCAGTTCCTACGAGCGACATTGGTCCCGTGGGAGGTGTTGGTGCCTCCCACGGGGCCGTTCGGGGGAAATTTTGGGTTTTCAACCACTAACGCCATGTTTTTAAGCCTAAGTATAGAAATACGAAAATTACCGTCGTATTCTCAAATAGGGAGTCCCAGGGCTACGCGGTCAGTTCCTATAAGTCACATTGGTCCTGCGGGAGGTGTTGGTGCCTAACACAGGGCCCTTCGGGGGCTGTTTCGTGTTTTCACCCTCTAACGCCATATTTTTAAAATTAAGTCTATAAATATGAAAACTACCATCGTATTCTTAAATTGGGAGTTCTGGGGCTACGCAGTCAGTTCCAATGAGTAACATTGGTCTCGTGGGAGGTGTTGGTGCTTCTCGTGGGGCCGTTCGGGGGCTGTTTTGGGTTTTCACCCACTAACGCCATATTTTTAATCCAAAAATATATAAATTACCATTGTATTCTCAAATTGGAAGTCACGGAGCTATGCGGTTAGTTCCTACGAGTCACATTGGTCCCGTGGGAGGTGTTGGTTCCTCCCACGGGGCTATTCGAGGGTTATTTTGAGTTTTCACCCTCTAACGCCATGTTTTTAAGACTAAGTCTAAAAATATGCAAATTATCATTGTATTATCAAATCGGGAGTCCAGTGGCTGCGCGTTCAGTTCCTACTAGTCACATTGGTCCCGTGGGAGGTGTTGGTGCCAACCACGGGCCCTTTCGGGGGCTGTTTCGAGTTTTCACCCACTAACACCATGTTTTTAAGCCTAAGTCAAGAAATATGCAAATTATCATTTTATTCTCAAATCGGGAGTCCTGCGGCTGCGCGGTCAGTTCCTACGAGTCATATTTGTCCCGTGGGAGGTATTGGTACTACCCACGGGGCCGTTCGGGGGCTGTTTCGAGTTTTCACCCATTAACGCCATGTTTTTAAGCCTAAGTCGAGAAATATACAAATTATTGTCGTATTCTCAAACCGGGAGTCCCATGGATGCGTGGTTAGTTCCTACGAGTTACATTGGTACAGTGGGAGGCGTTGGTGCCTCCCGCGGGGCATTTTGGGGGCTGTATCGGGCTTTCACCCACCAACGCCACATTTTTATGCCTAAGTCTAAAAATATGCAAATTATCATCGAATTCTAGAACCGGGAACCCGTGACTGCGTGGTCAGTTCCTACGAGTAACATTTGTCCCGTGGGTGGTGTTGGTGCCTCCTACGAGGCCGTTTGGGAGATATTTTGGGTTTTCACCCTCTAATGCCATGTTTTTAAGCCTAAGTCTAAAAATATATAATTACCATCGTATTCTCAAAACGGGAGTCCCGCGGCTGCGCGGTCAGTTCCTACAAGTCACATTGATTCCGTGGGAGGTGCTGGTGCCACCCACAGGGCTGTTCGGGGGCTATTTTGGATTTTCACCCACTAACGCCATGTTTTACCTAAGCCTAGAAATATGCAAATTAGAGTCGTATTCTCAAATCGGGAGTCCCGTGGCTGCACTATCAGTTCCAATGAGTGACATTGTTCTGGTGGGAGTTGTTGGTGCCACCCACGGGGCCATTCAGGGGCTGCTTCGGGTTTTCACCCACTAACGCCATGTTTTTAGGCCTAAGTCTAGAAATATGCAAATTATCGTCGTATTCTCAAACTATGAGTCCCGCGGCTGCGTGGTTAGTTACTATGAGTTACATTGGTCCCGTGGGAGGTGCTGGTGCCCCCTACTAACTCCATGTTTGCCTAAGTTTAGAAATATGCAAATTGTCATCGTATTCTCAAATCGAGAGTCCCGGGGATACGTGGTCAGTTCCTACGAGTTATATTGATCCTGTGGAAGGTGTCGGTGCCTCCCACGGGGCCGTTCGGGAGATGTTTTGGGTTTTCACACTCTAACACCATGTTTTTAAGGCTAAGTCTAGAAAGATGCAAATTATCATCGTATTCTCAAACCGGGAGACCCACCGTCGTATTCAAAAATCGAGAGTCCCTTGGTTACGCGGTTAGTTCCTACGAGACATATTGGTCCCGTGGGGGGTGTTGGTGCCACCCACCGGGTTGTTCATTTTTTTTAGCATTTTCACCCATTAACGGCATGTTTTTAAGCCTAGGTCTAGAAATATGCAAAATCCCATCGTATTCTCAAACCGGGAGTTCCGTGGTTGCGTGGTCAGTTCCTACGAGTTACATTGATCCTGTGGGAGGTATTGGCGCCTCCAACGGGGCCGTTCGGGTGCTATTTTTGTTTTTTACCCTCTAACACCATGTTTTTAAGATTATGTCTAGAAATATTTAAATTATCATCATAATCTCAAACCTGGAGTCCCGTGGCTGCGCGATCAGTTCCTACGAGTCACATTGGTCCCGTGGGAGGTGTTGGTGCCACCCGCGCGGCCGATCGAGGGCTATTTCGGGTTTTCACCATCTATCATCATATTTTTAGGCCTAAGTCTATAAATATACAAATTATCATTGTATTCTCAATCCGGGAGTCCCATGGCTGCGCGATCAGTTCTTACAAATAATATTGGTCCCGTGGGAGGTGTTGGTGCCTCCCACGGGGGTGTTCGGGGGCTGTTTTGAGTTTTCGCTCTCTAACGCCATGGTTTTAAGACTAAGTCTAGAAATATAAAAATTATCATTGTATTCTCAAATTAGGAGTCCCACGGCTGCGCGGTCAGTTCCTACGAGTCACATTGGTCCCATGAGAGGTGTTGGGGCCACCTACGGGGTCGTTCGGTGGCTATTTCGGGTTTTCATCCACTAATTCCATGTTTTTAAGCCTAAGTCTAGAAATATGCAAATTAAAAAGGCGTATTCTCAAACCGTTAGTTCTGTGGCTGTGCGATCAGTTCCTACGAGTTACATTGGTCTCGTGGGAGGTGTTGGTGCCTCCTACGGGGACCTTCGGGGGCTATTTCGGGTTTTCACCTTCTAACGCCATGTTTTAAAGCATTAGTCTAGAATATGCAAAACACCGTCGTATTCTCAAACCTGGAGTACCGTGGTTGCACGATCAGTTCCTACAAGTTACATTGGTCATGTGGGAGGTGTTGGTGCCTCCAACGGGGCCGTTCGGGGGCTGTTTTGTTTTTCACCCTCTAATGCCATGTTTTTAAGACTAAGTCTAGAACTATTTAAATTATCATCATATTCTCAAACCAGGAGTCTCGCGGCTGCGCGATTAGTTCCTACGAGTCACATTGGTCCCGTGGGAGGTGTTGGTGCCACCTGCGCGGCCGTTCGAGGGTTGTTTCGGGTTTTCACCATCTAGCACCATGATTTTAGGCCTAAGTCAAGAAATATACAAATTATCGTCGTATTCTCAATCCGGGAGTCCCATGGCTGCGTGATCAGTTCTTACGAATAATATTGGTCCCGTGGGAGGTGTTGGTGCCTCCCACGGGGGCGTTCGAGGGTTGTTTTGGGTTTTCACCATCTAATGCCATGTTTTTAAGCCTAAGTCTAGAAATATAAAAATTATCGTTGTATTCTCAAATTAGGTGTCCCGCGGCTGCGCGATCAGTTCCTACGAGTCACATTGGTCCCATGAGAGGTGTTGCTGCCACCTATGGGGCCGTTCGGGGGCTATTTCGGGTTTTCACCCACAAATGCCATATTTTTTAGAATATGTCTAGAAATATGCAAATTAAAAAGTAATATTCTCATACCAAGAGTTATGTGGTTGTGCGATCAGTTCCTACGAGTTACATTGGTCTCGTGGGAGGTGTTGGTGCCTCCTACGAGGACCTTCGGGGGCTATTTCAAGTTTTCACCCTCTAACATTTTGTGTTTAAGCCCAAGTAAAGAAATATGCAAATTATTTTTATATTCTCAAATCGGGAGTCCCGTGGATGCGCGATCATTTCCTACGAGTCACATTGGTCCCGTGGGAGGTGTTCGTGCCACCCAAAGGGCCGTTCGGGGGTTATTTTGGGTTTTCACCCACTAACGCAATATTTTTAAGCCTAAGTCTATAAATGGTTAAATTACCGTCGTATTCTCAAATTGGGAGTCCCATGGCTGCACGATCAGTTCCTACGAGTTACATTGGTCTCGTGGGAGGTGTTAGTGCCACCCATGGGGCCATTCGGGGGCTGTTTTGGGTTTTCACTCACTAACGCCATGTTTTTAAGCCTAAGTCTTGAAATATGAAAATTACCATTGTATTCTCAAATCGGGAGTCCCGTGGTTGCGCAGTCAGTTCCTACGAGTAAGATTGCTCCCGTGGAAAGTGTTGGAGCCTCACACGGGGCGCTTCGGTGGCCTTTTTGGATTTTCACCCGCTAACGCCATGTTTTAAAACCTATCTAGAAATATGCAAATTATCGTCATATCCTAGAACCGGGAGTCCCCTAGCTGCGCAGTCAGTTCCTATGAGTTACATTGGTCCCGTGGGAGGTGTTGGTGCCTCACACAGGGCCCTTCAGGGGCTATTTTGGGTTTTCAACCTCTAATGGCATATTTTTAAGCCTAAGTCTATAAATATGCAAATTACCGTCGTATTCTCAAATCGGGATTCCTATAGTTGTGCGGTCAGTTCCTACGAGCAACATTGGTCCCGTGGGAGGTGTTAGTGCCTCCCACGGGGCCGTTCGGGGGCAATTTCGGGTTTTCACCCCCTAACACCATGTTTTTAAGCCTAAGTTTAGAAATATGCAAATCACCATCTTATTCTCAAACCGGGAGGCCCGGGGCTACGCGGTCAGTTCCTATGATTCACATTGGTCACGTGGGAGGTGTTGGTGCCTCACACGGGGCCCTTCGGGGGTTGTTTCGTGTTTTCACCCTCTAACACCATGTTTTTAAACCTAAGTCTATAGATATGTAAATTGCCATTGTATTCTAAAATTGGAAGTTCCGTGGCTGCTCAGTCAGTTCCTACGAGTAAGATTGGTCCCGTCGGAAGTGTTGGTGCCTCCCGTGGGGCCGTTCGAGGGTTGTTTCGGGTTTTAACCCACTAACGCCATGTTTTTAAGCCTAAGTCTAGAAATATACATATTACCATTGTATTCTCAAACTGGGAGTTCTGGGGCTACATGATTAGTTCCTACAAGTCACATTGGTCCCGTGGGAGGTGTTGGTTCCTCCCACGGGCCCATTCGGGGGCTGTTTCGAGTTTTCACCCTTTAACACCATGTTTTTAAGCATTAGTCTAAAAATATGCAAAACAGTATCGTATTCTCAAACCAGGAGTCCCGTGGTTGCACGATTAGTTCCTACGAGTCATATTGGTCCCATGGGAGGTGTTGGTGCCTCCCACGGGGTCCTCTGGGGGCTATTTCGAGTTTTCACCCTCTAACGTTTATGTGTAAGCCTAAGTCTAGAAATATGTAATTTATTTTTGTATTCTCAAATCAGGAGTCCCGTGGCTGCGCGATCAGTTCCTACGAGTCACATTGCTCCCGTGGGAGGTGTTCGTGCCACCCACAGGGCCGTTCGGGGGCTATTTTGGATTTTCACCCACTAACGCCATGTTTTAGGCCTAAGTCTATAAATATGAAAATTACCATCGTATTCTCAAACCGGGAGTCCCATGGCTGTGCAGTCAGTTCCTACGAGTTACATTGGTCTCGTGGGAGGTGTTGGTGCCACCCATGGGGCCGTTCGAGGGCTGTTTTGGGTTTTCACCCACTAACACCATGTTTTTAAGCCAAAGTCTAGAAATATGCAAATTACCATTGTATTCTCAAATAGAGAGTCAAGAGGCTACGCGGTCAGTTCCTACGAGTCACATTGGTCCCGTCGGAGGTGTTGGTGCCTCCCACAGGGCCATTCGGGGGTTATTTTGAGTTTTCACCCACTAACACCATGTTTTTAAGCCTATATCTATAAATATGAAAATTACGTTTGTATTCTCAAATCGGGAGTCACGTGGCTGCGAGGTGAGTTCCTATAAGTTAAATTGGTCCCGTGGGAGATGTTGATGCCTCCCACGGGGCCCTTCGAGGGTTGTTTCAGGTTTTCACCCTCTAACGCCATGTTTTTAAGCCTAAGTCTAGACATATGCAAATTACTATCGTATTCTCAAACTGAGAGATCCGCGGCTGCGTGGTCAGTTCCTACGAGTTATATTAGACTTGTGGGAGGTGTTATTGCCACACACAGGGCCGTTCGGGGGCTATTTCGTGTTTTCCCCACTAACGCTATGTTTTTAAGCCTAAGTCTATAAATATACAAATTACCATCGTATTCTCAAACCGGGAGTCCTGTGGCTGCGTGGTCAGTTCCTACGAGTTACATTGGTCCCTTGGGAGGTGTTGGTGCCTCCCACAGGGCCGTTCGGGGGATGTTTTGGGTTTTCACCCTTTAACGCCTTGTTTTTAAACCTAAGTCTAGAAATATGCAAATTACCGTCGTATTCTCAAACCAGGAGTTCTGTGGCTACACGGTCAGTTCCTACAAGTTACATTGGTCCTGTGGGAGGTGTCGATGACTGCCACGGGGTCCTTCGAGGGATGTTTCAGGTTTTCACCCTCTAATACCATGTTTTTAAGCCTAAGTATAAAAATATGAAAATTATCATCGTATTCTCAAATCGAGAATCTCGCGGCTCCGTGGTCAGTTCCTACGAGTTACATTGGTCCCGTGGGAGGTGTTAGTGCCACCCACGGGGTCGTTCAGGGGATGTTTCGAGTTTTCTCCCACTAACACCACATTTTTCCTAAGTCTAGAAATATGGAAATTATCGTTGTATTATCAAACCGGGAGTCTCGTGGTAGCGCGATCAGTTCCTACGAGTTATATTGCCCCGTAAGAGGTGTTGGTGCCTCCCACGAGGCCGTTTGGGGGCTATTTTGGGTTTTCACTCTCTAACCCCATGTTTTTGAACGGAAATCTAGAAATATTCATATTATCATCGGATTATCAAATCGGGTGTCCCGTGGCTTTACGGTCAGTTTCTACGAGTCACATTGGTCCCATGGGAGGTGCTGGTGCCACCCACGGGGCCATCAGGGGGCTGTTTCATGTTTTCACCCACTAACGCCATATTTTTAAGCTGAAGCCTAGAAATATGAAAATTACCTTCGTATTCTCAAATCGGGAGTCACGTGGTTGTGCGGTCAGTTCCTACGAGTTACATTTGTCCCATGGGACGTGTTGATGCCTCCCATGGGGCCCTTCGGGGGCTGTTTCAAGTTTTCATCCACTAACGCGATGTTTTCAAGCCTAAGTCTAGAAATATGTAAATTATTACCGCCTTATCAAATTGGGAGTCCCATGGCTATGCGGTTAGTTCCTGCGAGTTACATTGGTCCCATGGGAGGTGTTGGTGCCTCCCACGGGGCCGTTCGGGGGCTGTTTTGGGTTTTCACCCACTAGCGCCATATTTTTAAGCTAAATGTTAGAAATATGCAAATTACCATCGTATTCACAGAATGAGAGTCCCGAGGCAACACGGTCAGTTCCTACGAGTCACATTGGTCCCGTCGGAGGTGTTGGTGCCTCTCACGGGGCCATTCGGGGGCTGTTTCGAGTTTTCACCCACTAACGCCATATTTTTAAACCTAAGTCTATAATATGCAAATTACCAATGTATTCTCAAATCGGGAGTCACGTGGCTGCGCGGTGAGTTCCTACTAGTTACATTGGTCCCGTGGGAGGTGTTGATGCCTCCCACGGGGCCCTTCGAGGGCTGTTTCGGCTTTTCACCCTCTAACGCCATATTTTTAAGCCTAAGTCTAGACATATGCAAATTACTATTGTATTCTCAAATCGGGAGATCTGCGACTGCGTGGTCAGTTCCTACAAGTTACATTAGACCCGTGGGAGGTGTTACTGTGACCCATAAGGCCGTTCGGGGGTTATTTCGTGTTTTCCCAACTAACGCCATGTTTTTAAGTATAAATCTAGAAATATGAAAATTACCATCGTATTCTCAAATTGGGAGTCCCATGGCTTCGCGGTCAGTTCCTATGAGTTACACTAGTCCCTTGGGAGGTGCTGGTGCCTCCCACGGGGCCCTTCGGGGGATATTTTGGGTTTTCACCCTTTAACGCCAGGTTTTTAAACTTAAGTTTAGAAATATGCAAATTCCCATCGTATTCTCAAACCGAGAGTCACGTGGATCCACGGTCAGTTCCTACGAGTTACATTGGTCCTGTGGGAGGTGTTGATGACTCCCACGGGGTCCTTCGGGGGCTGTTTGGGGTTTTCATCCTCTAATGCAATGCTTTTAAGCCTAAGTCTAAAAATATGCAAATTATCGTCATATTCTCAAATCAGGAATCTAGTGCCTGCGTGGTTAGTTCCTACGAGTTACATTGGTCACGTAAGAGGTGATAGTGCCACCCACGAGGTCGTTCAGGGGATGTTTCGAGTTTTCCCCCACTAACGCCATGTTTTACCTAAGTCTATAAATATGTAAATTATCGTCGTATTATCAAACCATGAGTCTCGTGGCTGCGCGGTCTGTTCCTACGAGTTATATTGTCCCGTGGGAGGTGTTGGTGCCTCCCACGAGGCCGTTAGGGGGCTGTTTTGGGTTTTCACTCTCTAACCCCATATTTTTAAACCTAATTCTAGAAATATGCATATTATCATCGTATTCTAAAACTAGGAGTCCTGTGGCATTAAGATCAGTTTCTACGAATCACATTGGTCCCGTGGGAGGTGCTGGTGCCACCCACGGGGACGTTCAGGAGCGGTTTCAGTTTTTCACCCAGTAACGCCATGTTTTTAAGCTGAAGCCTAAAAATATGCAAATTACCTTTGTATTCTCCAATCGAGAGTCCCGTGGCTGTGCGGTCAGTTCCTACGAGTTACATTGTCCCGTGGGACGTGTTGATGTCTCCCACGGGGCCCTGCGGGCGCTGTTTCGGGTTTTCACCATCTAACGCCATATTTTTAAGCCTAAGTCTAGAAATATTCAAATTACCATCGTATTCTCAAACTGGGAGTGCCACGGTTGCTTGGTCAGTTCCTACGAGTTACATTGGACCCGTGGGAGGTGTTAGTGCCACCCACAGGGCCGTCCGGGGGCCGTTTCGAATTTTCTCCCACTAACGCCATGTTTTGCCTAAATCTAGAAATTGGCCAATTATCGTCGTATTCTCAAGTCGGGGTCCCGTGGTTGTGCCTTCAGTTCCTAAAATTTACATTGGTTTCGTAGGAGGTGTTGGAATCTCCCACGGGGCTGTTCGGGGGCTGTTTTGGGTTTTCACCCTCTAACGCCATGTTTTTATGCGTAAGTCAATAAATATGCAAATTATCATTGTATTCTCAAACTGGGAGTCCCGTGGATGTGCGGTCAGTTTCTACGAGTCAGATTGTTCCCGTGGGAGGTGTTGGTGCCACCTAAGGGGACGATCGGGGGTTGTTTCGTGTTTTCACCCACTAACATCATGTTTTTAAACCTAAGTCTAGAAATATGCAAATTATCATCGTATTCTCAAATCGGAAGTTCCGTGGCTAAGCGGTAAGTTCCTTTGAGGTACGTTGGTCCCGTGGGAGGTGTTGGTGCCTCCCATAGGGCCCTTCGGGGGATGTTTCAAGTTCTCACCCTCTAACACCATGTTTTTAAATCTAAGTCTAGAAATATGCAAATTATCATCATATTATCAAACCGGGAGTACCGTGGCTGCGCGGTCAGTTCCTATGAGTAACATTGGTCCCGTGGGAGGTATTGGTGTCTCCCACGGGGCTGTTCGGGGGTTGTTTCGGGTTTTCACCCACTAACGGCTTGCTTTTAAGCCCAAGTTTAAAAATATTCAAATTACCATCTTATTCTCAAACCAAGAGTCCCGCAACAGCATGTTCATTTCATACGAGTTACATTGGTCCCGTGTGAGGTGTTGGTTCCACTCACGGGGCCGTTCGGGGGTTGTTTCGGGTTTTCACCCTCAAATGCCTTATTTTTAAGCTTAAGGACTCATATTTTAAAATTATCGTCATATTCTCAAACTGGGAGTCCCGTGATTGCGCGGTCTATTCTTACGTGTTACATTGGTCCCGTGAGAGGTGTTGGTGCCTCTCACGGGTCCTTACGAGGGTTATTTCGTGTTTTTGCTATCTAACGCCTTATTTTTAACCTTAAGTCCTAAAATATTTTTAGTTCGAACGAGTTACATTAGTCCCGTGCGAGGTGTTGGTGCCATGGTTTTATGTTTAAGTCTATACATTAGCAAGTTATCATCGTATTCTGACACCGGGAGTCTAAAATATTTTCAATATATTATCCAATAATGAAACCAATAATTATCTCGTACTCCTTCCAATTATCCCATACTCCTTCTAACATACTATCCAACAACAAGCCAACAACCAATAATTATCCAACAGCCAAACCAATAATTATCACGTACTCCTTCTATCATCTAAAAGAATTAATAGATAATACATATCAATTATCTAACTACTTTAGTTAATGTATAGAGTACCTGGAGTGTAATGAAGAACTGGTATCCAATTGGTTAGATCTATAATACGTAAATAATGTGTTATGAAGAACGGGTATGTACAATTAAATAAAGTACCTCACAAATCCACTGAATTGTTTTTTAAAATTAAAGAAAGTAGGGGATCGTACGGGGCTGCTACAAAAAAATATATGGGCTACTACAAAACATCCTTTAAACAAAATAAGTGTTGGGGTTGGCTTTTGTCTAGGTAGAGGAATGTTTGAGTTGGATTCTTTGGTTTTCTTGGGTTGGGGTTTGAATATGCAATAATCATACATATGACCTTTGTCCATATACTAAGATAAGAGGGATGCAATATTTTTACCTGAACTCTACAATTCATCCTCAACACTTGTCCACTAATGCCATTGATCCTCACATCCAAGGCTTTACTGTGCTAACCTCCACTGTACCTGCAACTGTCATGTTTATGAGTGGATGGACTATAGACCAGCTCGATCATCTTGACTACTACAATCAACTATGTAAAGAATTGCAAATACAATAAACGCATAACAAAACTGTTAATAAATAATCAAAACTTTACTTCAATGAATGTAGTGGTTCAATTAAATCCAGCATCTTAGTACTGAATTTTGGAAACCCTACATTTAAATTGGTCAAAAGGTTAATGAAATAATTGTAGATAAAAATTTATACTCAACTTCTTAATAGAGAAAATAATCAAATCCTTAATCGTAATAATTGTCCACGTTTGAAATGCTCTCTCTTTTATTCTTCGGTCTCTGAATGGCATCTCAGTTTGTTAAAAAACAAGGAGTGTACAATTTAATTTGTATGGTCAGCATTATTCTTCCAAAAGTGTGATGAAAAGATGAAAACTCATATCAACGTAATATATGAAAGGAAAACAGTAAGATAAATGATAGTATAATTACATCGAAGTAGCCTTGAATGAATGAGTGTCTGTCAAGAATAGAGAAAAGTGATACAACTGATGCAGAGCCCTTGGCAAGATCGAAAGTCATGCTCCCAACATCAGTTCTAACTTTCCTATTACTAACTAGTATGAAAAAGTCTTAAAAACATCAACTGTTGTATGCATATATGCATTCAGTAGCATATATGCTATAACTGTATGCATATATGAACACAACAACATATATGCAAATAGAAGCATATATGCATACATATATGCAATAACTGTATATATGTTAATAACTTCTCCACGTGTCAATCGGGCATGTAAGGGAATTAAATTATCGTAACATCGTGTATCAAATTATCCATACAATGTCAGGATAATATAAGCATTAATAAGGCACCTAAGGTTAGTGATGATAATGCGACGAAACGACGAAACAGATTAAAATTTTCTAACCAAATCATTAATTTCAACACATGAACACATTATGACTATTTAGAAATCCATTTTATTATGCCCATGTGAGCATCGCAGAGTTGCCCGTGTCTAAGAAATTTTGTGAGCATTTTCAAATACTTAAGAGAGAAACAACCGCGCGGGTATGATTATTTAACACCCAAACAACAACTAACTCAAACTATTGTAAAAAACAATTGGAAAAAAAGACTTGCTTTGATTTACAAAAAGAAATATTACTACAATTACCTCGACAGATTGCTGTGTGATCGCCCAAAAGTGTCCCAAATAAAGGTCTCCATAACGTTATTATCAATTTTATCACCACCTACGGGACAAACAACAGACAACCATGTAATGTATGACGTTAGTATAAAATTCCAAGATATAACACCCCAAATGTTTGATCATATAGTACAAACAACAAACACAGCCAAGTAATGTATGGTGTTAGTTTAAAATTTCAAAATATAGCACACCAAATGTTTGATGAAGTGATAAACAAAATTATAGCACACCAAATTTTTTGTCGATGATATAAAAATGAAAAGAAAATTACTAACTGAAATCTTCCTAAGAAAAAAGAAGATACAAATTATGAAAACAAATTTTTAAAATTGACAATACTTGTACCCACTGCGTTATAGGTCCATCACCCAAACCCAATTTGGTCCAACAAAAATCAACCCACCGAACTTAAACCGGGAAGAATTCTGATCGCAACCCAGTTGAAAATCGAGAGCCAAACCCAAACCCCAGTGAGAGTAACCCAAAATTTCAAAATAATTTGGAGGGTATACATTCGATTTTCAAAAAAGTAAAGAGTAACCCAAAATTAAAAGAAAGTTAGCGGTAAAAAGGTTCATATTTCTATCAACAAGAGGTAAAAAATACCACAACGCTATTCGAGTATCCAAAAAATGCTACTCTTGAAATTGGACACATTCTTATACTTTTTATTTTCTCTTTATGAACCTTTGTTCATTTTCAGAAAAAAAGATTTGGCTCAAGATTGCCCCCTTGCAGAACGATCTAAAATAATTGATAAAGTTAGATTCCTCAACTCAAAAGTGTTATGCAAGGATATAATAGAAGAAAAGAGAAAAATGGTAGAGAGATTATACCATGGAGTGATTTTTTAAACATTAATCTCACATTGGAATTAATAATTTTTAGTCCCAATGTAAGATCAACATTTAAAACATGCGGTTGCCTACCAAGCTACCGATGATGGTGTTAGAGCTCTACCGACGACTGGCCAATACTCCTGCCATGCTACTAGTGGCTGGGTTAGATATCTCTTGACATTACCCGTAGTGTTAGGTTATTAATGTTCTTGCATCAACGCTATGTATAGATCTCGTATTAGATGATGTAAAGATCTATCACCCACAGGGATTTTTAGGGTGATGATAAAGACACCCATTATATTACTATAGACATTATAAAATACTTTAAAAAAAATATAACCCAAAGAACTCTCTCCTCTTCCTTCACTAATCTATCAAACCCTGTCCCATCTTCAAATGCCAAAGAGGAATGGAGGCTTAGACATTATCATATTCCAACCAATCAAACCTGAACAAACTCATCAAATTTGGAGTAGAGTTCTAATCTGATAATTTTCTAAAATAAATAGATTAAGATTTACCTTAATCGAATCCATTTGACTAACCTCCATTCCGCTATCATTACTCTAGTAGCAAGCAACCACCACTTTGTCCCGTGATCTTCCCCGTCCACATTCGGTGGAACCACCATCTACCTTTATATCCAATTTCCATTAATCATATATTTCCTCACTAATCATATATATACTATAAATTGTGGTGCGCTCTTATGATTCGAGATTCAAAAAGAAATAAAAAGATTGATCATAAATTGTATATTCAGTAGATAGAGAGAAAGGGTTGTGGTTTATAATGACATCACAGATATATTGAAAAAGAAAAGAGTGAGAGCCAAAATCAATACCTGAGAGACCCATCTCCTAAAACCCAAATCGCCCCTACCTCAGTAACACTCACTGAACCAACCAAATGATTTACCCTCCTAAAAAACCCACCGAACCTCCATACACGGCCATACGAACCCTTTAAAATCCGCACATGCTACCAGTGTCTGGGGAAAAAACCTCGCACCTGCTACCAGCGTTTGGGTAAGAAATAACTCCATACGGTATGCACGATACCAATCATCGCACCTTTTCCACCATTTGAGGAAGAAAAATAAACAAGATGAGCGGGGAAATGAGAATTTGAGGCGCTTTGTTTTGTTTTAGGATTAACAGTGGTCATGGCCTAGAGTCGTGACCCACCCATCGTGACCCATTAATGAAGGCAAGTGGGATATATAGTGCTTATTCATCACGTCCCATAGCCGTGACCCATACCAAGAAATGGTCATGGCCCATAGGCGTTACCCTCAATCCGTGATGTGCGACCCTTTTTCATCAACCCTAGTTCTTCAATGAGGGATGGTCACGGCCCATAGCCATGACCCACACCTAGAAATGCTCACAGCCCTAAGTCGTGACCCTCAATGTGTGTACTCTCTTCTTCGTCATGCCATGGGTCACGGACTTGGGCCGTGACCCATATACGACCAAGTTTCGAGGGAATTTTGGCGCAAGATTTGCGCTAAGATGGTCACGACCTGGTCATGGCCCAAGTTCGCGACCACTGTGGTCATGGAATTGGGTCATGACCACTTTCAGAGCATTGATAATTTAGTGTGGTAATAAATATGGTCATGCAAAATAATCAGTGGGTCACGGCCCAAGTTCGCGACCAGCTAGTCGCGGACTTGGGCCGTGACCCACTGGGTGTGACCATTCGTAGGATTTGGTGTAGTGTATGGGTGCAAATTAAAGGACTTATTGCCTTTAAATCAGATATGCACCAACCAAAAGCACTTTGGTGCTTCCTCAAAATCTTTAATAGCTTACCCTCCTACTCTTCATCTAAGCTAGAGGAGACAGTAACAGGAATTGTCTCACTTTCACCTAGCAAAGGATATTCAAAAGTGGAGGGCAGTTTGTTTTACCTCTAAAGTCAGGAATGTGTCGCTAGAGGGCACCATGTGTGCTTCCCTAAACGATAACTCTTTTAATCGAGAAACCCAATTAACATCTCTCGCGTCCTCGTTCGACGCTCTCTCATCAATTAAGCCTCTCAACTCCTCTATCTCCCTCTCAAACTCGGTGTAGGATCCCTAACTCTCATAACTAGAAGCTAGGCAAGCTTCTAAGGCATCTCCACAGTAATTTTCCTCAAATTGTTTATCTATAATTTCCTAAATTAGGCTCACCGCGTGAAAATCATCTTCTTCCCCTGCGTGTTGGGCTATGTTGAAGATGTTTATTTTTAAAGTCCTGTTACCAATAGTGATTTGCATATTCCCATTTCTAGTATTGATAATTGCGTTAGCCGTAGCTAAGAATGGGCGTCCAAGGATAATGGAAACATGATTTTTCGAGGCGAAGGATGGATCCGTGTCCTAAATGACTGGGAAGTAGAAAGTGTCCAGTTGGATTATCACGTCCTCAAATATACCCCGTGGTATCTTCATGGTTCGATCCTCTAACTGGAGAGTGGTCCTTGTGGGCTTAAGGTCACCCGGATCAAGTTTCCGATAAATCAAATATGGGAGTATATTGACACTTGCCCTCAAATCGAGAAAGGCTTTTTCGAATTTCTTCTCTCCAATGGTGTAGGAAATAGTGGGGGCACCGGGATCTTTGTACTTAAGTGAGAGATTACTAAGAAGGACTGAGATCAAATTTTGTGCTAGAAACACGTTCTTCTTTAACTTCATCCTCCTCTTGACTGTCAATAAATATTTTATGACTTTTGCATAGGATGGAATTTGCCTTATTGCATCGAGGAAAGGTAAGTTCAACTTTACGTTCTTAATCACTTCTAGGACTTCTTCACTTATGGTCCCTTTATGTGCAAGAAACAATCTTTGAGGAAATGGTGCAACAGAGGGTGGTTTCACAACTACCTTGGGCTCACTAGTGTTTTCCTTTCCACTCTCGTTCAAGGAGATATCTTTGGCCTCTTTCGTGAAGGGAGATTTCTCCTGGTATTTTGAAATGTCATGCGGGGGAGGTGATAAATACACAAGTCTCCAACTACGAAGAGTGGTTGTCGCTTGGAAATGCTCCTGTTGTACGGTAGAAGTGGATCTAATACTAGGTTGACCTTGGGGAGGTCTTTGGCCTTAGGTAGGAAACTCGCCCTTATCTTGGATGCTCAATGCGGATTGCATCTCGAAGATGTTTGCATTTATTTCGATGAACAAGCGTTCATAACGAGCATTGTTTCCACCTTGAGAATTTATGAATTGGTTCATTGTATCCTCGAGGATACTCCACGGTGGTGCTACATATTGGACTAGAGGTGGTGGTGCTTATTGATATTAAGGAGGTGGTGGAGGTGGGAAAACCTGTGAATGTGGGTTCATCGTAGCTTATGGCTGTCAATAGTTGAAACCAGGATAGTTCCTCCACGAAGGGTTGTAAAAGTTCCCATGTGGGGAAGTAAAAGTCCCCTTGAATCCTCCTATAGAATCCACATCCTCGGTGTGCATGGACTTGTAGGCAGAAATCATCGGGCACGCCTTTGTTGAGTGTCCCGTCTCGTAGATAGAACACACTTTTTCTTTCAAACCATAGCTTGATTCGGAGATGTTTCTCAAACGACCATCAAAACACTCTTTCATATCTCTCTGAAACTGATCGAATCGACGGTCCGTTAAGGTATTTCTATCTAGATGGTATAGACCGGAGGCAGTTTGATTGATAGATGGTTGTCTAGGTTGAGCTTGGTTAGGATCAGATGTTTCCCATGCTTGAGTAGTCTCTGCGACATACTTAAGATGGGCCTCAACATCGCAAGAGTTTAAATCCCAAACGGGCCTTTCACACACAGTTTGCACAAGTTTTTTGGAAGCTATTGTTAACCCATTATGGAAGAAAGATATCACTATGTGTTCGTCGAAACCATAATGGGGGCATGTGCTCACTAACTCTTGGAACCGTTCCCAACAACTGTCAAAAGACTCATTATCGTGTTCTCGGAAAGATTGTATTTGATTCTTGGCAGAGTTGGTCTTGTGTTGTAGATAGAATTTTGAGACAAACATAGACTACATATCTCTCCAGGAAGTGACGGAGTTCGGGGGTAGAGACCATAACCAGGTCTTAGCTTTATCCTTTGAGGAAAAAGGAAAAAGCTTTAGGCGAACGATATCTTATGAGCAAGCTTGATCACTAAATATAACACACGCCTCTTCGAACTCACGAATATGTAGGTATGGTTTCTCCGAATCCATGTCATGAAACGTAGGGAGAATATGTATCATCCCATTGCGAAAGTGGAACTGACCGGCATTATACGGAATTAAAATGTAACCAGGGGTGACAGTCCGCTGAGAAAAGAGTAAGTCTTTCATGGGACGATAGGGGAGATCTCTCGTCCAGTACCAAAACTCACTATGTCAGACATCGTACTCGCACTCTCTTGAAATGACTCTGTGTACTCACTCGGTGTCCTAGATGTGTGACTCAAAGTTTGACTCAGGGTGTAGCTACTGACAAAGTGCTTAGGAGTTGGAATTGGAAACCAGAATTATGGAACGCGAGGTGTATGGGGTCTTTCGGAGTTATACTCAATTATAGGGTTTTCGTGGATTCTGATTAGAGTATTGTGAGGATTCTAAGTATGTTCCGTATTTTGCATTAAAGGCTTTTGAGAGATGATGATTTGTTATTTTCTTTTAGATTTTTTTTTAATGTTTTTTGATTTTCTTGGTCAAAGTTTTAGATTGACTTAATCTAACCTAAGTCTACCTAATTCCCTAGCAATAGCGCCAAAAACTTGACGTGACCACAAATGTGTCTAGTATGCGTGCTATTTAGGCTCAAGTGCAAGCCTGTCGCTCAAGTAATAATCCTATATGTTGGGTATTGATCCTTAGGGAAACAGGAAGAATGAAGTTGTAACGACGTTGGGAAGACGAAGGTAACCTAACTTTGACTCTAAAAAGAACGAAAAGATGATTTGAATTGTGAAATAACTACAAGTAAATGCAATTTTGAAAATGATTAATTACTGAAATCAGGAATAAATGAAATGCAATTACTCTAATTTAACTAAATGACTAATGATGATTTAACTAAATCTTTAACTATGAGATGAGAAAGATATGTTGGGTAACAATCCCCCACACCCTAGTAATTCACTTGATAGGATAATAGATTCTGAATTAAAGCGTTATATGAATCCGACATTTTAATGCTCCTAAGTATTAGATATATGAGGAATCGTAGCCCACACAGTATGTAAGCAAATGTTGAATTAAAACTCGATCTTTATTTCTCCTATGTATTACATATATAAAGGATCGTAGCCGACACAATATGTAAGCAAAGATTGAATTAAAGCAATATCGTATTAACTATGATACAATTCATCTAAAATTTAATTCCCAACTTCTATTTCCACTATCATGAATTACATCGGGTGGGGTTCATGCACCCCAACCCTTGAAAACTTAGCCAAACATATTAAAACTATAAGAAAACATGTTTTGAAGAAAAGAAAACATTTTTACTAACAATTGAAGGTGAATAATAATGAAATTACTACTAAAGAAGTAACTACTGCAATAATGAAAGCAAGGATTGGAATAAATTTACTTGGATTGCAAAACTGGAATCAAACTAGGTTTTTTTTTTGTTTTCTCCTCAAAGCCAATTACAAAGATTCTCTAAAAAATGAATTAGAAGCCCCCTTCTTTCTGGGAGTTATTTTAAATTTATATGGTACGAAATTTACAAGAGTTGGATTAATGCAAAACTCTATCAAGAAGAAGATCAACTCAAATCTCAAACCCCGGATTTATCAGATCAGGACATACCGGACTGGTCCGGGCAACAACCGAACTGATCGGTTTTCTTGGCCCGGATTGGTCAGCTAGACGGGTCTCTTTGTAGGGATTTTAAGGGCCGGGCCGATTCATTATTTTGGAATACCGAATTGGTCCGGTAGACATATTCTTATGCTATTAATTTGGACACCCGAATTGCTCCGTTTTTCTAATAAACCGAATTCGTCAGGGTTGTCTTCTCAACTTCTCTTGAATATCTCTTCAAAATCTCATGATTGTCTCGCATCTTTGGGTCTTCAGAACTTGTAATATAGAACTAAGATTGGGACGTCGTTTCTTCCTATGTGTTCATAAATGCGATATCTTCGACTTTTCTTTTGGGTCCTCAACCCGATTCCTGGGGGAAATTACGTTTTTGCCCTTCTGATTCGTCCTCTTACTTTTCTCTTGTTTCTTCCGATTTCTTTCTTTCTTTCATGTGTTAAATACTTGTAAAATTAATAAGAAATACACGCAACTCGGAATACCTATTAGACGAAACTATTAGCAAAGATATGAGATAAACTAATTCATTTTACGTTGTCTGTGGTAATAAAAGCCTCTAAATTAAGGGGTAAATTTGGAAAAATTTATGCCTAATCATTTAATCGGTGGACAAAATTAATTTCTAATTTTTCTTTTTAAACCCCCGTTGTGCAGCTGAAGTAGCCAGGATAGCAGGAATAAATCCTTGTCGTTGTAGTAGCCGTGGACGCTACATGATTTGACTTAGCCACCTCAACTAATTCTATTTATATGGGATCTTTATTATGCCAATATTTTATTTTGGGTGTATTGCCAATAGTTAGGATAAGAGTTTATTGTTGTGAAATTATTATTCCAATGCATATTTTTAATTTAGTTTTATTCAGTGGATGTTTACTATTTGGTGATTGATGGTTTATTCGGTTTACTTTGTATCGTTTATCTATGAGTAGAATTTATTATGTTCACATAGTTTTATGGTTTTATTCATATTATTGTTTTATTATTTGTTGCGACAGTGATGCTAAGAATGAAACCATATTAAGATTCATATTTTATTTTATTAGAGGATTGGCCATCCGGTATTAGAATAGGCAATTTTCCACAGTTGGTATAAGAGGATTAGGTTCCAGTTTCCTTGGGATCTGTGCGAAATTTCTATGTTATCAGCATTTCTTTCCTTTGATATAATACCCTATACTTAGGACTATTTTTTCATATCGCGCATTTACGTTGTTCTGCTATTGTTTATATATGAATTAAATCTCATAAAACTCTGATTTGGCTTTAGATTCGAAATTTTAAGGACACAAATTTCCAATTGATTCCTTTGTTGTTTTGGCTCAATTTCAGACAAAAACGTTTGAGTCATAGAATAGAGTTCTTGACCATCCTTCATGCCTATGACATACTAAAGTTGAAGACGTATTATGCCTCGTTTCTACGTCAACAACCTTTGTTCCGTTTACTCCTAAGGTATGAAGGCATTACATATTTATATAGGAGCTTGGAACAATTAGTATTTGGTGTAGTTTTGTTTAAACTGTTGTTTATTTTCAGAAAGTTTCTTTAAAACTTTAAAATAAAGTTTCTGGGGTAAAATCGAATTTTTTAAACATTCTGGATTTTCGTTTGAAATTGTCGTTCGAACGGGTTTTTCATTCGAATGAGAATTTCGTTCGAACGAGGTTTCCCAATGATTTTGCCACTGGAATTTCGTTTGATATTGTCGTTTTAACGAATTGTTTTGTTCAAATGACAATGTCGTTTAAACGATTTTGGCAGCGAGACTTCGCATCAGGGCAGTGGAATTTTATTAGAAGGGTCGTTCGAACAAAAATCTCGTTCGAACGAGATTTTCGACAGGAAATAAAAATGGCAGTTTTGGGCAGTTTTGACAGTTTTCCCACTAATTTTCCCCACTAACTTATGTAGTGTGGGAACCAACTTTTTCACATCCTACAATCTCCAAGAGAGAGTTTGACAGTAAAATTCTAAAAGGAAAAAGTTCATGTTTAAGGTATTATTTTTTCAAGAAAAAATATTTAAACACTTTTGTATTACACCCATATTGTTTATTCCAAGTTTCAACATATAAATACCTTGCTTGGAGTGTTTGGCACCGGGTTTACTCTACCTAGTTGAAGAGTTTGTTTGGGTTTCCTTCTACATTCCTGAAAGAGGAAGTCTCGTGTTTTGCTGCGGCATTCTCACAAGGTGAAAGGCACCATGTGTGGTTGGCGGTGTACTTAAAGTCTCGTTGGTAAAGTCCAAGGCTCAAGTGGAGCTCCAGGGTTGTCTATTTGGCAAAGGTCTTTACAAGAAGACCCATCAAGTCTTGAAAGGGGTCGAGTCGATGAAGTAAGTCATCTGTCTTGTAATTGTAAAACCATACTTAGTGGACTTGAAGCTAGGACCATCCGAGATTTTTTCCCGTTGTGGGGTTTTCCTCGTACATCGCGGCGTAGTGATTTATTTGTTTATTTTATCTTTTGCAAATCTCACCTTAGATGCATGCTTAGTTAAAAAGGTAAAATTAGTTTAAATCACTACTCTTGTTTAATTTGCCTTAAATTTTTAATGGAATCCTTGAAAAACGAGCTTCTTGCATTTGAACAGCGGAATGTTTTATTAGAGTCTAATATTTTAGAATTAGAAAATAAATTAAAAGACCCTAGTAAAGTCAAATTTGATTTGGAGTGTAGGTTCGAAAAACAAGATAAAATCTTAGGCATGATCCAAATCAAAAATGACACTTGTGGTTTAGGTTTCGACACTTGTAATGACTCAACTCATAAATCCAAAACAAATGTTTTAGGATAATTACCTAGGAAAGATTTTAGATATCATTCCTTTGGTAAGTCTTTTCGTTGAGTCTTTAAGTGCTCACATTATGGTCGAAAAGGTCATCTTAGAAAATTTTGTTTTGATCTTAAACGAGGTCATAGAAAATCCCAACGTAAGGCAATCTAGGAGCAAATAATCCTACACCCTTAGATCGTCATTCATCATTAATTTGGGTTAGGAGATCCGACTTGGTAGCTTTACAAGTTTGGGTATTTTATTCTCATTTAATTTCACATGCTTCCTCCCTTGAAAAATCTAAAGGTTGAATGTGTTAGTTTTATTTGCATTCTTTAGATTTTGTACTACATGTTATATTATCATGATAACTGTATGCTTCTTAATCATGTTCTAGTCTATGCTCCATGCTTAATCACATGCTATAATAATGATTTTTGTTTATCTTTTGTATTATTTCGCTCATTTTAGTTTGCATTAAATGAAAAATACAAAAATATTTTTGTTTAGCATTTTTGTTTTATATTTTTAGTAATTTAAGATTAATGAAAAATACAAATGATTTTTGTGCGTCTTTTGAGTAAAATGGTCAAAAAGACAAATAGATTTTTGTTTTGTGTGTATTTTAGGTTGACACACTCTATGTGGCATACACTTGAGTTAGAATCCCATCTTTTTCGCACCCATGTGACTAGAACTTTTGGTTTAGAATTTCAATCCTCAAAATGTTATTTACCATGATTACATGGAGTAGTTGCCTCAATTCACACTTGCACGAGCTCATTTGAAATTTTAACTTCATATGTATGTTTGAGCTTTGTGAGGTGTTCTCCTACCAATCTTGTCATCCACATTTTATGTGACCTAGGAGGAAAAGTGCATGTCAAATTCCATTGCGCGTGAGATTTGCGTGAGATATAAAAAATGATATATATTAATGTGCATGGAAAAGGGCTCCGAATGGAATAATCATCCTTTGCGAGTAAGACACCGTTTGGATTGGACCTAAAATAAATACGTGGTCCTAATGCCTAAAAGAAAATATGGCATTAAAAGAAAAATAATTTACCAAGGCCTAATTTTTTTAGTTGATTTTGTCATTCAAAAGATTAAACTCTATATTCTTAAATTGTGGGAGTTTGAATGGTATATCAACGGTTTTCACAATGTCCATTTATCCTAGTTGTACTTTCAATGTCATGACTCTATTGGTTTGTAGAATCATCAAAAGTCTAGGCTTGTATACATTGTGTATGTTTGTTCATTGAGTTCAATCTATATTGTCACATGAGGTTACATTCAAATGTGATGAAATTTTCAATGAAATGAGAACTCCGTGAACATGTTTTAAGTGATTGGGTCTAAATTTAATTGTTACTAGTTTACCCCCCAACACTTTTGTTTCCATATATCACATTTTTCCCCATACGAGTGTGGAAAGCTTTTTGTATTTTGTGTCATGTCTGGTATTTATACCTATTATATGTGCATGTGCGTTAATTATATTTATTATGTACTCATATACGAGGTATTCTATTTGTCTTTTCCTTGCTTTCTAGTCAATCTATGCTTTTACTTCATGATTGGTATCTATCTTGTTGCATTCTTTGTTGATATCAAATGCTTAATACTTTATGTATCATATTGTTATCATTTTCTTTCATCTTAGTTAGTATCTGTTATTAATTGCATGGATTCGTTTTGATTTTGTTGCCCATATGCATTAATGTTCTTATCGCTTGAAGATTTATCGTGTTTAAATTAGTTTGCTATCCTTTGTCTATTCCTGAACAAAAAGGGGGAGAATAATAGGGTGAGAAATGGTATTTAATCCTATTATAATCGTATCTTACTTTGGGATATTTAACTCAAGGGGATTCGCGACCTTCTTAGGTAGATCGTAGTTGATAAATGGGAGAATTAATATAGGGGGAGTATTTATCTTAATTGCGTTTAGTATTCTTGATATTCCCTATGCGTTTGATAGTTTGCTTAAGTGTGCAGGAATTCTTCTGAATGGAAACTTTCATTGTCGGCAAAGATATTGATCCTTGGGGTGTTTGAGTCAAGATATTGTATTTTTATTTTAGGTGGGACATTTTTTTTATGTCGAGTAGAGCTTGATGGCCCTATAGGATTTTTGTTGGTTTTTGTCCCGAAATAGACAAAGGGGGAGATTTGTAAGGACACAAATTTTCAATTGAGTCCTTTTTTATTTTGGCTCAATTCCGAAAAAAATGTTTGAGTCATAGGATAGAGTTCTTGACCATCCTTCAAGACTATGACATACTAAAGTTGAAGACGTAGCAGCCAATTTTAAAGCTTCATCAAAATGCCGAGTTTAATGTGCCTCGTTTCTACGTTAATAACCTTTGTTCCGTTTGCTCCTAAGGTATGAATGCATTACATATTTATATAGGATCTTGAAACAATTAGTATTGGGTGTAGTTTTGTTTAAACTGTTGTTTATTTTCATAAAGTTTCCTTAAAACTTTAAAATAATATTTCTGGGCTAAAATCGATTTTTTTTATACATTTTGGATTTTCATTCGAGTGAGAATTTCGTTCGAACGAGGTTTGCCAACGATTTTGCCACTAGAACTTCATTTGATATTGTCATTTGAATGAATTGTTTTATTCGAATGAGAATGTCTTTTGAACGAGTTTGGCAACGAGATTTCCCATCAGGCCACTGGAACTTCATTAGAAGGGTCTTTCGAACGAGACTTCGTTCGAACGAAAATCTCGTTCGAACGATATTTACGGTGGGAAATTAAAATGGCAGTTTTGGGCAGCTTTTGACAGTTTTCCCACTACTTTTCCCCACTAATTTTTGACTGACTTATGTAGTGAGGGAACCAACTATTTTGAACCAACTTTTTCACATCCTACAATCTCCAAGAGAGAGTTTGAGAGCAAAAATTCTAAAAGGAAAAAGTTCATGTTTGAGTCTTTTATTTTTTCAGGAAAACATCTTTAAACACTTTTGTTTTACAACAATATTATTTATTCCAAGTTTCAATATATAAATATCTTTCTTGTGTTTGTCACCGGGTTTACTCTACCTAGTTGAAGAGTTTATTTGGGTTTCCTTCTAGATTCCTCAAAGAAGAAGTCTTGTGTTTTGCTGCGAAACTCTCACATGGTGAGAGGCACCACGTGTGGTTGACGGTGTACCTAAAGTCTCATTGGTGAAGTCCAAGGTTCCGGTGGAGCTCCGGGGTTGGCGACTAGGCGGAGGTGTTTACAAGAAGACACGTCAATACTTGAAAAGGTCGAGTCGAGGAAGTTAGTCATATGTCTTTTAATTGTAAAACCATACGTAGTTGACTTAAGTCTATGGCCGTACGGGGTTTTCTTTCCTATTGTGGGTTTTTCCTCGTACATCGCGGCGTAGTGATTTATTTGTTTATTTTATCTTTTGCAAATCTCACGTTTGATGCATGCTTAGGTAAAAAGATAAAAGTGGTTTAAATCACTACTCTTGTTTAATTTGGTGCTATATAAATATTTTGGGTAAAATTGATATTAATTTAATTCAAGTCATCATTTAATTTGTTGAAATTAGTTTGGCCTAACTTGGTAATAATTAAAATATGGTTTAGTCAAATTCTAAGACTTGAGTTGAAGTAATTTGGTTTAAGCGAAAAATTGAAAAGTTGATAATTTAACTTCACTTTGTGTTTTGTTTATTTTAATTCGAAACGAAATTAAGATTAGAAAAATATGTGTGTTTAATTGAACCATCTCTTATTACGCATCTTATAAAAGGAAATTACTTTTTGATAATAAGATCTAAAAGTTGTTGGCCTTGTGTTCCAACAATTGGTATCAGAGCGGAATCGCTAAGTTATTGCGTTCAATATCCTTTCATTCCCAAGGTTTAAATGCCTTGTTTAACGCTGTCACACCGGATGAATTCCATCGCATTATGATGTGTGAAACTGCTAAAGAAGCTTGGGATGCTTTACAACTCACTCATGAAGGAACTAGTGTCGTTAAGGCTTCGAAACTTCAAAACCTCACCACTCAATTTGAAACCATCAAAATGAATGAAAAAGAAACTTTTGATGAATTTAATGCTAGACTTTCCGATATTGTTAATTCATCTATTAACTTGGGAGAGAAAATACCTGACAACCGAGTAGTAAAGAAAATTTTAAGGTCCCTACTCGATAGATTTATTCCAAAGGTGACCTTGTTAAATTCTTTACCAACTTTAGCCTCTACGAAACTAGAAGAGCTCGTAAGTGATTTACAAACCTATGAACTAGACATGTTTTCCTCTAAAAATGAAAAGAAAATAGATAAGGACGTTGCTTTGAAATCCCGAAAGGAGGAAAAATAAGTTGTAGAGTGTGAAATTGATAGTGACTCGGAAAATATGGCTATGTTTGCTAGAAAGTTTCTAAAATTTCTTAAATTTAACAAAGATAAATTTAAAAATGATTTTACGAAATTTGAAAAATCTACGCATGACAAAGCCGAGAAGATCCCAAAAACTATTAATGAACATTTAAATAGGGACGAGCCAAATGCGACGTTCGGGGGCTATTTTGGGTTTTCACCCTCTATCGCCATGTTTTTAAGCGTAACTCTAGAATTATACAAATTATAGTTGTATTCTCAAACCGAGAGACCCGCGGTGGCGTGGTAAGTTCTTACGAGTTACATTGGTCCCGTGGGAGGGTTAGTGCCTCCCACGGGGCCATTCGGGGGCTGTTTTGGGCTTTCACCATTTAACACCATGTTTTTAAGCTTAAGTCTAAAAATATGCAAATTATCATCATACTCTCAAACCGGGAGTCTCGTGGCTGCGCGATCAGTTCCTATGAGTCACATTGGTCCCGTGGGAGGTGTTGGTGCCATCCACGGGGTCGTTAGGGGGATGTTTCAGGTTTTCACCCACTAATGCCATGTTCTTAACCCTAAGTCTAGAAATATACAAATTACCGTTGTATTGTAAAACTGAGAGTCCCGCGGCTGTGTGGTCAGTTCCAATGAGTTAGATTCGTCCCGTAGGAGGTGTTGGTGCCTCCCACGGGGCCCTTCGGGGGTTGTTTCGATATTTCACCCACTAGCGCCATGTTTTTAAGCCTAAGTCTATAAACATGCAAATTATAATCGTATTCTCAAATCGGGAGTCTCGCGGATGCGCGGTCAGTTCCTACGAGTCACATTGGTCCTGCGGGAGGTGTTGGTACCACCCACGGGGCCGTTTGGGGGATGTTTTCGGTTTTTCCCCACTAACGCCATGTTTTTCCTAAGTCTAGAGATATGCAAAATATCGTCGGATTCTCAAACCGGGAGTCCCATAACTGCGCAGTCAGTTCCTACGAGTCATATTGGTCCCGTGGGAGGTGTTGGGGCCTCCCACGGGTCCATTCCGGGGCTATTTTGGGTTTTCACCCTCTGACGCCATGTTTTTAAGCCTAGTCTAGAAATATGCAAATTATTGTCGTATTCTCAAACCGGGAGTCCGGTGGCTGCGCGGTCAGTTCCTACGAGTCACATTGGTCCAATGGGAGGTGTTGGTGCCACCCACGGGGCCGTTTGGGGGTTGTTTCGAGTTTTCCCCCACTAACGCCATGTTTTTCCTAAGTCTAGAAATATGCAAATTATCGTCGGATTCTCAAACCGGGAGTCCCATGACTGTGCAATCAGTTCCTACGAGTCACATTTGTCCCGTAGGAGGTGTTGGGGCCTCCCACGGGTCCATTTTGGGGCTATTTTGGGTTTTCACCCTCTGACGCCATGTTTTTAAGCCTAAGTCTAGAAATATGCAAATTATTGCAGTATTCTCAAATCGGGAGTCCCATGGCTTCGCGATCAGTTCCTACGGGTCACATTTGTCCCGTGGGAGGTGTTGGTGCCCCCCACGGGGCCGTTCGGGTGATGTTTCAGGTTTTCCCCCACTAACTCCATGTTTTGTCTAAGTCTATAAATATGCAAATTATCATTGTGTACTCAAACCGAGAGTCCCATGCCTGCACGGTCAGTTCCTACGATCCACATTGGTCCGGTGGGAGGTGTTAGTGCCTCCCACGGGGCCGTTCGGGGGCTATTTCGAGTTTTCACCCCCTTACGCCATGTTTTTAAGCCTAAGTCTAGAAATATGCAAATTATCACCGTATTCTCAAACTGGTAGTCCCGCGCCTGCGTGGTCTGTTCCTATGAGTTACATTGGTCACGTGGGAGGTGTTGGTGCCACCCACGGGGCCGTTCGGGGGCTGTTTCGAGTTTTCCCCTAGTAACGCCATGTTTTGCCTATGTTTAGAAATATGCAAATTATCGTCGTATTATCAAACCGGGAGTCCCTTGGTTGTACGAACAGTTCTTACGAGTCACATTGGTCCCGTGGCAGGTGTGGGTGCCTCCCAAGGGACCGTTCGGGGGCTGTTTTGGATTTTCACCCTCTAACGCCATCTTTTTAAGCCTAAGTCTAGAAATATGCAAATTTACTTCGTATTCTCAAACCGCGAGTCCCATGGATGCGCGGTCAGTTCCTACGAGTTAGATTGGTCCCGTAGGAGGTGTTGGTGCCTCCCACGCGTCCCTTCGGGGGCTGTTTCGAGCTTTCACCCACTAACGCCATGTTTTTAAGCCTAAGTCTAGAAATTTACAAATTACCATTGTATTCTCAAATCGGGAGTCTCGTGGCTGCGCGGTCAGTTCCTACGAGTTAGATTGATCCCGTAGGAGGTGTTGGTGCCTCCACGGGGCCCTTCGGGGGCTGTTTTGAGATTTCACCCACTAACACCATGTTTTTAAGCCTAAGTCTAGAAATATGCAAATTATTATCGTATTCTCAAACCGGGAGTCTCGTGGCTGCGCGGTCAGTTCCTACGCGTCACATTTGTCCCGTGGGAGCTATTAGTTCCTAATACGGGGCCGTTCGGGGGCTATTTCGAGTTTTCACACACTAACGCCATGTTTTTAAGTCTATGTCTAGAAATATGCAAATTAGGGTCATATTCTCAGATCGGGAGTCCCGCGGTTGCGTGGTCTGTTCCTATGAGTTATATTGGTCCCGTGGGAGGCGGTGGTGCCACCCACGGGGCCGTTCAGGGGCTGTTTCGGGTTTTCCCCCAGTAACGCCATATTTTGCCTAAGTCTAGAAATATGCAAATTATCATCGTATTCTCAAACCGGGAGTCCCTTGGTTGCACGAACAGTTCTTACGAGTCACATTGGTCCCGTGGGAGGTGTTGGTGCCTCCCATGGGGCCCTTCGGGGGCTGTTTTGAGTTTTCACCCACTAACGCCATGCGTTTAAACCTAAGTCTAGAAATATAAAAATTATCATTGTATTCTCAAACCGAGAGTCTCGTGGCTGCACGGTCAGTTCCTACGAGTTAGATTGGTCCCGTTGGAGGTGTTGGTGCCTCCCACGGGGTCCTTCGGGGGCTGTTTCGAGCTTTCACCCACTAACGCCATGTTTTTAAGCCTAAGTATAGAAATATAAAAATTATCATCATAATCTCAAATCGAGAGTCCCGTGGCTGCGCGGTCAGTTCCTACGAGTTACATTGGTCCCGTGGGAGGTGTTGGTGCCTCCTAATGGGCTGTTGGGGGGATGTTTTGGGTTTTCACCCTCTAACGCCATGTTTTTAAGCCTAAGTCTAGAAATATGCAAATTATCATTGTATTCTCAAATCGAGAGTCCCATGGCTGCGCAGTCACTTCCTACGAGTTAGATTGGTCCCGTAGGAGGTGTTGGTCCCTCCCACGGGGCCCTTCGGGGGCTGTTTCGAGCTTTCACCCACTAACGCCATGTTTTTGGGCCTATGTCTAGAAATATATAAATTATCATCGTATTCTCAAACCGGGAGTCCCACAGTTGCGTGGTGTGTTCCTATAAGTTACAATGGTCCCGTGGGAGGTGGTGGTGCCACCCACGGGGCCGTTCAGGGGTTGTTTCGAGTTTTCCCCCAGTAACGCCATGTTTTGCCTATGTCTTGAAATATGCAAATTATCGTCATATTCTCGAACCGGGAGTCCCTCGATTGCACGAACAGTTCTTACAAGTCACATTGGTCCCGTGGGAGGTGTTGGTGCCTCCCACGGGGCCCTTCGGGGGCTGTTTCGAGTTTTCACCCACTAACGCCATGCTTTTAAGCCTATGTCTAGAAATATGCAAATTACCGTCGTATTCTCAAACCGAGAGTCTCGTGTCTACGCAATCAGTTCCTACGAGTTAGATTGGTCCCGTAGGAGGTGTTGGTGCCTCCCATGGGGACCTTCGGGGGCTGTTTCGAGCTTTCACCTACTAACGCCATGTTTTTAAGCCTAATTCTAGAAATATACAAATTGTCATCGTAATATCAAACCGAGAGTCCCGTGGCTGCGCGGTCAGTTCCTACGAGTTACATTGGTCCCGTGGGAGGTGTTGGTGCCTCCTAATGGGCTGTTCGAGGGATGTTTAGGGTTTTCACCCTCTAACGCCATATTTTTAAGACTAAGTCTAGAAATATGCAAATTATCATCGTATTCTCAAATCGATAGTCCTATGGTTACGCAGTCAGTTATTACAAGTTAGATTGGCCCCGTAGGAGGTGTTGGTGCCTCAAACGGGACCCTTCGGGGGGTTGTTTAGAGCTTTCACCCACTAACGCCATGTTTTTTGGCCTATGTCTAGAAATATAAAAATTATCATCGTATTCTGAAATCGGGAGTCCCGCGGCTGCGCGATCAGTTCCTACGAGTTAGATTGGTCCCATGGGAGGTGTTGGTGCCTCCCACGGGGCTGTTTGGGGGTTCTTTTGGGTTTTCACACTCTAACGCCATATTTTTAAGCCTAAGTCTAGAAATATGCAAATTATCATCGTTTTCTCAAATCGGGAGTCCCGCGGCCGCGCGGTGAGTTACTACGAGTCACATTGGTCCTGTGGGAGGTGTTGGTGCCACCCACGGGGCCGTTTGGGGGCTGTTTCGGGTTTCCCCCCACTAACGCGATGTTTTAACTATGTCTAGAAATATGCAAATTATCGTCAAATTCTCAAACCGGGAGTCCCGTGGCGGCGCAGTCAGTTCCTATGAGTTATATTTGTCCCGTGGGAGGTGTTGGGGCCTCCCACGAGTCCATTCGGGGGGATGTTTTGGGTTTTCACCCTCTGACGCCATGTTTTTAAGCCTAAGTCTAGAAGTATGCAAATTATTGTCATATTCTCAAATAGGGAGTCCCGTGGCTTGGCGATCAGTTCCTAAGAGTCACATTTGTCCCGTCGGAGGCGTTGGTGCCCCCCACGGGGCCGTTCGGTTGATGTTTCGGGTTTTCCCCACTAACTCCATGTTTTACCTAAGTCTGTAAATATGCAAATTATCATTGTATTCTCAAACCGGGAGTCCCGTGGCTACGCGGTCAGTTCCTACGAGTCACATTGGCCCACTGGGAGGTGCTGGTGCCTCCCACAGGGCCGTTCAGGGTCTGTTTTGGGTTTTCACCCTCTCACTCCATGTTTTTAAGTCTAAATCTAGAAATATGCAAATCATCGTATTCTAAAATCAAGAGTCCCATGGCTACACGGTTAGTTCCTACGAGTCACATTGGTCTCGTGGGAGGTGTTGGTGCCACCCACGGGGCCGTTCGGGGGCTATTTTGTGTTTTCACCCACTAATGCCATGTTTTTATGCCTAAGTCAAGAAATATTCAAATTATCATCGTATTTTTAAACCAGTAGTTCCGCGGTTGCGCGGTCAGTTCCTATGAGTCACATTGGTCCGATGGGAGGTGTTGGTGCCACCCACGGGGCCGTTCGGGAGTTGTTTCGGGTTTTCCCCCACTAACGCCATGTTTTGCCTAAGTCTAGAAAATATGCAAATTATCATCGTATTCTCAAATCGGGAGTCCCTTGGTGTGTGAATTGTTCTTACGAGTTACATTGGTCCCGTGGGATGTGTTGGTGCCTCCCATGGGGCCCTTAGGGGGGTGTTTCGAGTTTTCACCCACTAACTCCATGTTTTTAAGACTAGGTATAGAAATATGAAAATTAACATCATATTCTCAAACCGGGAGTCTCGTGGCTGCGCGGTCCATTCCTACGAGTCATATTGGTCCCGTGGGAGCTATTGGTGCCTAACACGGGGCCGTTCGGGAACTTTTTCGGGTTTTCACACAGTAACGCCATGTTTTAAGCCTAAGTTTAGAAATATGCAAATTAGTGTCATATTCTCAAACCGGGAGTCTCGCGGTTACGAGGTCTGTTCCTATGAGTTACATTGGTCCCGTGGGATGTGTTGGTGCCACCCACGGGGCTTTTCGGAGGGTGTTTCGAGTTTTCCCCCCGTAACGCCATGTTTTTCCTAAGTCTAGAAATATGCACATTAGCGTTGTATTCTCAAACCGGGAGTCCCTTGGTTGCACGAACAGTTCCTACGAGTCACATTGGTCCCGTGGGAGGTGTTGGTGCCTCCCACGGGGCCCTTCAGAGTCTGTTTCTATTTTTCACCCACTAATGACATGCTTTTAAGCCTAAGTCTAGAAATATGCAAATTACTATCGTATTCTCATTACGGGAGTCTCGTGACTGCGCGATCAGTTCCTACGAGTTAGATTGGTCCCGTAGGAGGTGTTGGTGCCTCCCATGGGGACCTTCGAGGGCTGTTACGAGCTTTCACCCACTAACGCCATGTTTTTAAGCCTAAGTCTAGAAATATACAAATTATGATTGTAGTCTCAAACCGAGAGTCCCGTGGCTGCACGGTCAGTTTCTACGAGTTATATTTATCCCGGGGGAGGTGTTGGTGCCTCCCAATGGGCCGTTCGAGGGCTGCTTTGGGTTTTCACCCTCTAACGCTATGTTTTTAAGCCTAAGTCTAAAAATATGCAAATTATCATCGTATTCTCAAATCGAGAGTCCCATGGATGCGCATACAGTTCCTACGAGTTAGATTGGTCCCGTAGGAGGTGTTGGTGCCTCCCACGGGGCCCTTCGGGGGCTGTTTCGAGCTTTCACCCACTAACGTCATGTTTTTAAGCCTAAGTCTAGAAATATACAAATTATCATCGTATTCTCAAATCGGGAGTCCCGCGGCTGCGCGATCAGTTCCTACGAGTTACATTGGTCCCGTGGGAGGTGTTGGTGCCTCCCACGGGCCGTTTGGGGGTTCTTTTGGATTTTCACCCACTAACTCCATCTTTTTAAGCCTAAGTCTATAAATATGCAAATTATCATCGTTTTCTCAAATCGGGAGTCCCGCGGCTGCGCGGTCAGTTCCTACGAGTCACATTAGTCATGTGGGAGGTGTTGGTGCCACCCACGGGGCCGTTTGGGGGTTGTTTCGGGTTTTCCCCCACTAATGCCATGTTTTCCTAAGTCTAAAAATATGAAAATTATAGTCGAATTCTCAAACCGGGAGTCCCGTGGCTGCGCAGTCACGGGTCCATACGGGGGCTGTTTTGGGTTTTCACCCTCTAACGCCATGTTTTTAAGCCTAAATCTAGAAATTTGCAAATTATTATCATATTCTCAAACCGGGAGTCCCGTGGCTTCACAATCAGTTCCTACGAGTCACATTTGTCCCGTGGGAGGTGTTGGTGCCCCCAACGGGGATGTTCGGGTGATATTTTGGGTTTTCCCCCACAAACTCCATGTTTTGCCTAAGTCTATAAATCTACCAATTATCATTGTATTCTCATACCAGGAGTCCCGTGCCAGCGCAGTCAGTTCCTACGTGTCACATTGGTCGCGTGGGAGGTGTTGGTGCCACCAACGGGGCCGTTCGGGGGCTATTTCGTGTTTTCACCCACTAACGCCATGTTTTTAAGCCTAACTCTAGATATACCTATTAAACCGATCACAAGAATACCAGCTACAGTACCTATTAATCATATTCTTAAACCAGGAGTCCTGCGGCTACGTGGTCTGTTACTATGAGTTACATTGGTCCCGTGGGAGGTGTTGGTGCCACCCACGGGGCCGTTCAGGGGATGTTTTGGGTTTTTCCCCAGTAACGCCATGTTTTGCCTAAGTTTAGAAATATGCAAATTATCATCGTATTCTCAAATCGGGAGGCCCTTGGTTGCACGAACAGTTCTTACGAGTCACATTGGTCTCGTGGGAGGTGTTGGTGCCTCCCAAGGGGCCGTTCGGGGGCTCTTTTGGGATTTCACCCTCTAACGCCATCTTTCTAAGCCTAAGTCTAGAAATATGCATATTATCATCGTATTCTCAAACCGGGAGTCTCGTGGATGCGCGGTCAGTTCCTACGAATCACATTGGTCCCGTGGGAGCTATTGGTGCCTAACACGGGGTCGTTCGGGGGCTATTTCGGGTTTTCACACACTAACGCCATATTTTTAAGCCTAAGTCTAGAAATATGCAAATTATTGTCATATTCTCAAATCGGGAGTCTCGCAGTTGCGTGGCCTGTTCCTATGAGTTACATTGGTCCCGTGGGAGGAGGTGGTGCCACCCACGGGGCCGTTCGGGGGCTGTTTCGGGTTTTTCCCCCCAGTAACGCCATGTTTTGCCTAAGTCTTGAAATATGCAAATTATCATCATATTCTCAAACCGGGAGTCCCTCGGTTGCACGAACAGTTCTTACGAGTCACATTGGTCCCGTGGGAGGTGTTGGTGCGTCTCACGGGGCCTTTCGGGTGCTGTATCGAGTTTTCACCCACTAACGCCATGCTTTTAAGCCTATGTCTAGAAATATTCAAATTACCATCGTATTCTCAAACCGGGAGTCTCGTGTCTATGTAGTCAGTTCCTACGAGTTGGATTGGTCCCGTAGGAGGTGTTGGTGCCTCCCATGGAAACCTTCGGGGGCTGTTTCGAGCTTTCACCCACTAACGCCATGTTTTTAAGCCTAATTCTAAAAATATACAAATTATCATCGTAATCTCAAACCGAGAGTTCCGTGGCTGCGCGGTCAGTTCCTACGAGTTACATTGGTCCCGTGGGAGGTGTTGGTGCCTCCCAATGGGCTGTTCGGGGGATGTTTAGGGTTTTCACCCTCTAACGCCATGTTTTTAAGCCTAAGTCTAGAAATATGCAAATTATCATCGTATTCTCAAACCGAGAGTCCCGTTGCTGTGCAGTCAGTTCTTACGAGTTAGATGGGTCCCGCAGGAGGTGTTGGTGCCTCCCACGGGGCCCTTTGGGGGCTGTTTCGAGCTTTCACCCACTAACGCCATGTTTTTAAGCATAACTCTATAAATATACAAATTATCATCGTATTCTCAAATAGGGAGTCCCGCGGCTTCGCGATCAGTTCCTATGAGTTACATTGGTCCCGTGGGAGGTGTTGGTGCCTCCCACGGGGCCGTTTGGGGGTTCTTTTGGGTTTCACCTTCTAACTCCATCTTTTTTAGCCTAAGTCTATAAATATGAAAATTATCATCGTTTTCTCAAATCGGGAGTCCCGCGGCTGCGTGGTCAGTTCCTACGAGTCACATTAGTCATGTGGGAGGTGTTGGTGCCACCCACGAGGCCGTTCGGGGGTTGTTTCAGGTTTTCCCCCACTAATGCCATGTTTTTCCTAAGTCTAGAAATATGAAAATTATTGTCGAATTCTCAAACCGGGAGTCCCGTGGCTGCGCAGTCACGGGTCCATACGGGGGCGGTTTTGGGTTTTCACCCTCTAACGCCATGTTTTTAAGCCTAAATCTAGAAATTTGCAAATTATTATCATATTCTCAAATCGGGAGTCCCGTGGCTTCGCGATCAGTTCCTACGAGTCACATTTGTCCCGTGGGAGGTTTTGGTGCCCCCAACGGGGCCGTTCGGGTGATGTTTCGGGTTTTCCCCCACTAACTCCATGTTTTGCCTAAGTCTATAAATCTACCAATTATCATTGTATTCTCAAACCGGGAGTCCCGTGCCCGCGCGGTCAGTTCCTACGTGTTACATCGGTCCCGTGGGAGGTGTTCGTGCCACCAACGGGGCCATTGGGGGGGCTATTTCGAGTTTTCACCCACTAACGCCATGTTTTTAAGCCTAGGTCTAGAAATAAGCAAATTAGAATCATATTCTCAAACCGGGAGTCCCGCGGCTGTGTGGTCTGTTACTATGAGTTACATTGGTCCCCTGGGAGGTGTTGGTGCCACCCACGGTGCTGTTCAGGGGATGTTTTGGGTTTTCCCCTAGTAACGCCATGTTTTGGCTAAGTCTAGAAATATGCAACTTACCATTGTATTCTCAAATCGGGAGTCCCTTGGTTGCACGAACAGTTCTTACGAGTCACATTGGTCCCGTGGGAGGTGTTGGGGCCTCCCAAGGGGCGGTTCGGGGTCTCTTTTGGGTTTTCACCCTCTAACGCCATCTTTTTAAGCCTAAGCCTAGAAATATGCATATTATCATCATATTCTCAAACCGGGAGTCTCGTGGCTGCGTGGTCAGTTCCTACGAGTCACATTGGTCCCGTGGGATCTATTGGTGCCTAACACGGGGTCGTTCGAGGGCTATTTCGGGTTTTCACACACTAACGCCATGTTGTTAAACCTAAGTCTAGATATATGAAAATTAGTGTCATATTCTCAGATCGGGAGTCCCGCAGTTTCGTGGTCCGTTCCTATGAGTTACATTGGTCCCGTGGGAGGTGGTGGTGCCACCCACGGGCCGTTCGGGGGCTATTTCGGGTTTTCCTCCCCCAGTAACGACATGTTTTGCCTAAGTCTTGAAATATGCAAATTATCATCATATTCTCAAACCGGGAGTCCCTCGGTTGCACGAACAGTTCCTACGAGTTAGATTGGTCCCGTATGAGGTGTTGGTGCCTCCCACAGGGCCCTTCGGGGGCTATTTCGAGCTTTCACCCACTAACGCCATGTTTTTTGGCCTATGTTTAGAAATATACAAATTATCATCGTATTCTCAAGTCGGGAGTCCCGCGGCAGCGCAATCAGTTCCTACGAGTTAGATTGGTCCTATAGGAGGAGTTAGTGCCTCCCACGGGGCTGTTTGGGGGTTCTTTTGGATTTTCACACTCTAATGCCATGTTTTTAAGCCTAAGTCTAGAAATATGCAAATTATCATCGTTTTCTCAAATCGGGAGTCCCGCGGCCGCGCGGTGAGTTACTACGAGTCACATTGGTCCTGTGGGAGGTGTTGGTGCCACCCACGGGGCCGTTTGGGGGCTGTTTCGGGTTTCCCCCCACTAACGCGATGTTTTTCCTATGTCTAGAAATATGCAAATTATCGTCAAATTCTCAAACCGGGAGTCCCGTGGCGGCGCAGTCAGTTCCTATGAGTTATATTTGTCCCGTGGGAGGTGTTGGGGCCTCCCACGGGTCCATTCGGCGGGATGTTTTGGGTTTTCACCCTCTGACGCCATGTTTTTAAGCCTAAGTCTAGAAGTATGCAAATTATTGTCATATTCTCAAATAGGGAGTCCCGTGGCTTGGCGATCAGTACCTAAGAGTCATATTTGTCCCGTCGGAGGTGTTGGTGCCCCCCACGGGGCCGTTCGGTTGATGTTTCGGGTTTTCCCCACTAACTCCATGTTTTGCCTAAGTCTGAAAATATGCAAATTATCGTTGTATTCTCAAACCGGGTGTCCCGTGGCTACGCGGTCAGTTCCTACGAGTCACATTGGCCCACTGGGAGGTGTTGGTGCCTCCCACAGGGCCGTTCAGGGTCTGTTTTGGGTTTTCGCCCTCTCACTCCATGTTTTTAAGTCTAAATCTAGAAATATGCAAATCATCGTATTCTAAAATCAAAAGTCCCATGGCTACACGGTTAGTTCCTACGAGTCACATTGGTCTCGTGGGAGGTGTTGGTGCCACCCACGGGGCCGTTCGGGGGCTATTTTGTGTTTTCACCCACTAATGCCATGTTTTTATGCCTAAGTCAAGAAATATTCAAATTATCATCGTATTTTTAAACCAGTAGTTCCGCGGTTGCGCGGTCAGTTCCTATGAGTCACATTGGTCCGATGGGAGGTGTTGGTGCCACCCACGGGGCCGTTCGGGAGTTGTTTCGGGTTTTCCCCCACTAACGCCATGTTTTGCCTAAGTCTAGAAAATATGCAAATTATCATCGTATTCTCAAATCGGGAGTCCCTTGGTGTGTGAATTGTTCTTACGAGTTACATTGGTCCCGTGGGATGTGTTGGTGCCTCCCACGGGGCCCTTAGGGGGGTGTTTCGAGTTTTCACCCACTAACTCCATGTTTTTAAGCCTAGGTATAGAAATATGAAAATTAACATCATATTCTCAAACCGGGAGTCTCGTGGCTGCGCGGTCCATTCCTACGAGTCATATTGGTCCCGTGGGAGCTATTGGTGCCTAACACGGGGCCGTTCGGGAGCTTTTTCGGGTTTTCACACAGTAACGCCATGTTTTAAGCCTAAGTTTAGAAATATGCAAATTAGTGTCATATTCTCAAACCGGGAGTCTCGCGGTTACGAGGTCTGTTCCTATGAGTTACATTGGTCCCGTGGGATGTGTTGGTGCCACCCACGGGGCTTTTCGGAGGGTGTTTCGAGTTTTCCCCCGTAACGCCATGTTTTTCCTAAGTCTAGAAATATGCACATTAGCGTTGTATTCTCAAACCGGGAGTCCCTTGGTTGCACGAACAGTTCCTACGAGTCACATTGGTCCCGTGGGAGGCGTTGGTGCCTCCCACGGGTTCCTTCGGAGTTTGTTTCTATTTTTCACCCACTAATGCCATGCTTTTAAGCCTAAGTCTAGAAATATGCAAATTACTATCGTATTCTCATACCGGGAGTCTCGTGACTGCGCGATCAGTTCCTACGAGTTAGATTGGTCCCGTAGGAGGTGTTGGTGCCTCCCATGGGGACCTTCCAGGGCTGTTACGAGCTTTCACCCACTAACGCCATGTTTTTAAGCCTAAGTCTAGAAATATACAAATTATGATTGTAGTCTCAAACCGAGAGTCCCGTGGCTGCACGGTCAGTTTCTACGAGTTATATTTGTCCCGGGGGAGGTGTTGGTGCCTCCCAATGGGCCGTTCGAGGGCTGCTTTGGGTTTTCACCCTCTAACGCTATGTTTTTAAGCCTAAGTCTAAAAATATGCAAATTATCATCGTATTCTCAAATCGAGAGTCCCATGGATGCGCATGCAGTTCCTACGAGTTAGATTGGTCCCGTAGGAGGTGTTGGTGCCTCCTACGGGGCCCTTCGGGGGCTGTTTCGAGCTTTCACCCACTAACGTCATGTTTTTAAGCCTAAGTCTAGAAATATACAAATTATCATCGTATTCTCAAATCGGGAGTCCCGTGGCTGCCCGATCAGTTCCTACGAGTTACATTGGTCCCGTGGGAGGTGTTGGTGCATCCGACGGGCCGTTTGAGGGTTCTTTTGGATTTCACCCACTAACTCCATCTTTTTAAGCCTAAGTCTATAAATATGCAAATTATCATCGTTTTCTCAAATCGGGAGTCCCGCGGCTGCGCGGTCAGTTCCTACGAGTCACATTAGTCATGTGGGAGGTGTTGGTTCCACCCACGGGGCCGTTTGGGGGTTGTTTCGGGTTTTCCCCCACTAATGCCATGTTTTCCTAAGTCTAAAAATATGAAAATTATGGTCGAATTCTCAAACTGGGAGTCCCGTGGCTGCGCAGTCACGGGTCCATACGGGGGCTGTTTTGGGTTTTCACCCTCTAACGCCATGTTTTTAAGCCTAAATCTAGAAATTTGCAAATTATTATCATATTCTCAAACCGGGAGTCCCGTGGCTTCGCAATCAGTTCCTACGAGTCACATTTGTCCCGTGGGAGGTGTTGGTTCCCCCAACGGGGATGTTCGGGTGATATTTCGGGTTTTCCCCCACAAACTCCATGTTTTGCCTAAGTCTATAAATCTACCAATTATCATTGTATTCTCATACCAGGAGTCCCGTGCCAGCGCAGTCAGTTCCTACGTGTCACATTGGTCGCGTGGGAGGTGTTGGTGCCACCAACGGGGCCGTTCGGGGGCTATTTCGTGTTTTCACCCACTAACGCCATGTTTTTAAGCCTAACTCTAGATATACCTATTAAACCGATCACAAGAATACCAGCTACAGTACCTATTAATCATATTCTAAAACCAGGAGTCCTGCGGCTACGTGGTCTGTTACTATGAGTTACATTGGTCCCGTGGGAGGTGTTGGTGCCACCCACGGGGCCGTTCAGGGGATGTTTTGGGTTTTTCCCCAGTAACGCCATGATTTGCCTAAGTTTAGAAATATGCAAATTATCATCGTATTCTCAAATCGGGAGGCCCTTGGTTGCACGAACAGTTCTTACGAGTCACATTGGTCCCGTGGGAGGTGTTGGTGCCTCCCAAGGGGCCGTTCGGGGGCTCTTTTGGGATTTCACCCTCTAACGCCATCTTTTTAAGCCTAAGTCTAGAAATATGCATATTATCATCGTATTCTCAAATCGGGAGTCTCGTGGATGCGCGGTCAGTTCCTACGAATCACATTGGTCCCGTGGGAGCTATTGGTGCCTAACACGGGGTCGTTCGGGGGCTATTTTGGGTTTTCACACACTAACGCCATATTTTTAAGCCTAAGTCTAGAAATATGCAAATTATTGTCATATTCTCAAATCGGGAGTCTCGCAGTTGCGTGGCCTATTCCTATGAGGTACATTGGTCCCGTGGGAGGAGGTGGTGCCACCCACGGGGCCGTTCGGGGGCTGTTTCGGGTTTTCCCCCCCAGTAACGCCATGTTTTGCCTAAGTCTTGAAATATGCAAATTATCATCATATTCTCAAACCGGGAGTCCCTCGGTTGCACGAACAGTTCTTACGAGTCACATTGGTCGCGTGGGAGGTGTTGGTGCGTCCCACGGGGCCCTTCGGGTGCTGTATCGAGTTTTCACCCACTAACGCCATGCTTTTAAGCCTATGTCTAGAAATATTCAAATTACCATCGTATTCTCAAACCGGGAGTCTCGTGTCTATGTAGTCAGTTCCTACGAGTTGGATTGGTCCCGTAGGAGGTGTTGGTGCCTCCCATGGAAACCTTCGGGGGCTGTTTCGAGCTTTCACCCACTAACGCCATGTTTTTAAGCCTAATTCTATAAATATACAAATTATCATCGTAATCTCAAACCGAGAGTCCCGTGGCTGCGCGGTCAGTTCCTACGAGTTACATTGGTCCCGTGGGAGGTGTTGGTGCCTCCCAATGGGCTGTTCGGGGGATTATTTAGGGTTTTCACCCTCTAACGCCATGTTTTTAAGCCTAAGTCTAGAAATATGCAAATTATCATCGTATTCTCAAATCGAGAGTCCCGTTGCTGCGCAGTCAGTTCTTACGAGTTAGATTGGTCCCGTAGGAGGTGTTGGTGCCTCCCACGGGGCCCTTTGGGGGCTGTTTCGAGCTTTCACCCACTAACGCCATGTTTTTAAGCCTAACTCTATAAATATACAAATTATCATCGTATTCTCAAATAGGGAGTCCCGCGGCTTCGCGATCAGTTCCTATGAGTTACATTGGTCCCGTGGGAGGTGTTGGTGCCTCCCACGGGGCCGTTTGGGGGTTCTTTTGGGTTTCACCTTCTAACTCCATCTTTTTTAGCCTAAGTCTATAAATATGAAAATTATCATCGTTTTCTCAAATCGGGAGTCCCGCGGCTGCGTGGTCAGTTCCTACGAGTCACATTAGTCATGTGGGAGGTGTTGGTGCCACCCACGAGGCCGTTCGGGGGTTGTTTCGGGTTTTCCCCCACTAATGCCATGTTTTTCCTAAGTCTAGAAATATGAAAATTATCGTCGAATTCTCAAACCGGGAGTCCCGTGGCTGCGCAGTCACGGGTCCATACGGGGGCGGTTTTGGGTTTTCACCCTCTAACGCCATGTTTTTAAGTCTAAATCTAGAAATTTGCAAATTATTATCATATTCTCAAACCGGGAGTGCCGTGGCTTCGCGATCAGTTCCTACGAGTCACATTTGTCCCGTGGGAGGTTTTGGTGCCCCCAACGGGGCCGTTCGGGTGATGTTTCGGGTTTTCCCCCACTAACTCCATGTTTTGCCTAAGTCTATAAATCTACCAATTATCATTGTATTCTCAAACCGGGAGTCCCGTGCCTGCGCGATCAGTTCCTACGTGTTACATCGGTCCCGTGGGAGGTGTTCGTGCCACCAACGGGGCCATTGGGTGGCTATTTTGAGTTTTCACCCACTAACGCCATGTTTTTAAGCCTAAGTCTAGAAATAAGCAAATTAGCGTCATATTCTCAAACCAGGAGTCTCGCGGCTGTGTGGTCTGTTACTATGAGTTACATTGGTCCCGTGGGAGGTGTTGGTGCCACCCACGGTGCTGTTCAGGGGATGTTTTGGGTTTTCCCCCAGTAACGCCATGTTTTGGCTAAGTCTAGAAATATGCAAATTACCATTGTATTCTCAAATCGGGAGTCCCTTGGTTGCACGAACAGTTCTTACGAGTCACATTGGTCCCGTGGGAGGTGTTGGGGCCTCCCAAGGGGCGGTTCGGGGTCTCTTTTGGGTTTTCACCCTCTAACGCCATCTTTTTAAGCCTAAGCCTAGAAATATGCATATTATCATCATATTCTCAAACCGGGAGTCTCGTGGCTGCGTGGTCAGTTCCTACGAGTCACATTGGTCCCGTGGGATCTATTGGTGCCTAACACGGGGTCGTTCGAGGGCTATTTCGGGTTTTCACACACTAACGCCATGTTGTTAAACCTAAGTCTAGATATATGAAAATTAGTGTCATATTCTCAGATCGGGAGTCCCGCAGTTTCGTGGTCCGTTCCTATGAGTTACATTGGTCCCGTGGGAGGTGGTGGTGCCACCCACGGGCCGTTCGGGGGCTGTTTCGGGTTTTCCCCCCCAGTAACGCCATGTTTTGCCTAAGTCTTGAAATATGCAAATTATCATCATATTCTCAAATCGGGAGTCCCTCGGTTGCACGAACAGTTCCTACGAGTTAGATTGGTCCCGTAGGAGGTGTTGGTGCCTCCCACGGGGCCCTTCGGGGGCTATTTCAAGCTTTCACCCACTAACGCCATGTTTTTTGGCCTATGTTTAGAAATATACAAATTATCATCGTATTCTCAAGTCGGGAGTCCCGCGGCTGCGCAATCAGTTCCTACGAGTTAGATTGGTCCTGTAGGAGGAGTTAGTGCCTCCCACGGGGCTGTTTGGGGGTTCTTTTGGATTTTCACACTCTAACGCCAAGTTTTTAAGCCTAAGTCTAAAAATATGCAAATTATCCTCGTTTTCTCAAATCGGGAGTCCCGCGGCTGTATGGTGAGTTCCTACGAGTCACATTGGTCCTGTGGGAGGTGTTGGTGCCACCCACGAGGCCGTTTGGGGGCTATTTCGGGTTTTTCCCCACTAACGCCATGTTTTTCCTATGTCTAGAAATGTGCAAATTATCGTCAAATTCTCAAACTGGGAGTCCCGTGGTTGCGTAGTCAGTTCCTACGAGTTACATTTGTCCCTTGGGAGGTGTTGGGGCCTCCCACTGGTCCATTCGGGGTCTATTTTGGGTTTTCACCCTCTGATGCCATATTTTTAAGGCTAAGTCTAGAATTATGCAAATTATTGTCATATTCTCAAATCGGGAGTCCCATGGCTTCGCGATCAGTTCCTAAGAGTCACATCTGTCCCGTGGGAGGTGTTGGTGCCCCCCACGGGGCCGTTCGGGTGATATTTTGGGTTTTCCCCACTAACTCCATGTATAGCCTAAGTCTGTAAATATGCAAATTATCGTTGTATTCTGAAACCGGGAGTCCCGTGCCTCCGCGATCAGTTCCTACGAGTCACATAGGTCCCGTGGGGAGGTATTGGTGCCACCAACGGGGCCGTTCGGGTGTTATTTCGTGTTTCACCCACTAACGCCATGTTTTTAAGCCTAAGTCTCGAAATAAGCAAATTATCATCATATTCTCAAATCAGGAGTACTGCGTCTACACGGTCTGTTCCTAAGAGTTACATTGGTCCCGTGGGAGGTGTTGGTTCCACCCACGGGGCCGTTCAGGGGTTGTTTTGGGTTTTCCCTCTATTGCGCCATGTTTTTTCTAAGTCTAGAAATATGCAAATTATTGTCGTATTCTCTAATCGGGAGTCCCTTGGTTGCACGAACAGTTCCTACGAGTCATATTGGTCCCGTGGGAGGTGTTGGTGCCTCCCAAGGGGCCGTTCGGGGGCTGTTTTGGGTTTTCACCCTCTAACACCATGTTTTTAAGCCTAAGTCTAGAAATTTGTAAATTATCATCGTATTCTCAAACCGAGAGTCCCATAGCTGCGCGGTCAGTTCCTACGAGTTACATTGCTCCCGTAGGAGGTTTTGGTGCCTCCCACGGGGCCCTTCGGGGGCTGTTTCGAGCTTTCACCCACTAATGCCATGTTTTTAACCCTAATTCTAGAAATATAAAAATTATCATCGTATTCTCAAACCGAGAGTCCCGTGGGTGCGCGATCAGTTCCTATGAGTTATATTGGTCCCGAGGGAGGTGTTGGTGCCTCCCAATGGGCCGTTCGGGGGCTATTTTGGATTTTCACCCTCTAACGCCATGTTTTTAAGCCTAAGTCTAGAAATATGCAAATTATCATCGTATTCTAAAATCAAGAGTCCCATGGCTACACGGTCAGTTCCTACGAGTCACATTGGTCCCGTGGGAGGTGGTTGTGCCACCCACGGGGCCGTCCGGGGGCTATTTTGTGTTTTCACCCACTAACGCCATGTTTTTATACCTAAGTCAAGAAATATTCAAATTATCATCATATTTTTAAACCGTGGGAGGTGTTGGTGCGACCCACGAGGCCGTTCGGGGTTTTTTTCGGGTTTTCCCCCACTAACACCATGTTTTGCCTAAGTCTAGAAATATGCAAATTGTCGTCGTATTCTCAAATCGGGAGTCCCTTGGTTGCGTGAATAGTTCTTACGAGTCACATTGGTCCCGTGGGAGGTGTTGGTACCTCCCACGGGGCCCTTAAGGGGCTGTTTCGAGTTTTCACCCACTAACTCCTTGTTTTTAAGCCTAAGTATAGAAATATGAAAACTACCATCGAATTCTCAAACCGGGAGTCTCGTGGCTGCGCGGTCAGTTCCTACGAGTCACATTGGTCCCGTGGGAGCTATTGGTGCCTAATCCGGGGCCGTTCGGGGGCTTTTTCCGGTTTTCACTCACTAATGCCATGTTTTTAAGCCTAAGTCTAGAAATATTCAAATGAGTGTCATATTCTCAAACCGGGAGTCCCGCGGTTACGAGGTTTGTTCCTATGAGTTACATTTGTCCCGTGGGATGTGTTGGTGCCACCCACGGGCTGTTCGGAGACTGTTTCGAGTTTTCCCCCTAGTAACGCCATGTTTTTATACCTAAGTCAAGAAATATTCAAATTATCATCATATTTTTAAACCGTGGGAGGTGTTGGTGCCACCCACGGGGCCGTTCGGGGTTTTTTTCGGGTTTCCCCCACTAACTCCATGTTTTGCCTAAGTCTAGAAATATGCAAATTATCATCGTATTCTCAAACCGGGAGTCCCTTGGTTGCACGAACAGTTCTTACAAGTCATATTGGTCCCGTTGGAGGTGTTGATGCCTCCAACGGGGTCCTTCGGAGGCTGTTTCGAGTTTTCACCCACTAACGCCATGCTTTTAAGCCTAAGTCTAGAAATATGCGAATTACCGTCGTATTCTCAAACCGGGAGTCTCGTGGCTGCGTGATCAGTTCCGACGAGTTAGATTGGACCCGTAGGAGGTGTTGGTGCCTCCCATGGTGACCTTCGGGGGCTGTTACGAGCTTTCACCCACTAACGACATGTTTTTAAGCCTAAGTCTAGAAATATACAAATTATCATTGTATTCTCAAAACGAGAGTCCCGTGGCTGCACGGTCAGTTTCTACAAGTTATATTTGTCCCGGGGGAGGTGTTGGTGCCACCCAATGAGACGTTCGATGGCTGTTTTGGGTTTTCACCCTCTAACGCCATGTTTTTAAGCCTATGTCTAGAAATATGAAAATTATCATTGTATTCTCAAACCGAGAGTCCCATGGTTGCGCAGTCAGTTCCTACGAGTTAGATTCGTCCCATAGGAAGTTTTGGTGCCTCCCACGGGGCCCTTTGGGGCTGTTTCGAGCTTTCACCCACTAACGCCATGTTTTTAAGCCTAAGTCTATAAATATATAAATTATCATCCTATTCTCAAACCGGGAATCCCGCGGCTGCGCGATCAGTTCCTATGAGTTACATTGGTCCCATGGGAGGTGTTGGTGCTTCCCACGTGGCCGTTTGGGGGTTCTTTTGGGTTTTCACCCTCTAACTCCATCTTTTTTAGCCTAAGTCTGTAAATATGCAAATTATCATCGTTTTCTCAAATCGGGAGTCCCGCGAGAGCGCGGTCAGTTCCTACGAGTCACATTAGTCATGTGGGAGGTGTTAGTGCCACCCACGGGGCCGTTTGGTGGTTGTTTTGGGTTTTCCCCCACTAATGCCATGTTTCTCCTAAGTCTAGAAATATGCAAATTATCATCGATGCCTCAAATAGGGAGTCTCGTGGCTGTGCAGTCAGTTCCTACGAGTTACATTGGTCCCGTGGGAGGTGTTGGGGCCTCCCACTGGTCCATTCGGGGGCTGTTTTGGGTTTTCACCCTCTAAGGCCACGTTTTTAAGCCTAAACCTAGAAATTTGTAAATTATTATCATATTATCAAACCGGGAGTCCCGTGGCTTCGCGATCAGTTCCTACGAGTCACATTTGTCACGTGGGAGGTGTTGGTGCCCCCAACGAGGCCATTCGGGTGATGTTTCGGGTTTTCCCCCACTAACTCCATGTTTTGCCAAAGTCTATAAATCTACCAATTATCATTGTATTCTCGAACCGGGAGTCCCGTGCCTACGCGGTCAGTTCCTACGTGTCACATTGGTCCCGTGGGACGTGTTGGTGCCACCAACGGGGCCGTTCGGGGGCTATTTCGCGTTTTCACCGACTAGCGCCATGTTTTTAATCCTAAGTCTAGAAATAAGAAAATTAGCATCATATTCTCAAACCGGGAGTCCCGCGACTACGTGGTCTGTTACAATGAGTTACATTGGTCCCGTGGGAGGTGTTGGGGCCACCCACGGGGACGTTCAGGGGATGTTTTGGGTTTTCCCCCCAGTAACGCCATTTTTTGCCTAAGTCTAGAAATATGCAAATTATCATCATATTCTCAAATCGGGAGTCCCTTGGTTGCACGAACAGTTCTTACGAGTCACATTGGTCCCGTGGGAGGTGTTGGTACCTCCCAAGGGGCCGTTTGGGGGCTCTTTTGGGTTTTCACCCTCTAACGCCATGTTTTATTCCTAAGTCTAGATATATAAAATTATCATCGTATTCTCAAATCGAGAGTCCATGGCTGCGCAGTCAGTTCCTATGAGTTAGATTGGTCTCGTAGGAGGTGTTGGTGCCTCCCACGAGGACCTTCGGGGGCTCTTTGGAGATTTCACCCACTAATGCCATGGTTTTAAACCTAAGTCTAGAAATATACAAAATATCATCGTATTCTCAAACCGGAAGTCCCGTGGGTGCGCGGTCAGTTCCTACGAGTTACATTGGTCCCCTGAGAGGTGCTGGTGCCTCCCAAGGGGCCGTTCGCAGGCTATTTTGGGTTTTCACCGTCTGCCATATTTTTAAGACTAAGTCTGGAAATATGTAAATTATCATCATATTCTAAAATCGAGAGTCCCATGGTTGCGCGGTCAGTTCCTACCAGTGACATTGGTCCCGTGGGAGGTGTTGGTGCCACCCACGGGGCCGTTCGGGGGATATTTCGTGTTTTCACCCACACCATGTTTTTATGCCCAAATCAAGAAATAAGAAAATTATCATCGTATTTTCAAACCAGGAGTTATGTGGTTGCGCAGTCAGTTCCTATGAGTCACATTGGTCCCGTGGGATGTGTTGGTGCCACCCACGGGGTCGTTCGGGGTTGTTTCGGGTTTTCCCCCACTAACACCATGTTTTGCCTAAGGCTAGAAATATGGAAATTATCGTCATATTCTCAAACCGGGAGTCCCTTTGTTGCGTGAATTGTTCTTACGAGTCACATTGGTCCCATGGGAGGTGTTGGTGCCTCCCACGGGGCCCTTAGGGGGTTGTTTCGAGTTTTCACCCACTAACTCCATGTTTTTAAGCCTATGTATAGAAATATGCAAATTACCATCGTATTCTCAAACCAGGAGTCTCGTGGCTGCGCGATCAGTTCCTACGAGTCATATTGGTCCCGCGGGGGCTGTTGGTGCCTACTACATGGTCGTTTAGGGGCTATTTCGAGTTTTCAGCCACTAACACCATGTTTTTAAGCCTAAGTCTAGAAATATGCAAATTAGTGTCATATTCTCAAATCGGGAGTCCCGCAATTACGTGGTTTATTCATATGAGTTACATTGGTCCCGTGGGAGGTGTTGGTGCCACCCACGGGGCCGTTCGGAGGTTGTTTCGAGTTTTCCCCCCATTAATGCCATTTTTGTCTAAGTCTAGAAATATGCAAATTATCGTCTTATTCTCAAACCGGGAGTCCCTTGGTTGCACGAACAGTTCTTACGAGTCACATTGGTCCCGTGGGAGGTGTTGGTGCCTCCCACGGGGCCCTTCGGAGGCTGTTTCGAGTTTTCACCAACTAACGCCATGCTTTTAAGCCTAAGTCTAGAAATATGCAAATTAACGTCGTATCCTCAAACCGGGAGTCTCGTGGCTGCGCGATCAGTTCCTACGAGTTAGATTGGTCCCGTAGGAGGTGTTGGTGCCTCCCATGGGGACCTACGGGGGCTGTTACGAGCTTTCGCCCACTAACGCCATGTTTTTAAGCCTAAGTCTAGAAATATACAAATTATCATTGCATTCTCAAACCGAGAGTCCCGTGGCTGCACGGTCAGTTTCTACGAGTTATATTGGTCCTAGGGGAGGTGTTGGTGCCTCCCAATGGGCCGTTCGAGGGATGTTTTGGGTTTTCACCCTCTAACGCCATTTTTTTAAGCCTAAGTCTAGAAATATGCAAATTGTCATCATATTCTCAAACCGAGAGTACCATGGCTCCGCAGTCAGTTCCTACGAGTTAGATTGGTCCCGTAGGAGGGGTTGGTGCCTCCCACGGGGCCCTTCGGGGGCTGTTTCGAGCTTTTACCCATTAACGCCATGTTTTTAAGCCTAAGTCTAGATATATACAAATTATCATCGTATTCTTAAACCGAGAGTCCCGCGGCAGCGCGATCAGTTCCTACGAGTTACATTGGTCCCGTGGGAGGTGTTGGTGCCTCCCACGGGGACATTTGGGGGTTCTTTTGGGTTTTCACCCTCTAACTCCATCTTTTCAAGCCTAAGTCTATAAATATGCAAATTATCATCATTTTCTCAAATCGGGAGTCCCGCGGCTGCACGGTCAGTTCCTACGAGTCACATTAGTCATGTGGGAGGTGTTGGTGCCACCCACGGGGACGTTTGGGGGCTGTTTCGGGTTTTCTCCCACTAATGCCATGTTTTTCCTAAGTCTAAAAATATGCAAATTATCGTCTAATTCTCAAATCGCGAGTCCCATGGCTGCGCAATCAGTTCCTACGAGTCACATTGGTCCCGTGGGAGGTGTTGGGGCCTCCCACGGGTCCATTCCGGGGCTATTTTGGGTTTTCACCCTCTGATGCCATGTTTTTAAGCCTAAGCCTAGAAATATGCAAATTATTACCGTATTCTCAAATCTGGAGTCCCATGGCTTCGCGATCAGTTCCTACGAGTCACATTTGTCCCGTGGGAGGTTGTAGTGCCCCCCACGGGGCCGTTCGGGTGATGTTTCGAGTTTTCCCCCACTAACTCCATATTTTTCCTAAGTCTATAAATATGCAAATTATCATTGTGTACTCAAACCGAGAGTCCCGTGCCTGCGCAGTCAGTTTTTACGAGTCACATTGGTCCCGTGGGAGGTGTTGGTGCCACCAACGGGGCCATTCGGGGGCTATTTCGTGTTTTCACCCACTAACGCCATGTTTTTAAGCCTAAGTCTAGAAATAAGCAAATTAGCATCATATTCTCAAACCGGGAGTCCCGCGGCTGCGTGGTCTGTTACTATGAGTTACATTGGTCCCATGGGAGGTGTCGGTGCCACCCACAGGGCTGTTCAGGGGATATTTTGGGTTTTTCCCCCGGTAACGCCATGTTTTGCCTAAGTCTAGAAATATGCAAATTATCATCGTATTCTCAAACCGCGAGTCCCTTAGTTGCACGAACAGTTCTTACGAGTCACATTGGTCCAGTGGGAGGTGTTGGTGCCTCCCAAGGGGCGTTCGGGGGCTATTTTGGGTTTTCAACCTCTAACGCCATGTTTTTAAGCCTAAGTCTAGATATATGAAAATTATCATCGTATTCTCCAGCCGAGAGTCCCATGGCTGCGTAGTCAGTTCCTATGAGTTAGATTGGTCCCGTAGGAGGTGTTGGTGCCTCCCACGGGGCCCTTCGGGGGCTCTTTTGAGGTTTCACCCACTAACGCTATAGTTTTAAGCCTAAGTCTTGAAATATACAAACTATCATCGTATTCTCAAACCGGGAGTCTCGTGGGTGCGCGGTCAGTTCCTACGACTTACATTTGTCCCATGGGAGGTGCTGGTGCCTCCCAAGGGGCCATTCGCGGGCTGTTTTTGGTTTTCACCCTCTAACGCCATGTTTTTAAGACTAAGTCTTGAAATATGTAAATTATCATCGTATTCTAAAACTGAGACTCCCATGGCTCTGCGGTCAGTTCCTACGAGTTAATATGAGTTACATTGGTCCCGTGGGAGGTGTTGGTGCCACCCACGGGGTCGTTCGGGGGCTATTTCGTGTTTTAACCCACGCCATGCTTTTATGCCTAAGTTAAGAAATAAGCAAATTATCATCGTATTTTTAAACCAGGAGTTCCGTGGTTTCGCAATCTGTTCCTACGAGTCACATTGGTCCCGTGTGAATTGTTGGTGCCACCCACGGGGCCGTTCGGGGTTGTTTCAGGTTTTTCCCCACTAACACCATGTTTTTCTTAAGTCTAGAAATATGTAAATTTCATCATATTCTCAAAAAGGGAGTCTCGTGGTTGCGCGGTCAGTTCCTATGAGTTACATTCGTCCAGTGGGAGGTGTTGGTGCCTCCTACGGGGCCGTTTGGGGGCTATCTCGAGTTTTCACCCACTAACGCCATGTTTTTAAGACTAAGTCTAGAATTATGCAAATTATTGTCGTATTCTCAAACCGAGAGTGCCGCAGCTGCGTGGTCTATTCCTATGAGTTACATTGGTCCCGTGGGAGGCGGTGGTGCCACCCACGGAGCCGTTCAGGGGCTTTTTCGGGTTTTCCGCCAGTAACGCCATATTTCGCCTAAGTCTAGAAATATGCAAATTATCGTCATATTGTGAAACCGGGAGTCCCTTGGTTGCGCGAACAGTTCTTACGAGTCACATTGGTCCCGTGGGAGGTGTTGGTGCCTCCCACGGGACCCTTCGGGGGCTGTTTCAAGTTTTCACCCACTAACGCCACGTTTTTAAGCCTAAGACTAAAATATGCAAATTATCATCGTATTCTCAAACCGGGAGTCCCTTGGTTGCGAAAACAGTTTGTACGAGTCACATTGGTCCCGTGGGAGGTGTTGGTGCCTCCCACGGGGCCCTTCAGGAGCTATTTCGAGTTTTCAACCACTAACTCCATGTTTTTAATCCTAGGTTTAGAAATATGGAAATTACCGTCGTATTCAAAAATCGGGAGTCACATGGCTGTGCGGTTAGTTCCTACGAGTTAGATTGGTCCCGTAGGAGGTGTTGCTGCCTCACACGGGGTCCTTCGGGGGCTGTTTCGAGATTTCAACCACTAAAACCATGTTTTTAAGCCTAAGTCTAGAAATATGAAAATTATCATCGTATTCTCAAATCGGGAGTCCTGTGGCTACGCGGTTAGTTCCTACGAGTTACATTGGTCCCGTGGGAGGTGTTGGTGCCTCCCACGGTGCTGTTCGGGGGCTGCTTTGGGTTTTCACCCTCTAACGCCATGTTTTGAAGCCTAAGTCTATAAATATGCAAATTATCATCGTATTATCAAACCGAGAGTCCCATGGCTGCGCGGTCAGTTCCTACGAGTCACGTTGGTCCCGTGGGGGTGTTGGTGCCCCCCACGGGGCCGTTCAAGGGTTGTTTCGTGTTTTTAGCCACTAACGCCATGTTCTTATGCCTAAGTCAAGAAATATGTATATTATTGTCGTATTTTGAAATCGGAAGTTCCGCGGCTGCGCGGTCAGTTCCCACGAGTCACATTGGTCCCGTGGGTGGTGTGGGTGCCACCAGCGGGGCCATTCGAGGATTATTTCGGGTTTTCTCCCACTAACGCCATGTTTTGCCTAAGTCTAGAAATATGCAAATTATCGTTGTATTCTCAAATCCGGAGTTCCGTGGCTGCACGATCAGTTCCTACGAGTTACATTGGTCTCGTGGGAGGTGTTGGGGCCTCCCATGGGTCCATTTGGGGGTTGTTTCGAGTTTTCACCCACTAACGCCATGTTTTTAAGCCTATGTCTAGAAATATGCAAATTATGGTCGTATTATCAAACCCGGAGTCCCGTGGCTGCGTGATCAGTTCCTACGAGTCACATTAGTCACGTGGGAGGTGTTGGTGCCCCCCACGGGGTCATTCGGGTGATGTTTCGGGTTTCCCCCCACTAACTCCATGTTTTGCCTAATTCTATAAATATGCAAATTATCGTTTTATTCTCAAACTGGGAGTCCCGTGGCTGCGCGATCAGTTCCTACGAGTGACAATTGTCTAGTGGGAGGTGTTGGTGCCTCCCACGGGGCTGTTTGGGGCTATTTCGGGTTTTCTCCCACTAACGCCATGTTTTTTAGCCTAAGTATAGAAATATGCAAACTAGCATCATATTCTGAAATCGGGAGACCCGTGGCTACGTGGTCTGTTATTATGAGTTACATTGGTCCCGTGGGAGGTGTTGGTGCCACCCACGGGGCCGTTCGGGTGCTGTTTCGGGTTTTCCCCCAATAATGCCATGTTTTGCCTAAGTCTAGAAATATGCAAATTATCGTCGTATTCTCAAACCGGGAGATCCTTGGTTGCGCGAACAGTTCTTACGAGTCACATTGGGCCCGTGGGAGGTGTTGGTGCCTCCCACGGGGCCCTTCGGGGGCTATTTCGAGTTTTCACCCACTAACGCCATGCTTTTAAGCCTAAGTATAGGAATATGCAAATTACCGTTGTATTCCCAAACCGAGAATCCCATGGTTGCGTGGTTAGTTCCTAAGAGTTAAATTGGTCCCGTTGGAGGTATTGGTGCCACCCACGGGGCCGTTTGGGGGTTGTTTCGAGTTTTTCGCCACTAATGCCATGTTTTGCCAAGGTCTATAAATACAAAAATTATCGTCGTATTCTCAAATCGGGAGTCCCGTGGCTGCACGGCCAGTCCCTACGGGTCACATATGTCCAATGGGAGGTGTTGGTGCCACCCACGTGGCCGTTCGGGTGCTGTTTCGTGTTTTCACCCACTAACGCCATGTTTTTGTGCCTAAGTCCAGAAATATGCAAATTATCATCGTATTTTCAAATCGGGAGTTCGGCGGCTGACCGGTAAGTTCCTACGAGTCACATTGGTCCCGTGGGAGGTGTTGGTGCCACTCCCAGAACCGTTTGGGGGTTGTTCGGGTTTTCACCAACTAACTCCATGTTTTGCCTAAGTCTAGAAATATGTAAATTATAGTCGTATTCTCAAATCGGGAGTCCCATGGCTGCGCGGTCAGTTCCTACGAGTTACATTGGTCCTGTAGGGAGTTATTGGGACCTCCCACGGGTCTCTAACGCCATGTTTTTAAGCCTAAGTCTAGAAATATGCAAATTATTGTCGTATTATCAAATCGGGAGTCCCGTGGTTGCGCGATCAGTTCCTACGAGTCACATTTATCCCGTGGGAGGTGTTAGTGCCCCCCTCGAGGGCGTTCGGGTGATGTTTCGGGTTTTCCCCCACTAACTCCATGTTTTACCTAAGTTTATAAATATGCAAATTATTGTTGCATTCTTAAATCGAGAGTCCTGTGGCTGCGCGGTCAATTCCTACGAGTCAAATTGGTCCAGTGGGAGGTGTTGGTGCCTCCCACAGGGCCGTTCGGGGGCTGTTTTTTGTTTTCACCATCTAACTACATGTTTTTAAGCCTAAGTCTAAAATATGCAAATTATCATCGTATTCTCAAACTGGGAGTCCTATGGCTGTGCGGTCAGTTCCTACGAGTTACATTGGTCCCGTGGGAGGTGTTGGGGCCACGCACGGGCCATTTGGGGGATGTTTTGGGTTTTCACCCACTAACGCCATATTTTTCCTAAGTCTAGAAATATACAAATTATCATCGTATTCTCAAATCGGTAGTCCCGTGGTTGCGCGGTCCGTTCCTTCGAGTTACATTGGTCCCGTGGGTGGTGCTGGTGCCTCCCACGGCGCCATTCGGGGGCTGTTTTGGGTTTTCGCCCTCTAACGACATGTTTTAAAGTCTAAGTCTAGAAAATATGCAATTTATCATTGTATTCTCAAACCAGGAGTCCCGGGGCTGCGCGGTCAGTTCCTACAAGTTACATGGGTCCCATGGGAGGTGTTGGTGCCTCCCATGGGGCCGTTAGGGGCCTGTTTTGAGTTTTCACCCTCTAACGCCATGTCTTTTAACCTAAGTCTAGAAACTACCAAATTATCATCGTATTCTCAAATCAGGAGACCCGCCATCGTATTCTCAAACTGGGAGTCTCGCGGTTGCAGGGTCAGTTCCTACGAGTTACATTGGTCCCGTGGGAGGTGTTGGTGCCTCCCACGGGGCCATTTGGGGTTGTTTTGGGGTTTCACCCTCTAATGCCATATTTTTAAGCCTAAGTCTAGAAATATGCAAATTATCATCGTCTTATGAAACCGAAAGTCCCGTGGCTGTGCGGTCAATTCCAACGAGTCACACTGGTTTAGTGGGAGGTGTTGGTGCCACCCACAGGGCCGTTTGGGGGCTGTTTTGGGTCCTCACCCACTAAATCCACATTCTGCCTAGGTGTAGAAATATGCAAATTACCATCATATTCTCAAATTCGGAGTCCCGCGACTGCGCGGTCAGTTCTTACGAGTCACATTGGTATCGTGGGAGGTGTTGGTCCCACCCACCAGGCCGTTCAGGGGTTGCTTCGGGTTTTAACCGATTACACCATGTTTTTAAGCCTAAGTCTAGAAATATAAAAATTACCCTTATATTATCAAATCGGGAGTCCCGCAACTGCGTGGTTAGTTCCTACGAGTTACATTGGTCCCGTGGGAGGTGTTGGTGCCACCCACGGGGCCGTTTGGGGGCTGTTTCGAGTTCCCCCACTAACGCCATGTTTTGTAAAAGTCTTCAAATATGAAAATTATCATTATATTCCCAAACATGGAGTCACTCTCTCCTCGGTCAGTTCCTACGAGTTACATTGGTCCCATGGGAGGTGTTGGTGCCTCCGACGGGGCCGTTCAGGGGCTATTTTGGGTTTTCACCCTCAAACGCCATGTTTTTAAGCCTAAGTCTAGAAATATACAAATTATCATCGTATTCTCAAACCGGCATCCCATGGCTACGCGGTCAGTTCCTACGGGTCACATTGGTCCTGTGGGAGGTGTTGGTGCCGCTCACGGGGCCTTTCAGGGGCTGTTTCGAGTTTTCACCCACTAACGCCATGTTTTTAAACCTAAGTCTAGATATAAGCAAATTATCATCATATTCTCAAACCAGGAGTCCCACGACTGCGCGGTCAGTTCCTACGAGTCACATTGGTCCCGTGGGAGGGGGTGGTGCCACCCATAGGGCCGTTCGAGGGCTGTTTCGAGTTTTTCCCCACTAACGCCATTTTTTGCCTAAGTCAAGAAATATGCAAATTATTTTCGTATTCTAAAATCGAGACTCCCATGGTTGGGCGGTCAGTTCCTACGAGTTACATTGGTCCCGTGGGTGGTATTGGTGCCTCCCATGGTGCCATTCGGGGGTTGTTTTGGGTTTTCACCCTCTAAAGCCATGTTTTTAAGCCTAAGTCTAGAAATATGAAAATGATCATCATATTCTAAAATAGGTAGTCCCGAGGCTGCGCGGTCAGTTCCTACGAGTGACATTGATCCCGTGGGAGGTGTTGGTGCCTCCCACGGGGCCGTTCGGGGGCTTTTTTGGGTTTTCACACTCTAACGCCATGTTTATAAGCCTAAGTCTAAAATATGCAAATTATCATCATATTCTCAAATCGGGAGTCCCGCGGCTGCGCGATCAATTCCTACGAGTCACATTGGTCCCGTGGGAGGTGTTGGGGCCACGCACGGGCCATTCGGGGGATGTTTCGGGTTTTCACTCACTAACGCCATGTTTTTCCTAAGTCTAGAAATATGCAAATTATCATCATATTCTCAAATTGGAAGTCCCGTGGCTGCGCGGTCAGTTCCTTCGAGTTACGTTGGTCCCATAGGATGTACTGGTGCCTCCCACGAGGCCATTCGAGGGTTGTTTTGGGTTTTCACCCTCTAACGACATGTTTTTAAGTCTAAGTCTAGAAAATATGCAATTTATCATTGTATTCTCAAACCAGGAGTCCCGGGGATGCGCGGTCAGTTCCTACAAGTTACATGGGTCCCCTCGGAGGTGTTGGTGCTTCCCATGGGGCCGTTAGGGGCCTGTTTTGGGTTTTCACCCTCTAACGCCATGTCTTTGAACCTAAGTCTAGAAATAACCAAATTATCATCGTATTCTCAAATTGGGAGACCCGCCATTGTATTCTCAAACTGGGAGTCTCGCGGTTGCAGGGTCAGTTCCTACGAGTTACATTGGTCCCGTGGGAGGTGTTGGTGCCTCCCACGGGGCCATTTGGGGTTGTTTTGGGTTTTCACCCTCTAATGCCATATTTTTAAGCCTAAGTCTAGATATATGCAAATTATCATCGTCTTATGAAACCGAAAGTCCCGTGGCTGCATGGTCAATTCCAACGAGTCACACTGGTTTAGTGGGAGGTGTTGCTGCCACCCAGAGGGCCGTTTGGGGGTTGTTTTGCTTCCTCACCCACTAAATCCATATTCTGCCTAAGTGTACAAATATACAAATTACCGTCATATTCTCAAATTCGGAGTCCCGCGACTACGCGGTCAGTTCTTACGAGTCACATTGGTATCGTGGGAGGTGTTGGTCCTACCCACCAGGCCGTTCAGGGGCTGCTTCGGGTTTTAACCGATTAACACCATGTTTTTAAGCCTAAGTCTAGAAATATAAAAATTACCATTATATTATCAAATCGGGAGTCCCGCAACTGCGTGGTTAGTTCCTACGAGTTACATTGGTCCCGTGGGAGGTGTTGGTGCCACCCACGGGGCCGTTTGGGGGCTATTTCGAGTTCCCCCACTAACGCCATGTTTTGCAAAAGTCTTCAAATATGAAAATTATCATTATATTCTCAAACATGGAGTCACTCGCTGCTCGGTCAGTTCCTACGAGTTACATTGGTCCCATGGGAGGTGTTGGTGCCTCCGACGGGGCCGTTCAGGGGCTATTTTGGGTTTTCACCCTCAAACGCCATGTTTTTAAGCCTAAGTCTAGAAATATACAAATTATCATCGTATTCTCATACCGGCATCCCATGGCTACGCGGTCAGTTCCTACGAGTCACATTGGTCCTGTGGGAGGTGTTGGTGCCGCTCACGTGGCCTTTCGGGGGCTGTTTCGAGTTTTCACCCACTAACGCCATGTTTTTAAACCTAAGTCTAGAAATAAGCAAATTATCATCATATTCTCAAACCAGGAGTCCCACGACTGCGCGGTCAGTTCCTACGAGTCACATTGGTCCCGTGGGAGGGGGCGGTGCCACCCATAGGGCCGTTCGAGGGCTGTTTCGAGTTTTTCCCCACTAACGCATTTTTTGCCTATGTCTAGAAATATGAAAATTATTTTCGTATTATAAAACCGAGACTCCCATGGTTGGGCGGTCAATTCCTACGAGTTACATTTGTCCCGTGGGTGGTATTGGTGCCTCCCACGGGGCCATTCGGGGGCTGTTTTGGGTTTTCACCCTCTAAAGCCATGTTTTTAAGCCTAAGTCTAGAAATTTGCAAATGATCATCATATTCTCAAATAGTTAGTCCCGAGGCTGCGCGGTCAGTTCCTACGAGTGACATTGATCCCGTGGGAGGTGTTGGTGCCTCCCACGGGGCCGTTTGGGGGCTTTTTTGGGTTTTCACACTCTAACGCCATGTTTATAAGCCTAAGTCTAAAATATGCAAATTATCATCATATTCTCAAATCGGGAGTCCCGCGGCTGCGCGATCAATTCCTACGAGTCACATTGGTCCCGTGGGAGGTGTTGGAGCCACGCACGGGCCATTCGGGGGATGTTTCGGGTTTTCACTCACTAACGCCATGTTTTTCCTAAGTCTAGAAATATGCAAATTATCATCATATTCTCAAATTGGGAGTCCCGTGGCTGCGTGGTCAGTTCCTTCGAGTTACGTTGGTCCCAGAGGTGGTACTGGTGCCTCCCACGAGGCCATTCGAGGGTTGATTGGGTTTTCACCCTCTAACGACATGTTTTTAAGTCTAAGTCTAGAAAATATGCAATTTATCATTGTATTCTAAAACCAGGAGTCTCGGGGCTGCGCGGTCAGTTCCTACATGTTACATGGGTCCCATGGGAGGTGTTGGTGCTTCCCATGGGGCCGTTAGGGGCCTGTTTTTGGTTTTCACCCTCTAACGCCATGTCTGTTAACCTAAGTCTAGAAACAACCAAATTATCATCGTATTCTCAAATCGGGAGACCCGCCATCGTATTCTTAAACTGTGAGTCTCGCGGTTGCAGGGTCAGTTCCTACGAGTTACATTGGTCCCGTGGGAAGTGTTGGTGCCTCCCACGGGGCCATATGGGGTTGTTTTGGGTTTTCACCCTCTAATGCCATATTTTTAAGCCTAAGTCTAGAAATAAGCAAATTATCATCGTCTTATGAAACCGAAAGTCCCGTGGCTGCGCGGTCAATTCCAACGAGTCACACTGGTTTAGTGGGAGGTGTTGGTGCAACCCACAGGGCCGTTTGGGGGCTATTTTGGGTCCTCACCCACTCAATCCATATTCTGCCTAGGTGTACAAATATACAAATTACCGTCATATTCTCAAATTCGGAGTCCCGCGACTGCGCGGTCAGTTCTTACGAGTCACATTGGTATCGTGGGAGGTGTTGGTCCCACCCACCAGGCCGTTCAGGGGCTGCTTCGGGTTTTAACCGATTAACACCATGTTTGTAAGCCTAAGTCTAGAAATATAAAAATTACCATTATATTATCAAATCGGGAGTCCCGCAACTGCGTGGTTAGTTCCTACGAGTTACATTGGTCCCGTGGGAGGTGTTGGTGCCACCCACGGGGCCGTTTGGGGGTTGTTTCGAGTTCCCCCACTAACGCCATGTTTTGCAAAAGTCTTCAAATATGAAAATTATCATTATATTCTCAAACATGGAGTCACTCGCTGCTCGGTCAGTTCCTACGAGTTACATTGGTCCCATGGGAGGTGTTGGTGCCTCCGACGGGGCCGTTCAGGGGCTATTTTGGGTTTTCACCGTCAAACGCCATGTTTTTAAGCCTAAGTCTAGAAATATACAAATTATCATCTTATTCTCAAACCGGCATCCAATGGCTACGCGGTCAGTTCCTACGAGTCACATTAGTCCTGTGGGAGGTGTTGGTGCCGCTCACGGGGCCTTTCGGGGGCTGTTTCGAGTTTTCACCCACTAACGCCATGTTTTTAAGCCTAAGTCTAGAAATAAGCAAATTATCATCATATTCTCAAACCAGGAGTCCCACGACTGCGCGGTCAGTTCCTACGAGTCACATTGGTCCTGTGGGAGGGGGTGGTTCCACCCATAGGGCCGTTCGAGGGCTGTTTCGAGTTTTTCCCCACTAACGCCATTTTTTGCCTATGTCTAGAAATATGCAAATTATTTTCGTATTCTAAAACTGAGACTCCCATGGCTGGGCGGTCAGTTCCTACGAGTTACATTGGTCCCGTGGGTGGTATTGGTGCCTCCCACGGGGCCATTCGGGGGCTGTTTTGAGTTTTCACCCTCTAAAGCCATGTTTTTAAGCCTAATTCTAGAAATCTAGAAATGATCATCATATTGTCAAACAGGGAGTCCCGAAGCTGTGCGGTCTGTTCCTACGAGTGACATTGATTCCGTGGGAGGTGTTGGGGCCTCCCACGGGGCCGTTCGGGGGCTTTTTTGGGTTTTCACACTCTAACGCTATGTTTATAAACCAAAGTATAGAAATACGCAAATTATCTTTGTATTCTCAAACAGGGAGTCCCGCGGCTGCGCGGTCAGTTCCTACGAGTTACATTGGTCATGTGGGAGGTGTTGGGGCCACGCACGGTCCATTCGGGGGATGTTTCGGGTTTTTACCCACTAACGCCATGTTTTTCCTAAGTCTAAAAATATGCAAATTATCGTCGTATTCTCAAATCGGGAGTCCCGTCGTTGCGCGGTCAGTTCCTTCGAGTTACATTAGTCCCGTGGGTGGTGCTGGTGCCTCCCACGGGGACATTCGGGGGCTGTTTTGGGTTTTCACCCTCTAACGACATGTTTTTAAGTCTAAGCCTAGAAAATATGTAATTTCTCATTGTATTCTCAAACTAGGAGTCCCGGGTCTGCGCGGTCAGTTCCTAATAGTTACATTGGTCCCGTGGGAGGTGTTGGTGCCTCCCATGGGGCCCTTAGGGCCTGTTTTGGGTTTTCACCCTCTAACGCCTTGTGTTTTAGCCTAAGTCTTGAAATATCCAAATTATCGTCGTATTCTCAAATCGGGAGACCCGCCATCCTATTCTCAAACTGGGAGTCCCATGGTTCCAGGGTCACTTCCTACGAGTTACATTGGTCTATGGGAGGTGTTGGTGCCTCGCACGGGCCATTTGGGGGTTGTTTTGGGTTTTCACCCTCTAATGCCATGTTTTTAAAACTAAGTCTAGAAATATGCAAATTATCACCGTGTTCTCAAACTGGGAGTCTTACGGCTGTGCGGTCAGTTCCTACGAGTTACATTGGTCCCGTGGGAGGTGTTGGGGCCACGCACGGGCCATTTGGGGGATGTTTTGGGTTTTCACCCACTAACGCCATATTTTTCCTAAGTCTAGAAATATACAAATTATCGTCGTATTCTCAAAATCAGTAGTCCCGTGGTTGCGCGGTCCGTTCCTTCGAGTTACATTGGTCCCGTGGGTGGTGCTGGTGCCTCCCACGGCGCCATTCGGGGGCTGTTTTGGGTGTTCGCCCTCTAACGACATGTTTTTAAGTATAAGTCTAGAAAATATGCAATTTATCATTGTATTCTCAAACCAGGAGTCCCGGGGCTGCGCGGTCAGTTCCTACAAGTTACATGGGTCCCATGGGAGGTGTTGGTGCCTCCCATGGGGCCGTTAGGGGCCTGTTTTGGGTTTTCATCCTCTAACGCCATGTCTTTTAACTTAATTCTAAAAATAACCAAATTATCATCGTATTCTCAAATCGGGAGACCCGCCATCGTATTCTCAAACTGGGAGTCTCGCGGTTGCAGGGTCAGTTCCTACGAGTTACATTGGTCCCGTGGGAGGTGTTGGTGCCTCCCACGGGGCCATTTGGGGTTGTTTTGGGTTTTCACCCTCTAATGCCATATTTTTAAGCCAAAGTCTAGAAATATGCAAATTATCATCGTCTTATGAAACCGAAAGTCCCGTGGCGGCGCGGTCAATTCCAACGAGTCACACTGGTTTAGTGGGAGGTGTTGGTGCCAACCAAAGGGCCGTTTGGGGGCTGTTTTGGGTCCTCACCCACTAAATCCATATTCTGCCTAGGTGTAGAAATATACAAATTACTGTCACATTCTCAAATTCAGAGTCCCGCCACTGCGCGGTCAGTTCTTACGAGTCACATTGGTATCGTGGGAGGTGTTGGTCCCACCCACCAGGCCGTTCAGGGGCTGCTTCGGGTTTTAACCGATTAACACCATGTTTTTAAGCCTAAGTCTAGAAACATAAAAATTTCCATTATATTATCAAATCGGGAGTCCCGCAACTGCGTGGTTAGTTCCTACGAGTTACATTGGTCCCGTGGGAAGTGTTGGTGCCACCCACGGGGCCGTTTGGGGGTTGTTTCGAGTTTCCCCACTAACGCCATGTTTTGCAAAAGTCTTCAAATATGAAAATTATCATTATATTCTCAAACATGGAGTCACTCGCTGCTCGGTCAGTTCCTACGAGTTACATTGGTCCCATGGGAGGTGTTGGTGCCTCCGACGGGGCCGTTCAGGGGCTATTTTGGGTTTTCTCCCTCAAACGCCATGTTTTTAAGCCTAAGTCTAGAAATATACAAATTATCATCGGATTCTCAAATCGGCATCCCATGGCTACGCGGTCAGTTCCTACGAGTCACATTGGTCCTGTGGGAGGTGTTGGTGCCGCTCACGGGGCCTTTCGGGGGCTCTTTCGAGTTTTCACCCACTAACTCCACGTTTTTAAGCCTAAGTCTAGAAATAAGCAAATTATCATCATATTCTCAAACCAGGAGTCCCACGACTGCGCGGTCAGTTCCTACGAGTCACATTGGTCCTGTGGGAGGGGGTGGTGCCACCCATAGGGCCGTTCGAGGGCTGTTTCGAGTTTTTCCCCACTAACGCCATTTTTTGCCTATGTCTAGAAATATGCAAATTATTTTCGTATTCTAAAACCGAGACTCCCATGGTTGGGCGGTCAGTTCCTACGAGTTACATTGGTCCCGTGGGTGGTATTGGTGCCTCCCACGGGGCCATTCGGGGGCTGTTTTGGGTTTTCACCCTCTAAAGCCATGTTTTTAAGCCTAAGTCTAGAAATATGCAAATGATCGTCATATTCTCAAATAGGTAGTCCCGAGGCTGCGCGGTCAGTTCGTACGAGTGACATTGATCCCGTGGGAGGTGTTGGTGCCTCCCACGGGGCCGTTCGGGGGCTTTTTTGGGTTTTCACACTCTAACGCCATGTTTATAAGCCTAAGTCTAAAATATGCAAATTATCATCATATTCTCAAATCGGGAGTCCCGCAGCTGCGCGATCAATTCCTACGAGTCACATTGGTCCCGTGGGAGTTCTTGGGGCCACGCACGGGCCATTCGGGGGATGTTTCGGGTTTTCACTCACTAACGCCATGTTTTTCCTAAGTCTAGAAATATGCAAATTATCATCATATTCTCAAATTGGGAGTCCCGTGGCTGCGCGGTTAGTTCCTTCAAGTTAGATTGGTCCCATAGGTGGTACTGGTGCCTCCCACGAGGCCATTCGAGGGCTGTTTTTGGTTTTCACCCTCTAACGACATGTTTTTAAGTCTAAGTCTGGAAAATATGCAATTTATCACCGTATTCTCAAACCAGGAGTCCCAGGGCTGCGCGGCCAGTTCCTACAATTTACATTGGTCCCGTGGGAGGTGTTGGTGCGTCCCATGGGGCCGTTAGGGGCCTATTATGGGTTTTCACCCTCTAACACCATGTTTTTTAGCCTAAGTCTAGAAATATCCAAATTATTGTTGTATTCCCAAATCGGGAGACCCGCCATCATATTTTCAAACTGGGAGTCCCACGGTTGCATGACCACTTCCTACGAGTTACATTGGTCTCGTGGGAGGTGTTGGTGCCACCCATAGGCCATTTGGGTGTTGTTTTGGGTTTTCACCCTCTAATGCCATGTTTTTAAGCCTAAGTATAGAAATATGCAAATTATCGTCGTGCTATGAAACCAAAAGTCCCGTGGCTGCGCGGTCAATTCCAACGAGTCACACTGGTTCCGTGGGAGGTGTTGGTGCCACCACTGGGCCGTTCGGGGGTTGTTTTCGATCCTCGCCCACTAACGCCATATTCTTCCTAGGTGTATAAATATGCAAATTATCGTCGTAATCTCAAACAGGGAGTCCCGTGACTGCACGATCTGTTCCTACGAGTCACATTGGTATCGTGGGAGGTGTTGGTCCCACCCACCTGGCCGTTCAGGGGCTGCTTCGGGTTTTCTCCGACTAACACCATGTTTTTAAGCCTAAGTCTAGAAATATGAAAATTACCTTTATATTCTCAACTCGGGAGTCCCGCGACTGCGTATTTAGTTCCTACGAGTTACATTGGTCCCGTGGGAGGTGTTGGTGCCACCCACGGGGCCGTTTAGGGGCTTTTTCGAGTTTCCCCCACTAACACCATGTTTTGCAAAAATCTTCAAATATGCAAATTATCATTATATTCTCAAACCTGGAGTCCCTCGTTGCTCGGTCAGTTCCTACGAGTTACATTGGTCCCATGGGAGGTGTTGGTGCCTCCGACGGGGTCGTTCAGGGGCTATTTTGGGTTTTCACCCTCTAACGCCATGTTTTTAAGCCTAAATCTAGAAATATACAAATTATCATCGTATTCTCAAACTGGCATCCAATGGCTACGCTGTCAGTTCCTACGAGTTACATTGGTCATGTGGGAGGTGCTGGTGCCACCCACGGGGCCGTTTGGGGGCTGGTTCGAGTTTTCACCCACTAACGCCCGGTTTTTAAGCCTAAGTCTAGAAATAAGCAAATTATCGTCGTATTCTCAAACTCGGAGTCCCACAACTACGGGGTCATTTCCTACGAGTCACATTGGTCCCGTGGGAGGGATTGGTGCCACCCACGGGCCGTTCGAGGGATGTTTCGAATTTTCCCCCACTAACGCCATTTTTTGCCTATGTCTAGAAATATGCAAATTATTTTCGTATTCTAAAACTGAGACTCCCATGGCTGCCCGGTCAGTTCCTACGAGTTACATTGGTCCCGTGGGTGGTATTGGTGCCTCCCACGGGGCCATCCGGGGGCTGTTTTGGGTTTTCACCCTCTAAAGCCATGTTTTTAAGCCTAAGCCTAGAAATATGGAAATGATCATCATATTCTCAAACAGGGAGTCCCGAAGCTGCGCGGTCAGTTCCTACGAGTGACATTGATTCCGTGGGAGGTGTTGGTGCCTCCCACGGGGCCGTTCGGGGGATTTTTTGGGTTTTCACACTCTAACGCTATGTTTATAAGCCAAAGTATAGAAATACAAAAATTATCTTTGTATTCTCAAACTGGGAGTCCCGCGGCTGCGCGGTCAGTTCCTACGAGTTACATTGGTCTCGTGGGAGGTGTTGGGGCCACGCACGGGCCATTCGGGGGATGTTTCGGGTTTTTACCCACTAACGCTATGTTTTTCCTAAGTCTAAAAATATGCAAATTATCGTCGTATTCTCAAATCGGGAGTCCCGTCGTTGCGCGGTCAGTTCCTTCGAGTTACATTAGTCCCGTGGGTGGTGCTGGTGCCTCCCACGGGGCCATTCGGGGGCTGTTTTGGGTTTTCACCCTCTGACGACATGTTTTTAAGTCTAAGTCTAGAAAATATGTAATTTATCATTGTATTCTCAAACCAGGAGTCCCGGGTCTGCGCGGTCAGTTCCTACAAGTTACATTGGTCCCGTGGGAGGTGTTGGTGCCTCCCATGGGGCCGTTACGGGCCTATTTAGGGTTTTCACCCTCTAACACCATGTTTTTTAGCCCAAGTATAGAAATATCCAAATTATTGTTGTATTCCCAAATCAGGAGACCCGCCATCGTATTCTCAAACTGGGAGTCCCACGGTTGCATGATCACTTCCTACGAGTTACATTGGTCCCGTGGGAGGTGTTGGTGCCACCCATAGGCCATTTGGGTGTTGTTTTGGGTTTTCACCCTCTAATGCCATGTTTTTAAGCCTAAGTATAGAAATATGCAAATTATCGTCGTGTTATGAAACCGAAAGTCCCGTGGCTGCGCGGTCAATTCCAACGAGTCACACTGGTTCCGTGGGAGGTGTTGGTGCCACCCACTGGGCCGTTCGGGGGTTGTTTTCGGTCCTCACCCACTAACGCCATATTCTTCCTAGGTGTATAAATATTCAAATTATCGTCATATTCTCAAACAGGGAGTCCCGTGACTGCGCGATCTGTTCCTACGAGTCACATTGGTATCGTGGGAGGTGTTGGTCCCACCCACCTGGCCGTTCAGGGTCTGCTTCGGGTTTTCTCCGACTAACACCATGTTTTTAAGCCTAAGTCTAGAAATATTAAAATTATCTTTATATTCTCAAATCGGGAGTCCCGCGACTACGTATTTAGTTCCTACGAGTTACATTGGTCTCGTGGGAGGTGTTGGTGCCACCCACGGGGTCGTTTGGGGGCTTTTTCGAGTTTCCCACACTAACGCCATGTTTTGCAAAAATCTTCAAATATGTAAATTATCATTATATTCTCGAACCTGGAGTCCCTCGTTGCTCGGTCAGTTCCTACGAGTTACATTGGTCCCATGGGAGGTGTTGGTGCCTCCGACGGGGTCGTTCATGGGCTATTTTGGGTTTTCACCATCTAACGCCATGTTTTTAAGCCTAAGTCTAGAAATATACATATTATCATCGTATTCTCAAACTGGCATCCCATGGCTACGCGGTCAGTTCCTACGAGTTACATTGGTTCTGTGGGAGGTGCTGGTTCCACCCACGGGGCGTTTGGGGGCTGGTTCGAGTTTTCACCCACTAACGCCCGGTTTTTAATCCTAAGTCTAGAAATAAGCAAATTATCGTCATTTTCTCAAACTAGGAGTCCCACGACTACGCGGTCAGTTCCTACGAGTCACATTGATCCCGTGGGAGGGATTGGTGCCACCCACGGGCCGTTCGAGGGCTGTTTCGAATTTTCCCCCACTAAAGCCATTTTTTGCCTAAGTCTAGAAATATGAAAATTATTTTTGTATTCTAAAACTGAGACTCCCATGGCTGGGCGGTCAGTTCCTACGAGTTACATTGGTCCCGTGGGTGGTATTGGTGCCTCCCACGGGGCCATTCGGGGGTTGTTTTGGGTTTTCACCCTCTAAAGCCATGTTTTTAAGCCTAAGTCTAGAAATATGGAAATGGTCATCATATTCTCAAACAGGGAGTCCCAAAGCTGCGCGGCTAGTTCCTACGAGTGACATTGATTCCGTGGGAGGTGTTGGTGCCTCCCACGGGGCCGTTCGGGGGCTTTTTTGGGTTTTCACACTCTAACGCTATGTTTATAAGCCAAAGTATAGAAATACGCAAATTATCTTTATATTTTCAAACTGGGAGTCTCACGGCTGCGCGGTCAGTTCCTACGAGTTACATTGGTCCCGTGGGAGGTGTTGGGGCCACGCACGGGCCATTCGGGGGATGTTTTGGGTTTTTACCCACTAACGCCATGTTTTTCCTAAGTATAAAAATATGCAAATTATCGTCGTATTCCCAAATCGGGAGTCCCGTCATTGCGCGATCAGTTCCTTCGAGTTACATTAGTCCCGTGGGTGGTGCTGGTGCCTCCCACGTGTCCATTCGGGGGCTGTTTTGGGTTTTCACCCTCTAACGACATGTTTTTAAGTCTAAGTCTAGAAAATATGTAATTTATCATTTTATTCTCAAACCAGGAGTCCCGGGTCTGCGCGGTCAGTTCCTACAAGTTACATTGGTCCCGTGGGAGGTGTTGGTGCCTCCAATGGGGCCCTTAGGGGCCTGTTTTGGGTTTTCACCCTCTAACGCCATGGTTTTTAGCCTAAGTCTTGCAATATCCAAATTATCATCGTATTCTCAAATCGGGAGACCCGCCATCGTATTCTCAAACTGGGAGTCCCACGGTTGCATGATCACTTCCTACGAGTTACATTAGTCCCGTGGGAGGTGTTGTTGCCACCCATAGGCCATTTGGGTGTTGTTTTGGGTTTTCACCCTCTAATGCCATGTTTTTAAGCCTAAGTATAGAAATATGAAAATTATCGTCGTGTTATGAAACCGAAAGTCCCGTGGCTGCGCGGTCAATTCCAATGAGTCACACTGGTTCCGTGGGAGGTGTTGGTGCCACCCACTACGCCGTTCGGGGGTTGTTTTCGGTCCTCACCCACTAACGCCATATTCTTCCTAGGTGTATAAATATGCAAATTATCATCGTATTCTCAAACAGGGAGTCCCGTGACTACGCGATCTGTTCCTACGAGTCACATTGGTATCGTGGGAGGTGTTGGTCCCACCCACCTGGCCGTTCAGGGGCTGCTTCGGGTTTTCTCCGACTAACACCATGTTTTTAAGCCTAAGTCTAGAAATATGAAAATTACCTTTATATTCTCAACTCGGGAGTCCCGCGACTGCGTATTTAGTTCCTACGAGTTACATTGGTCCCGTGGGAGGTGTTGGTGCCACCCACGGGGCCGTTTGGGGGCTTTTTCGAGTTTCCCCCACTAACGCCATGTTTTGCAAAAATCATCAAATATGCAAATTATCATTATATTCTCAAACCTGGAGTCCCTCGTTGCTCGGTCAGTTCCTACGAGTTACATTGGTCCCATGGGAGGTGTTGGTGCCTCCGACGGGGTCCTTCAGGGGCTATTTTGGGTTTTCACCCTCTAACGCCATGTTTTTAAGCCTGAGTCTAGAAATATACAAATTATCATCGTATTCTCAAACTGGCATCCCATGGCTACGCGGTCAGTTCCTACGAGTTACATTGGTCCTGTGGGAGGTGCTGGTGCCACCCACGGGGCCGTTTGGGGGCTGGTTCGAGTTTTCACCCACTAACGCCCGGTTTTTAAGCCTAAGTCTAGAAATAAGCAAATTATCGTCGTATTCTCAAACTAGGAGTCCCACGACTACGCGGTCAGTTCCTACGAGTCACATTGGTCCCATGGGAGGGATTGGTGCCACCCACGGGCCGTTTGAGGGTTGTTTCGAATTTTCCCCCACTAACGCCATTTTTTGCCTATGTCTAGAAATATGCAAATTATTTTCGTATTCTAAAACTGAGACTCCCATGGCTGGGCGGTCAGTTCCTACGAGTTACATTGGTCCCGTGGGTGGTATTGGTGCCTCCCACGGGGCCATTCGGGGGCTGTTTTGGGTTTTCACCCTCTAAAGCCATGTTTTTAAGCCTAAGTCTAGAAATATGGAAATGATCATCATATTCTCAAACAGTTAGTCCCGAAGCTGCGCGGTCAGTTTCTACGAGTGACATTGATTCCGTGGGAGGTGTTGGTGCCTCCCACGGGGCCGTTCGGGGGCTTTTTTGGGTTTTCACACTCTAACGCTATGTTTATAAGCCAAAGTATAGAAATACGCAAATTATCTTTGTATTTTCAAACTGGGAGTCTCGCGGCTGCGCGGTCAGTTCCTACGAGTTACATTGGTCCCGTGGGAGGTGTTGGGGCCACGCACGGGCCATTCGGGGGATGTTTTGGGTTTTTACCCACTAACGCCATGTTTTTCCTAAGTCTAAAAATTTGCAAATTATCGTCGTATTCTCAAATCAGGAGTCCCGTCGTTGCGCGGCCAGTTCCTTCGAGTTACATTAGTCCCGTGGGTGGTGCTGGTGCCTCCCACGGGTCCATTCGGGGGCTGTTTTGGGTTTTCACCCTCTAACGACATGTTTTTAAGTCTAAGTCTAGAAAATATGTAATTTATCATTGTATTCTCAAACCAGGAGTCCCGGGTCTGCGCGGTCAGTTCCTACAAGTTACATTGGTCCCGTGGGAGGTGTTGGTGCCTCCAATGGGGCCCTTAGGGGCCTGTTTTGGGTTTTCACCCTCTAACGCCATGTTTTTTAGCCTAAGTCTTGCAATATCCAAATTATCATCGTATTCTCAAATCGGGAGACCCGCCATCGTATTCTCAAACTGGGAGTCCCACGGTTGCATGATCACTTCCTACGAGGTACATTAGTCCCGTGGGAGGTGTTGGTGCCACCCATAGGCCATTTGGGTGTTGTTTTGGGTTTTCACCCTCTAATGCCGTGTTTATAAGCCTAAGTATAGAAATATGAAAATTATCATCGTGTTATGAAACCGAAAGTCCCGTGGCTGCGCGGTCAATTCCAATGAGTCACACTGGTTCCGTGGGAGGTGTTGGTGCCACCCACTGGGCCGTTCGGGGGTTGTTTTCGGTCCTCACCCAATAACGCCATATTCTTCCTAGGTGTATAAATATACAAATTATCGTCGTATTCTCAAACAGGGAGTCCCGTGACTGCGCGATCTGTTCCTACGAGTCACATTGGTATCGTGGGAGGTGTTGGTCCCACCCACCTGGCCGTTCAGGGGCTGCTTCGGGTTTTCTCCGACTAACACCATGTTTTTAAGCCTAAGTCTAGAAATATAAAAATTACCTTTATATTCTCAACTCGGGAGTCCCGCGACTGCGTATTTAGTTCCTACGAGTTACATTGGTCCCGTGGGAGGTGTTGGTGCCACCCACGGGGCCGTTTGGGGGCTTTTTCGAGTTTCCCCCACTAACGCCATGTTTTGCAAAAATCTTCAAATATGCAAATTATCATTATATTCTCAAACCTGGAGTCCTTCGTTGCTCGGTCTTCTCCTACGAGTTACATTGGTCCCATGGGAGGTGTTGGTGCCTCCGACGGGGTCCTTCAGGGGCTATTTTGGGTTTTCACCCTCTAATGCCATGTTTTTAAGCCTAAGTCTAGAAATATACAAATTATCATCGTATTCTCAAACTGGCATCCCATGGCTACGCGGTCAGTTCCTACGAGTTACATTGTTCCTGTGGGAGGTGCTGGTGCCACCCACGGGGCCGTTTGGGGGCTGGTTCGAGTTTTCACCCACTAACGCCCGGTTTTTAAGCCTAAGTCTAGAAATAAGGAAATTATCGTCGTATTCTCAAACTAGGAGTCCCACGACTACGCGGTCAGTTCCTACGAGTCACATTGGTCCCGTGGGAGGGATTGGTGCCACCCACGGGCCGTTCGAGGGTTGTTTCGAATTTTCCCCCACTAACGCCATTTTTTGCCTATGTCTAGAAATATGCAAATTATTTTCGTATTCTAAAACTAAGACTCCCATGGCTGGGCGGTCAGTTCCTACGGGTTACATTGGTCCCGTGGGTGGTATTGGTGCCTCCCACGGGGCCATTCAGGGGCTGTTTTGGGTTTTCACCCTCTAAAGCCATGTTTTTAAGCCTAAGTCTAGAAATATGGAAATGATCATCATATTCTCAAACAGGGAGTCCCGAACCTGCGCGGTCAGTTCCTACGAGTGACATTGATTCCGTGGGAGGTGTTGGTGCCTCCCACGGGGCCGTTCGGGGGCTTTTTTGGGTTTTCACACTCTAACGCTATGTTTATAAGCCAAAGTATAGAAATACGCAAATTATCTTTGTATTTTCAAACTGGGAGTCCCGCGGCTGCGCGGTCAGTTCCTACGAGTTACATTGGTCTCGTGGGAGGTGTTGGGGCCACGCACGGGCCATTCGAGGGATGTTTCGGGTTTTTACCCACTAACGCCATGTTTTTCCTAAGTCTAAAAATATGAAAATTATCATTGTATTCTCAAATCGGGAGTCCCGTCGTTGCGCTGCCAGTTCGTTTGAGTTACATTAGTCCCGTGGGTGGTGCTGGTGCCTCCCACGGGGCCATTCTGGGGCTGTTTTGGGTTTTCACCCTCTAACGACATATTTTTAAGTCTAAGTCTAGAAAATATGTAATTTATCATTGTATTCTCAAACCAGGAGTACCGGGTCTGCGCGGTCAGTTCCTACAAGTTACATTGGTCCCGTGGGAGGTGTTGTTGCCTCCCATGGGGCCCTTAGGGGCATGTTTTGGTGTTTTCACCCTCGAACGCCATGTTTTTTAGCCTAAGTCTTGAAATATCCAAATTATCGTCGTATTCGCAAATCGGGAGACCCGCCATCCTGTTCTCAAACTGGTAGTCCCATGGTTGCAGGGTCACTTCCTACGAGTTACATTGGTCCCATGGGAGGTGTTGGTGCCTCGCACGGGCCATTTGGGGGTTGTTTTGGGTTTTCACCCTCTAATGCCAAGTTTTTAAGCCTAAGTCTAGAAATATGCAAAATATCATCGTGTTATGAAACCGAAAGTCCCGTGGCTGCGCGGTCAATTCCAACGAGTCACACTGGTTCTGTGGGAGGTGTTGGTGCCACCCACAGGGCCGTTTGGGGGCTGTTTTGGGTCCTCACCCACTAACGCCATATTCTTCGTAGCTGTAAAAATATGCAAATTACCGTCGTATTCTCAAACCGAGAGTCCCGCGGCTACCCGGTCAGTTCCTTCGAGTCATATTGGTATCGTGGGAGGTGTTGGTCCCACCCACGAGGCCATTCAGCGGCTGCTTCGGGTTTTCACCCACTAACGCCATGTTTTTAAGCTTAAGTATAGAAATATGCAAATTATCGTCGTATTCTCAAACCAGAAGTCCCACGACTGCGCGGTCAGTTCCTACGTGTCAGATTGGTCCTGTGGGGGGTGTTGCTGCCACTCACGGGGCCGTTCGAGGGTTGTTTCGAGTTTTTCCCCACTAACGCCATTTTTTGCCTATGTCTAAAAATATGCAAATTATGGTCGTATTCTAAATCCGAGAGTCCCGTGGCTGCGCAGTCAGTTCCTACGAGGCACATTGGTCCTGTGGGAGGTGTTGGTGCCACCCGCGGGGCCGTTCGGGGGATGTTTCGAGGTTTCACCCACTAACGCCATGTTTTTAAGGCTAAGTCTAGAAATATGCAAATTATCATCATTTTCTCAAACTGGGAGTCCCACGGATACGCGGTCAGTTTCTACGAGTCGTATTGGTCCCATGGGGGGTCTTGCTGCCACCCACGGGGCCGTTCTAGGGTTTTTTCGTGTTTTCCCCCACTAACACCATGTTTTCCCTAAGTCTAGAAATTTGGAAATTATCATCGTATTCTAAAAAAGAGAGTCCCGTGGCTTTATGGTCAGTTCCTACGAGTTATATTGATCCCGTGGGTGGTTTTGGTGCCTCCCACGGGGCCGTTCGAGGGTTGTTTTGGGCTTTCACCCTCGAAAGCCATGTTTTTAAGCCAAAGTCTAGAAATATGAAAATTATTACCGTATTCTCAAATCGGGAGTCCCGGGGCTCCATGGTCTGTTCCTACGAGTTACATTGGTCCCATGGGAGGTGTTGATGCCTCCCACGGGGCCATTCGGGGGCTGTTTTGGGTTTTCACCCTCTAATGCCATGTTTTTAAGCCTATGTCTAGAAATATACAAATTATCATCATATTCTCAAATCGGGAGTCCCATGGCTGCGCGATCAGTTCCTATGAGTCACATTGGTCCCGTGGGAGGTGTTGGTGTCACCCACGGGGCCGTTCGGGTGCGGTTTTGGGTTTTCACCCACTAACGCCATGTTTTTAAGCCTAAGTCTTGCAATATTCAAATTATCATCATATTCTCAAACCGGGAGTCTCGTGGCTGTGTGGTCCGTTACAACGAGTCACATTGGTCCCGGGGGAGGTGTTGGTGCCACCCACGGGGCCTATCAGGGAATATTTTGTTTTTTCACCCATTAACGCCATGTTTTTAAGCCTAAGTGAAGAAATATGCAAATGATCATCGTATTTTCAAACCGGGAGTCCCGCGACTGCGCGGTCAGTTCCTACGAGTCACATTGGTCCTGTGGGAGGTATTGAGGCCTCCCACGGGTCCATGAGGGGGCTGTTTTGGGTTTTCACCCTCTAACGCCATATTTTTAAGCCTAAGTCTAGAAATATGCAAATTATGATCGCATTCTCAAATCGGGAGTCCCGCGACTGCGCGGTCAGTTCCTACGAGTCACATTGGTCCTGTGGGAGGTATTGAGGCCTCCCACGGGTCCATGAGGGGGCTGTTTTGGGTTTTCACCCTCTAACGCCATATTCTTAAGCCTAAGTCTAGAAATATGCAAATTATGATCGCATTCTCAAATCGGGAGTCTCGTGGCTCCGCGGTCAGTTCCTACGAGTCACATTGGTCCTGTGGGAGCTGTTGAGGCCTCCCACGGGTCCATGAGGGGGCTGTTTTGGGTTTTCACCCTCTAACGCCATGTTTTTAAGCCTAAGTCTAGAAATATGCAGATTATCATCGCATTCTCAAATCGGGAGTCTCAAGGCTCCGCGGTGAGTTCCTACGAGTCAGATTGGTCCCGTGGTAGGAGTTGGAGCCACCCACAGGGCCGTTCGCGAACTGCTTCAGGTTTTTCTCCCACTAACGCAACGTCTTTAAGTCTAAGTTAAGAAATATGCAAATTACCATCGTATTTTCACATCGGGGGTCCCGTGACTGCTGGTTAGTTCCTATGAGTTACATTGGTCTTGTGGGAGGTGTTGGTGCCACCCACGGGGCCGTTCGGGGGATGGTTCGAGTTTTCACCCGCTAAAGCCATGTTTTTAAGCCTAAGTCTAGAAATAAGCAAATTATCGTCGTATTCTCAAACCAGGAGTCGCACGACTGCGCGGTCAGTTCCTACGAGTCACATTGGTCCCGTGGGAGGGGTTGGTGCCACCCACGGGGCCGTTCGAGGGCTGTTTTGAATTTTCCCCCACTAACGCCATTTTTTGCCTTTGTCTAGAAATATGCAAATTATTTTTGTATTCTAAAACCGAGACTCCCATGGCTGGGCGGTCAGTTTCTACGAGATACATTGGTCCCGTGGGTGGTACTGGTGCCTCCCACGGGGCCATTCGGGGGTTGTTGTGGGTTTTCACCCTCTAAAGCCATGTTTTTAAGCCTAAGTCTAGAAATATGCAAATGATCATCATATTCTCAAACAGGGAGTCCAGAGGCTGCGCGATCAGTTCCTACAACTGACATTGATTTCGTGGGAGGTGTTGGTGCCTCCCACGGGGCCGTTCGGGGGCTTTTTTGGGTTTTCACGCTCTAACGCTATGTTTATAAGACAAAGTATAGAAATACGCAAATTATATTTGTATTCTCAGACTGGGAGTCCCGCGGCTGCGCGGTGAGTTCTTACGAGTTACATTGGTCCCGCGGGAGGTGTTGGCGCCACGCATGGGCCATTCGGGGGAGGTTTAGGGTTTTTACCCACTAACACCATGTTTTTCCTAAGTCTAGAAATATGTAAATTATCATCGTATTCTCAAATCGGGAGTCTCGTCGTTGCGCGGTCAGTTCCTTCGAGTTACATTGGTCCCGTGGGTGGTGCTGGTGCCTCCCACGGGGCCATTCGGGGGCTGTTTTGGGTTTTCACCCTCTAACGACTTGTTTTTAAGTCCAAGTCTAGAAAATATGCAATTTATCATTGTATTCTCAAACCAGGAGTCCCGGTGCTGCGCGGTCAGTTCCTACAAGTTACATTGGTCCCGTGGGAGGTGTTGTTGCCTCCCATGGGGCCGTTAGGGGCCTGTTTTGGGTTTTCACCCTCTAACGCCATGTTTTTTAGCCTAAGTCTAGAAATATCCAAATTATCATCGTATTCTCAAATCGGGTGACCCGCCAAGGTATTCTCAAACTGGGAGTCCCACGGTTGCAGGGTCACTTCCTACGAATTACATTGGTCCCATGGGAGGTGTTGGTGCCTCCCACGGGCCATTTGGGGTTTGTTTTTGTTTTTCACCCTCTAATGCCATGTTTTTAAGCGTAAGTATAGAAATATGAAAATTATCATCGTGTTATGAAACCGAAAGTCCCATGGCTGCGCAGTTAATTCCAACGAGTCACACTGGTTCTGTGGGAGGTGTTGGTGCCACCCACAGGGCCGTTCGGGGGCTATTTTTGGTCCTCACCCACTAACGCCATATTCTGCCTAGGTGTAGAAATATGCAAATTACCGTCGTATTCCTAAACCGAGAGTCCCACGACTGTGCAATCAGTTCCTTCGAGTCACATTGGTATCGTGGGAGGTGTTGGTCTCACCCACGAGACCGTTCGGCGGCTGCTTCATGTTTTCACCCACAAACGCCTTGTTTTTAAGCTTAAGTCTAGAAATATGCAAATTATCGTCGTATTCTCAAACCAGGAGTCCCACGACTGCGCGGACAGTTCCTATGACTCAGATTGGTCCCGTGGGGGGTGTTGTGCCACCCACGGGGCCGTTCTAGGGTTGTTTCGAGTTTTTCCCCACTAACGCCATTTTTTGCCTATGTCGAAAAATATGCAAATTATGGTCGTATTCTAAAACCGAGAGTCCCATGGCTGCGCAATCAGTTCCTACGAGGCACATTGGTCCTGTGGGAGGTGTTGGTGCCACCCACGGGGCCGTTCGGGGGATGTTTCTAGTTTTCACCCGCTAATGCCATGTTTTTAAGGCTAAGTCTAGAAATATGCAAATTATCATCATTTTCTCAAACTGGGAGTCCCGCGGATACGCGGTCAGTTTCTACGAGTCGTATTGGTCCCATGGGGGGTCTTGCTGCCACCCACGGGGCCGTTCTAGGGTTTTTTCAGGTTTTCCCCCACTAACACCATGTTTTCCCTAAGTCTAAAAATTTGCAAATTATCATCGTATTCTAAAAAAGAGAGTCTCGTGGCTTTACGGTCAGTTCCTACGAGTTATATTGATCCCGTGGGTGGTGTTGGTGCCTCCCACGGGGCCGTTCGAGGGTTGTTTAGGGCTTTCACCCTCGAAAGCCATGTTTTTAAGCCAAAGTCTAGAAATATGCAAATTATTACCGTATTCTCAAATCGGGAGTCCCGCGGCGCCATGGTGTGTTCCTACGAGTTACATTGGTCCCATGGGAGGTGTTGATGCCTCCCACGGGGCCATTCGGGGGTTGTTTTGGGTTTTCACTCTCTAATGCCATGTTTTTAAGCCTATGTCTAGAAATATACAAATTATCATCATATTCTCAAACCAGGAGTCCCATGGCTGCGCGATCATTTCCTACGAGTCACATTGGTCCCGTGGGAGGCGTTGGTGTCACCCACGGGGCCGTTCGGGGGCAGTTTTGGGGTTTCACCCAATAACACCGGGTTTTTAGGCCTGAGTCTAGAAATATGCAAATTATCATCGTATTCTCAAATCGGGAGTCCCGTGGCTGTGTCGTCAGTTCCTACAAGTCACATTGGTCCCGTGGGATGTGTTGGTGCCACCCACGGGGCCTATCGGGGAATATTTTGTTTTTTCACCCATTAACACCATGTTTTTAAGCTTAAGTCAAGAAATATGCAAATGATCATCGTATTTTCAAACCGGGAGTCTCGCGACTACGCGGTCAGTTCCTACGAGTCACATTGGTCATGTGGGAGGTGTTGGTGCCACCCACAGGGATGTTCGCGAACCGCTTCCGGGTTTTCACCCACTAACGCAATGTCTTTAAGTCTAAGTTAAGAAATATGAAAATTACCGTCGTATTTTCACATCGGGGGGTCCCGCGACTGCTGGTTAGTTCCTACGAGTTACATTTGTCTTGTGGGAGGCGTTGGTGCCACCCAAGGGGCTGTTCGGGGGCTGGTTCGAGTTTTAACCCACTCACCATGTTTTTAAGCCTAATTCTAGAAATAAGAAAATTATCGTCGTATTCTCAAACCAGGAGTCGCACGACTGCGCGGTCAGTTCCTACGAGTCACATTGGTCCCGTGGGAGGGGTTGGTGCCACCCACGGGGCCGTTCGAGGGCTGTTTCGAATTTTTCCCCACTAACGCCATTTTTTGCTGATGTCTAGAAATATGCAAATTATTTTCGTATTCTAAAACCGAGACTCCCATGGCTGGGCGGTCAATTCCAACGAGTCAAACTAGTTCTGTGGGAGGTGTTGGTGCCACCCACAGGGCTGTTCGGGGGCTGTTTTGGGTCCTCACCCACTAACGCCATATTCTTCCTAGGTGTAGAAATATGAAAATTACCGTCGTATTCTCAAATCGAGAGTCCCGCGGCTGCGTGGTCAGTTCCTTCGAGTCACATTGGTATCGTGGGAGGTGTTGTTCCACCAACGAGGCCGTTCGGCGGCTGCTTTGGGTTTTCACCCACTAACGCCATATTTTTAAGCTTAAGTCTAGAAATATGCAAATTATCGTCGTATTCTCAAACCAGGAGTCCCACGACTGCGCGTTCAGTTCCTACGTGTCAGATTGGTCCCGTGGGAGGTGTTGCTGCCACCCACGGGGCCGTTCGAGGGTTGTTTCGAGTTTTTCCCCACTAACGCCATTTTTTGCCTATGTCTAAAAATATGCAAATTATGGTGGTATTCTAAAACCGAGAGTCCCGTGGCTGCGCGATCAGTTCCTATGAGTTTCATTGGTCCCGTGGGTGGTGTTGATGCCTCCCACGGGGCCATTCGGGGGCTATTTTGGGTTTTCACCCTCTAACGCCATGTTTTTAAGCCCAAGTCTAGAAATATGCAAATTATCATCGCATTATCAAATCGGGAGTCCCGTGGTTCCGCGGTCAGTTCCTACGAGTCACATTGGTTCTGTGGTAGGTGTTGGCGCCACCCATAGGGCCGTTCGCGAACCTCTTCAGGGTTTTCACCCACTCACGCCATGGCTTTAAGTCTAAGTTAGAAATATACAAATTACCGTCGTATTTTCAAACTAGGAGTCCCGCGGCTACGCGGTCAGTTTCTACGAGACGTATTCGTCCCGTGGGGGGTGTTGGTGCCACCCACGGGGCCGTTCGAGGGTCGTTTTGGGTTTTCCCCCACTAACGCCATGTTTTCCCTAAGTTTAGAAATTTTTAAATTATCATCGTATTCTAAAAACAGAGAGTCATATGGCTTTACGGTCAGTTCCTACGAGTTATATTGATCCCGTGGGTGGGGTTGGTGCCTCCCATGGGGCCGTTAGATGGTTGTTTTGGGTTTTCACCCTCTAAAGCCATGTTTTTAAGCCAAAGTTTAAAAATATGCAAATTATTACCGTATTCCCAAATCGGGAGTCCCAGGGCTGCATGGTCTGTTCCTACGAGTTACATCGGTCCCATGGGAGGTGTTGGTGCCTCACACAGGGCCATCGGGGGCTGTTTTGGGTTTTCACCCTCTAATGCTATGTTTTCAAGCCTATGTCTAGAAATATACAAATTATCATCGTATTCTCAAACCGGGAGTCCCATGGTTGCGCGATTAGTTCCTACGAGTCACATTGGTCCCCTGGGAGGTGTTGGTGTCACCCACGGGGCCGTTCGGGGACGGTTTTGGGTTTTCACCCACTAACGCCATGTTTTTAATCCTAAGTCTAGAAATATGCAAATTATCATCGTATTCTTAAACCGGGAGTCCTGTGGCTGTGCGGTCAGTTACTACGAGTCACATTGGTCCCGTGGGAGGTGTTGGTGGCCCCCACAGGGCCTATCGGGGAATATTTCGATTTTCCACCTATTAACGCCATGTTTTTAAACCTAAGTCAAGAAATATGCAAATGATCATCATATTTTCAAACAGGGAGTCCCGCGACTGCGCGATCATTTGCTACGAGTCACATTGGTCCCGTGAGAGGTGTTGGTGACACCCATGGGGCCGTTCGGGGGATGTTTCGGGTTTTCTCCTACTAACGCCATGTTTTTAAGCCTAAGTCCATAAATATGCAAATTAGCGTCATATTCTCAAACCGGGAGTCCCGCGGCTACGTGGTCTGTTCTTATTAGTTTAGTTGGTCCCGTGGGAGGTGTTGGTGCCACCCACGTGGCCGTTCGGGGACTGTTTTGGGTTTTCCCCCAGTAATGCCATGTTTTACCTAAGTCTAGAAATATGCAAATTATCGTCGTATTATCAAACCGGGAGTCCCTTGGTTGCGCGAACATTTTTTATGAGTTGCATTGCTCCTTTGGGAGGTGTTGGTTCTCCAATGGGGCCCTTCGGGGTCGGTTTCTAGTTTTCACCCACTAACGCCATGTATTTAAGCCGAAATCTAGGAATATGCAAATTACCATTGTATTGTAAAACTGGGAGTCTCGTGGCTACGCGGTCAGTTCCTATGAGTTATATTTGTCCCGTATGAGGTGTTGGTGCCTCCCACGGGGCGCTTCGGGGGCTATTTCGAGCTTTCACCCACTAACGCCGTGTTTTTAAGCCTAAGTCTAGAAATAAGGAAATTATCGTCATATTCGCAAACCGGGAGACCTGTGACTGCGCGATCAGTTCCTATGAGTGACATTGGTCCCATGGGAGATGTTGGTGCCTCCCATGGGGCCCTTCAGGGGCGGTTTCGAGTTTTTACTCACTAAAGCCATGTATTTAAGCCTAAGTCTAGAAATATGCAAATTACCATCGTATTCTCTAGACGGGAGTCCCGGGGTTGCGCGATCAGTTGCTATGAGTGACATTGGTCCCGAGGAAGGTGTTGGTGCCTCCGACGGGCCCGTTCGGGGGTTGTTTAGAGTTTTCACCAAGTAACGCCAGGTTTTTAAGCCTAAATTTGAAAATATGCAAATTACCGTCGTATTCTCAAACCGAGAATTCCACGGTTGCGTGGTTAGTTCATACGAGTTACATTGGTCCCGTTGGAGGTATTGGTGCCACCCACGGGGCCATTCGGGGGATGTTTCGAGTTTTCTACCACTAACGCCATGTTTTTCCAAGGTCCAGAAATATGCAAATTACCATCGTATTCTCAAACCAGGAGTCTCGTGGCTGCGCGGTCAGTTCCTACGAGTTACATTGGTCCCGTGGGAGGTGTCGGTGCCTCCCAAGGGGCCGTTCGGGGGTTATTTTGGGTTTTCACCTACTAATGCCTTGTTTTTATGCCTAAGTCTAGAAATAAGCAAATTATCATCGTATTCTCAAACCGGGCGTCCCATGGTTGCGCGGTCAGTTCCTACGGGTCACATTTGTCCCATGGGAGGTGTTGGTGCCACCCACGGGGCCGTTCGGGGGCTGTTTCGTGTTGTCACCCACCAACGCCATGTTTTTATGCCTAAGTTAAGAAACATGCAAATTATCATCGTATTTTTAAATCAGGACTTCTGCGGCTGCACGATCAGTTCCTACGAGTCACGTTGGTCCCGTGGGAGGTGTTGGTGCCACCCATGGGGCCGTTCGGGGGTTGTTTCGGGTTTTCCCCCACTAACGCCATGTTTTACCTATGTCTAGAAATATGCAAATTATCGTCATATTCTCAAACCGGGAGTCCCGTGGCTGCGCGATCAGTTCCTACGAGTTACATTGGTCCTGTGGGGAGTTGTTGGGACCTCCCACGGATCCATTCGGGGGCTGTTTTGGGTTTTCACCCTCTAACGCCATGTTTTTAACCCTAAATCTAGAAATATGCAAATTATTGTTGTATTCTCAAATCGGGAGTCCCGTGGCTGCGCGATCAGGTCCTAGGAGTCACATTTGTCCCATTGGAGGTGTTGGTGCCCCCCTCGGGGCCGTTCGGGTGATGTTTCGGGTTTTCCCCTACTAACACCATGTTTTGCCAAGGTCTAGAAATACACAAATTATCGTCGTATTCTCAAACCGGGGGTCCCGTGGCTGCGCGGTCAGTTCCTACGAGTTACATTTGTCCCGTGGGAGGTGTTGGTGCCTCCCATGGGGCCGTTCGATGGCTGTTTTGGGTTTTCACCATCTAACTCCATGTATTTAAGCCTAAGTCTAAAATATGCAAATTATCGTCGTATTCTCAATTCGGGAGTCCCGCGGCAGCACGATTAGTTCCTACGAGTCACATTGGTCCCGTAGGAGGTGTTGGTGCCATGCATGGGGCCGTTCGGGGGATGGTTCGAGTTTTCCCCCACTAATGCCATGTTTTTCCTATGTCTAAAAATATGCAAATTATTGTCGTATTCTCAAACCGGGAGTCCCGTGGCTACGCAGTCAGTTCCTTCGAGTTACATTAGTCCTGTGGGTGGTGTTGGTGCCTCCCACGGGGCCATTCGGGGGTTGTTTTTGGTTTTCACCCTCTAACGCCATGTTTTTAAGCCTAAGTCTAGAAATATGCAAATTATCATCGTATTCTCAATTCGAGAGTCCCGGGGCTGCGCGGTCAGTTCCTACTAGTTACATTGGTCCCGTGGGAGGTGTTGGTGCCTCCCATGGGGCCGTTCGGGGGTTATTTTTGGTTTTCACCCTCTAACACCATGTTTTTTAGCCTAAGTCTAGAAACATCCAAATTATTGTCGTATTCTCAAATCGGGAGACCCACCATCGTATTCTCAAACTAGGAGTCTCGCGGTTACAGGGTCAGTTCCTTTGAGTTACATTAGTCCCGTGGGAGGTGTTGGAGCCTCCCATGGCTACGCGGTCAGTTCCTACAAGTCACATGGGTATGGTGGGAGGTGTTGGTCCCACCAACGAGGCCGTTTGGGGGATGCTTCAGTTTTTCACCGACTAACACCATGTTTTTAAGCCTAAGTCAAGAAATATGAAAATTATCGTTATATTCTCAAATCGGGAGTCATGCGACTGCATGGTTGGTTCCTACGTGTTACATTGGTCCCATGGGAGGTGTTGGTGCCACGCATGGGGTCGTTTGGGGGCTGTTTCGAGTTTCCCCACTAACGTCATGTTTTGCAAAAGTCTTCAAATATGAAAATTATCGTTATATTCTCGAACCTGGAGTCCCTGGCTGCTCGGTCAGTTCCTACGAGTTACGTTGGTCCCATGGGAGGTGTTGGTGCCTCCCACGGGGCCGTTCGGGGGCTATTATGGGTATTCACCCTCTAACGCCATGTTTTTAAGCCTAAGTCTAGAAATATACAAATTATCATCGTATTCTCAAACCGGCATCCCATGGCTACGCGGTCAGTTCCTACGAGTCACATTGGTCCTGTGGGAGGTGTTGGTGCTACCCACGGGGCCCTTCGGCAGCTGTTTGGAGTTTTCACCCACTAACGCCATGTTTTTAAGCCTAAGACTAGAAATAAGCAAATTATCATTGTATTCTCAAAATAGGAGTCCCACGACTGCGCGATCAGTTCCTACGAGTCACATTGGTCCCGAGGGAGGTGTTGGTGCCACCCATGGGGTCGTTCGAGTTTCCCCCACTAACGCCATTTTTGCAAATTATCATGGTATTCTAAAACCGAGAGTCCCATGGCTGGGCGATCAGTTCCTACGAGTTACATTGGTCCCGTGGGTTGTATTGGTGCCTCCCACGGGGTCATTCGAGTGCAGTTTTGGGTTTTAACCCTCTAAATCCATGTTTTTAAGCCTAAGTCTAGAAATATGCAAATGATCATCGTATTCTCAAACCGGGAGTCCCGAGGCTGCGCGATCTGTTCCAACGAGTCACATTGATCCCGTGGGAGTTGTTGGTACCTCCCACGGGGCTATTCGGGGATTTTTTGGGTTTTCACACTCTAACGCCATGTTTATATGCCAAACTCTATAAATAAGCAAATTATCGTCGTATTCTCAAACCGGGAGTCCCAGGGTTGCGCGGTCAGTTCCTTCGAGTAACATTGGTCCCGTGGGTGGTGTTGGTGCCTCCCACGGGGCCATTCGGGGGCTGTTTTGGGTTTTCACCCTCTAACGCCATGTTTTTAAGTCTAAGTCTAGAAAATATGCAATTTATCATCGTATTCTCAAACCGGGATCCCCGGGACTGCGCGGCCAGTTCCTAAGAGTTACATTGGTCCCGTGGGAGGTGTTGGTGCCTCCCATGGGGCCGTTAGGGGGCTGTTTTGGGTTTTCACTCTCTAACGCCATATTTTTTAGCCTGAGTCTGGAAATATCCAAATCATCGTCGTATTGCCAAATTGGGAGACCCGCAATCGTATTCTTAAATTGGGAGTCCCACGCTTGCAGGGTCACTTCCTACGAGTTACATTGGTACCGTGGGAGGTGTTGGTACCTCCCGCGGGCCATTTTGGGGTTGTTTTGGGTTTTCACCCTCTAATGCCATGTTTTTAAGACTAAGTCTAGAAATATGCAAATTATCATCGTATTATGAAATCGAAAGTCCCGCGGCTGCGCGGTCAATTCCATCGAGTCACACTGGTTCCGTGGGAGGTGTTGGTGCCACCCACGGGGCCGTTCGGTGGTTGTTTTGGGTCCTCACCCACTAACGCCATATTCTGCCTAGGAGTAGAAATATGAAAATTATAGTCGTATTCTCAAACCGGGAGTCCCGCGGCTGCGCGGTCAGTTCCTCCGAGTCACATTTGTATCGTGGGAGGTGTTGGTCCCACTCACGAGGTCGTTCGGGGGCTGCTCGGGTTTTCACCAACTAACGCCATGTTTTTAAGCCTAAGTCTAGAAATATGCAATTTATCGTCGTATTATCAAACCAGGAGTCCCATGACTGTGCGGTCAGTTCCTACGAGTCACATTGGTCCCGTGGGAGGTGTTGGTGCCACCCACGAGGCCATTCGAGGGTTGTTTCGAGTTTTCCCCCACTAACGCCATTTTTTGCCTATGTCTATAAATATGCAAATTATCGTCGAATTCGAAAACCGAGAGTCCCGTGGCTGCACGATCAGTTCCTACGAGTTACATTGGTCCCGTGGGTGGTGTTGGTGCCTCCCACGGGGCCATTCGGGGGCTGTTTTAGGTTTTGACCCTCTGACGCCATGTTTTCAAGCCTAAGTCTAGAAATAGGTAAATGATCATCGTATTCTCAAACCGGGAGTCCCGGGGAAGCACAATCAATTCCTACGAGTTACATTGATCCCGTGGGAGGTGTGGTACCTCCCACGGGGTCGTTCGGGGACTATTTTGGGTTTTCACCCTCTAACGCCATGTTTTTAAGCCTAAGTCTTGAAATATGAAAATTATCATCGCATTCTCAAACCGGGAGTCCCGTGGTTACGCGGTCAGTTCCTACGAGTCACATTGGTCCCGTGGGAGGTGTTGGTGCCACCCACGGGGCCGTTCAGGGACTGTTTCAGGGATTTCACCCACTAACGCCATGTTTTTAATTCTAAGTTAAGAAAAATGAAAATTACCGTCTTATTATCACATCGGGAGTCCCGCGACTGCTGGTTAGTTCCTACGAGTTACATTGGTCCCATGGGAGGTGTTGGGGCCACCCACGGGGACGTTTTGAGGCTGTTTCGCGTTTCCCCCACTAACACCAAATTTTGCCAAAGTCTAGAAATATACAAATTATCATTATATTCTCAAACCTGGAGTCCTATGGCTGCGCGGTCAGTTCCTACGAGTTACATTTGTCCCATGGGAGGTGTTGACGCCTCCCACGGGGCCGTTCGGGGGCTATCTTGGGTTTTCACCCTTTAACGCCATGTTTTTAAGCATAAGTCTAGAAATATGCAAATTATCATCGTATTCCCAAACCGGGAGTCCCGTGGCTACGCGGTCAGTTCCTACGAGTCACATTGGTCCCGTGGGAGGTGTTGGTGCCACCCACAGGGCCGTTCGGGGGCTGTTTCGTGTTTTCACCTACTAACGCCATGTTTTTAAGGCTAAGTCTAGAAATATGCAAATTATCATTTTTTTCTCAAACTGGGAGTCCCGCGGCTACGCGGTCAGTTCCTACGAGTCACATTGGGCCCGTGGGGGGTGTTGGTGCCACCCACGGTGCCGTTCGTGGGCTGTTTAGGGTTTTCCCCCGCTAACGCCTTATTTTGCCTAAGTCTAGAAATATGAAAATTATCATTGTATTCTAAAACAGATAGTCCCGTGGTTGTGCGGTCAGTTCCTACGAGTTAAATTGATCCCGTGGGTGGCGTTGGTGCCTCCCACGGGGCCATTCGAGGGCTGTTTTGGGTTTTCACCCTCTAAAGCTATGTTTTTAAGCCTAAGTCTAGAAATATGAAATTTTTTATTGTATTCTCAAACTGGGATTCCCGGGGCTGCATGGTCAGTTCCTATGAGTTACATTGGTCCCATGGGAGGTGTTGGTGCCTCCCACGGGGCCATTTGAGGGCTGTTTTGGGTTTTCACCCTCTAAAGCCATGTTTTTAAGCCTAAGTCTAAAAATATACAAATTATCATCGTATTCTCAAACTGGTAGTCCCATGGCTGCGCGATCAGTTACTACGAGTCACATTGGTCTCGTGGGAGGTGTTAGTGCCACCCACGGGTCCATTTGGGGGCTATTTTGGGTTTTCACCCTCTAACGCCATATTTTAAGCCTAAGTTTAGAAATATGCAAATTATCATGGTATTCTCAAACTGGGAGTCTTGTGGCTGCGCGATCAGTTCCTACGAGTCACATTAGTCCCGTGGGAGGTGTTGGTGCCCCCCAAGGGGCCGTTCGGGTGATATTTTGGGTTTTCCCCCACTAACGCCATGTTTCTCCTAAGTCTAGAAATACACAAATTATTATCGTATTCTCAAACTGAGAATCCCGTGGCTGCGCGATCAAGTCCTTCGAGTTACATTGATCCCGTGGGTGGTGTTAGTGCCTCCCACGGGGCCATTCGGGAGCTGTTTTGGGTTTTCACCCTCTAACTCCATGTTTTTAAGCCTAAGTCTTGTGGCTGCGCGATCAGTTCCTACAAGTCACATTTGTCCCGTGGGAGGTGTTGGTGTCCCCCACGGGGCCGTTCGAGTGATATTTTGGGTTTTCCCCCACTAACTCCATGTTTACCCAAAGTCTGTAAATATGCAAGTTATCGTTGTATTCTCAAACCGGGAGTCCGATGGCTGCGCGGTCAGTTCCTACGACTCACATTGGTCCAGTGGGAGGTGTTGGTGCCTCCTACGGGGCCGTTCGGGGGCTGTTCTGGGTTTTCACCCTCTAACTCCATGTTTTAAGCCTAAGCCTAGAAATTTATAAATTATCATTGTATTCTCAAACCGGGAGTCCCACGGTTGCGCGGTCAGTTCCTACGAGTCACATTGGTCCCGTGGGAGGTGTTAGTGCCACCCATGGGGCCGTTTGGAAGATGTTTCCGGGTTTTTCCCCACTAACGCCATGTTTTTCCTAAGTCTAGAAATATGCAAATTATTATCTTATTCTCAAACTGAGAATCCCATGACTGTGCGGTCATGTCCTTCGAGTTACATTGGTCCAGCGGGTGGTGTTAGTGCCTCCCACGGGGCCATTCAGGGGCTGTTTTGGGTTTTCACTCTTTAACGCCATGTTTTTAAGCCTAACTCCAGAAATATGGAAATTATCATCGTATTCTCAAACCGAGAGTCCCGAGGCTGCGCGGTCAGTTCCTATGAGTTACATTGGTCCCATGGGAGGTGTTGGTGCATCCCATGGGGCCGTTGGGGTGCAGTTTTAGGTTTTCACCCTCTAACGCCATGTATTTGAGCCTTACTCTAGAAACATGCGAATTATCGTCGTATTCTCAAATCTGGAGACCCACCCTCGTATTCTCAAACCGAGAGTCTCTCGGTTGCGTGGTTAGTTCTTACGAGTCACATTGGTAACATGGGAGGTGTTGGTGCCACCCACGAGCCCGTTCGGGGGTTGCTTCTGGTTTTCACCCACTAACGCTATGTTTTTAAGCCTAAGTCTAGAAATATAAAAATTACCGTCGTATTCTCAAATCGGGAGTCCCGCGGCTACGTGGTTAGTTCCTACGAGTTACATTGGTCCCGTGGGAGGAGTTGGTGCCACCCATGGGGACGTTCGAGGGATATTTTGGGTTTTCACCCTCTAACGCCATGTTTTTAAGACTAACTCTAGAAATATGCAAATTATCATCGTATTCTAAAATCGAGAGTCCCGTGGCTGCGCGGTCAGTTCCTACGAGTCACATTGTTCCTGTAGGAGGTGTTGGTGCCACCCATGGGTCCGTTCGGGGTCTTTTTCAAGTTTTAACCCACTAACGCCAAGTTTTTAAGCCTAAGTTTAGAAATATGCAAATTATTGTCGTATTCTCAAACCGAGAATCGCGTGGCTGCGCGGTCTGGTCCCTCGAGTTACATTGGACCCGTGGGTGGTGTTAGTCCCTCCCACGGGGCCATTCGGGGGCTGTTTTGGCTTTTCACCCTCTAACGCCATGTTTTTAAGCCTAAGTCTAGAAGTATGCAAATTATCATGGTATTCTCAAACTGGGAGTCCCGGGGCTACGCGATCAGTTCTTACAAGTCACATTAGTCCCGTGGGAGGTGTTGGTGCCCCCCACGGGGCCGTTCGAGTGATATTTCGGGTTTTCCCCCACTAACTCCATGTTTTCCCAAAGTCTGTAAATATGCAAATTATCGTTGTACTCTCAAATCGGGAGTCCGATGGCTGTGCGGTTAGTTCCTACGAGTCACATTGGTCCAGTGGGAGGTGTTGGTGCCTCCTACGAGGCCGTTCGGGGGTTGTTCTGGGTTTTCACCCTCCAACTCCATGCTTTAAGCCTAAGCCTAGAAATTTATAAATTATCATTGTATTCTCAAATCGGGAGTCCCGCGGCTGCGCGGACAGTTCCTACGAGTCACATTGGTCCCGTGGGGGGTGTTGGTGCCACCCACGGGGCCGTTCGTGGGCTGTTTAGGGTTTTTCCCCACTAACGCCTTGTTTTACCTAAGTCTAGAAATATGCAAATTATCATCGTATTCTAAAACAGATAGTCCCGTGGTTGTGCGGTCAGTTCCTACGAGTTAGATTGATCCCGTGGGTGGCGTTGGTGCCTCCCACGGGGCCATTCGAGGGCTGTTTTGGGTTTTCACCCTCTAAAGCTATGTTTTCAAGCCTAAGTCTAGAAATATGCAAATTTTTATTGTATTCTCAAACTGGGATTCCCGGGGCTGCATGGTCAGTTCCTATGAGTTACATTGGTCCCATGGGAGGTGTTGGTGCCTCCCACGGGGCCATTTGAGGGTTGTTTTGGGTTTTCACCCTCTAAAGCCATGTTTTTAAGCCTAAGTCTAGAAATATACAAATTATCATCGTATTCTCAAACCGGTAGTCCCATGGCTGCGCGGTCAGTTACTACGAGTCACATTGGTCTCGTGGGAGGTGTTAGTGCCACCCACGGGTCCATTTGGGGGCTATTTTGGGTTTTCACCCTCTAACGCCATATTTTAAGCCTAAGTTTAGAAATATGCAATTTTTCATGGTATTCTCAAACTGGGAGTCTTGTGGCTGCGCGATCAGTTCCTACGAGTCACATTAGTCCCGTGGGAGGTGTTGGTGCCCCCCACGGGGCCGTTCGTGTGATATTTTGGGTTTTCCCCCACTAACTCCATGTTGTGCCAAAGTTTGTAAATATGGAAATTATCATTGTATTCTCAAACTGGGAGTCCCGTGGCTGCGCGGTCAGTTCCTACGAGTCACATTGGTCCAGTGGGAGGTGTTGGTGCCACCCACGGGGCCGTTTGGGGGTTGTTCTGGGTTTTCACCCTATAACTCCATGTTTTTTATCCCAAGCCTAGAAATGTACAAATTATCATCGTATTCTCAAATCGGGAGTCCCGCGGTTGCGCGGTCATTACCCACGAGTGACATTGGTCCCGTGAGAGGTGTTGGTGTCACCCGTGGGGCCGTTCGGGGGATGTTTTGGGTTTCCCCCACTAACGCCATGTTTCTCCTAAGTCTAGAAATACACAAATTATTATCGTATTCTCAAACCGAGAATCCCGTGGCTGCGCGATCAGGTCCTTCGAGTTACATTGATCCCGTGGGTGGTGTTAGTGCCTCCCACAGGGCCATTCGGGGGCTATTTTGGGTTTTCACCCTCTAACGCCATGTTTTTAAGCCTAAGTCTAGAAATATGCAAATTATCATGTTATTCTCAAACTGGGAGTCTCGGGGCTGCGCGATCAGTTCCTACGAGTCACATTTGTCCCGTGGGAGGTGTTGGTGCCCCCCACGGGGCCGTTCGAGTGATATTTTGGGTTTTCCCCCACTAACTCCACGTTTTCCCAAAGTCTGTAAATATGCAAGTTATCGTTGTATTCTCAAACCGGGAGTCCGATGGATGCGCGGTCAGTTCCTACGACTCACATTGGTCCAGTGGGAGGTGTTGGTGCCTCCTACGGGGCCGTTCGGGGGCTGTTCTGGGGTTTCACCCTCTAACTCCATGTTTTAAGCCTAAGCCTAGAAATTTATAAATTATCATTGTATTCTCAAACCGGGAGTCCCACGGTTGCGCGGTCAGTTCCTACGAGTCACATTGGTCCCGTGGGAGGTGTTAGTGCCACCCATGGGGCCGTTTGGAAGATGTTTCCGGGTTTTTCCCCACTAACGCCATGTTTTTCCTAAGTCTAGAAATATGCAAATTATTATCTTATTCTCAAACCGAGAATCCCATGACTGTGCGGTCATGTCCTTCAAGTTATATTGGTCCAGTGGGTGGTGTTAGTGCCTCCCACGGGGCCATTCAGGGGTTGTTTTGGGTTTTCACCCTTTAACGCCATGTTTTTAAGCCTAACTCCAGAAATATGGAAATTATCATCGTATTCTCAAACCGAGAGTCCCGAGGCTGCGCGGTTAGTTCCTATGAGTTACATTGGTCCCGTGGGAGGTGTTGATGCATCCCATGGGGCCGTTCGGGGGCAGTTTTAGGTTTTCACCCTCTAACGCCATGTATTTGAGCCTAACTCTAGAAACATGCGAATTATCGTCGTATTCTCAAATCGGGAGACCCACACTCATATTCTCAAACCGAGAGTCTCCCGGTTGCGTGGTTAGTTCTTACGAGTCACATTGGTAACATGGGAGGTGTTGGTGGCACCCACGAGCCCGTTCGGGGGTTGCTTCCGGTTTTCACCCACTAATGCTATGTTTTTAAGCCTAAGTCTAGAAATATGAAGATTACCGTCGTATTCTCAAATCGGGAGTCCCGCGGCTACGTGGTTAGTTCCTACGAGTTACATTGGTCCCGTGGGAGGTGTTGGTGCCACCCATGGGGACGTTCGAGGGATATTTTGGGTTTTCACAATCTAACGCCATGTTTTTAAGACTAACTCTAGAAATATGCAAATTATCATCGTATTCTAAAATCGAGAGTCCCGTGGCTGCGCAGTCAGTTCCTACGAGTCACATTGTTTCTGTAGGAGGTGTTGGTGCCACCCATGGGTCCGTTCGGGGTCTTTTTGAAGTTTTAACCCACTAAGGCCAAGTTTTTAAGCCTAAGTTTAGAAATACACAAATTATTGTCATATTCTCAAACCGAGAATCGCGTGGCTGCGTGGTCAGGTCCTTCGAGTTACATTGGACCCGTGGGTGGTGTTAGTCCCTCCCACGGGGCCATTCGGGGGCTGTTTTGGTTTTTCACCCTCTAACGCCATGTTTTTAAGCCTAAGTCTAGAAGTATGCAAATTATCATGGTATTCTCAAACTGGGAGTCCCGGGGCTGCGCGATCAGTTCCTACGAGTCACATTAGTCCCGTGGGAGGTGTTGGTGCCCCCCACGGGCCGTTCGAGTGATATTTCGGGTTTTCCCCACTAACTCCATGTTTTCCCAAAGTCTGTAAATATGCAAATTATCGTTGTATTCTCAAACCGGGAGTCCGATGGCTGCGTGGTTAGTTCCTACGAGTCACATTGGTCCAGTGGGAGGTGTTGGTGCCTCCTACGAGGCCGTTCGGGGGTTGTTCTGGGTTTTCACCCTCTAACTCCATGCTTTAAGCCTAAGCCTAGAAATTTATAAATTATCATTGTATTCTCAAATCGGGAGTCCCGCGGCTGCGCGGTCAGTTCCTACGAGTCACATTGGTCCCGTGGGAGGTGTTGGTGCCACCCATGGGGTCATTAGGGGGATGTTTCGGGTTTTCCCCCACTAACGTCCTATTTTTCCTAAGTCTAGAAATATGCAAATTATTATCGTATTCTCAAACCGAGAATCCCATTGCTGTGCGGTCATGTCCTTCGAATTACATTTGTCCAGTGAGTGGTGTTAGTGCCTCCCACGGTACCATTCAGGGGCTGTTTTAGGTTTTCTCCCTCTAACGCCATGTTTTTAAGCCTAACTCTAGAAATATGGAAATTATCATCGTATTCTCAAACCGGGAGTCCCGAGGCTGCGCGGTCAGTTCCTACAAGTTACATTGGTCCCGTGGGAGGTGTTGGTGCCTCCCATGGCGCTGTTCGGGGGTCATTTTAGGTTTTCACCCTCTAACGCCATGTTTTTGAGCCAAACTATAGAAACATGTGAATTATCGGGAGACCCGCGGATGCGTGGTTAGTTCCTAAGAGTTACATTGGTCCTGTGGGAGGTGTTGGTGCCACCCACGGGGCCGTTTGGGGGCTTTTTCGGCGAACTCCTTATTTTGCCAAAGTCTAGAAATATACAAATTATCCTTAAATTCTTAAACTGGGAGTCTCGTGGCTGCGCGGTCAGTTCCTACGAGTTTACATTGGTCCCATGGAAGGTGTTGGTGCCACCCACAGGGCCGTTCGTGGGTTGTTTTGGGTCCTCACCCACTAACGCCATATTCTGCCTAGGCGTAGAAATATGCCAATTACCGTCGTATTCTCAAACCGGGAGTCCCGCGACTGCACGGTCAGTTCCTACGAGTCACATTGGTATCGTGGGAGGTGTTGGTCCCACCCACCAGGCCGTTCAGGGGTTGCTTCGGGTTTTCACCGACTAACACCATGTTTTTAAGCCTAAGTCTAGAAATATGAAAATTACCGTTATATTCTCAAGTCGGAAGTCCCGCGACTGCGTATTTAGTTCCTACGAGTTACATTGGTCCCGTGGAAGGTGTTGGTGCCACCCACGGGGCCGTTTGGGGGCTTTTTCGAGTTTCCCCCACTAACGCCATGTTTTACAAAAATCTTCAAATATGCAAATTATCATTATATTCTCAAACCTGGAGTCCCTCATTGCTCGGTCACTTCCTACGAGTTACATTGGTCCCATGGGAGGTGTTGGTGCCTCCGACGGGGTCGTTCAGGGGCTATTTTGGATTTTCACCCTCTAACGCCATGTTTTTAAGCCTAAGTCTAGAAATATAAAAATTATCATCGTATTCTCAAATCGGCGTCCCGTGGCTACGCGGTCAGTTCCTACGAGTTACATTGGTCATGTGGGAGGTGTTGGTGCCACCCACGGGGCCGTTCGGGGGCTGTTTCGAGTTTTCACCCACTAACGCCATGTTTTTAGGCCTAAGTCTAGAAATAAGCAAATTATCGTTGTATTCTCAAACCAGGAGTCCCACGACTGTGCGGTCAGTTCCTACGAGTCACGTTGGTCCCGTGGGAGGGGTTGGTGCCACCCACGGAGCCGTTCGGGGGCTGTTTTGAATTTTTCCCCACTAACGCCATGTTTATAAGCCAAATTACAAAAATATGCAAATTATTTTCGTATTCTCAAACTAGGAGTCCTGCGACTGTGCGGTCAGTTCCTACGAGTTACATTGGTCCCGTGGGAGGTGTTGGGGCCACGCACGGGCCATTTGGGGGATGTTTTGGGTTTTCACCCACTAACGCCATATTTTTCCTAAGTCTAGAAATATACAAATTATCGTCGTATTCTCAAATCGGTAGTCCCGTGGTGGCGCGTTCCGTTCCTTCGAGCTACATTGGTCCCGTGGGTGGTGCTGGTGCCTCCCACGACGCCATTCGGGGGCTGTTTTGGGTTTTCGCCCTCTAACGACATGTTTTTAAGTCTAATTCTAGAAAATATGCAATTTATCATTGTATTCTCAAACCAGGAGTCCCGGGGCTGCGCGGTCAGTTCCTACAAGTTACATGGGTCCCATGGGAGGTGTTGGTGCCTCCCATGGGGTCGTTAGGGTCCTGTTTTGGGTTTTCACCCTCTAACGCCATGTCTTTTAACCTAATTCTAGAAATATCCAAATTATCGTCGTATTCTAAAATCGGGAGACCCGCCATCGTATTCTCAAACTGGGAGTCCCACGGTTGCAGGGTCACTTCCTACGAGTTACATTGGTCCCATGGGAGGTGTTGGTGCCTCCCACAGGACATTTGGGGGTTGTTTTGGGTTTTCACCCTCTAAAGACATGTTTTTAAGCCTAAGTCTAGAAATATGCAAATGATCATCATATTCTCAAACAGGGAGTCCCCAGGCTGCGCGATCAGTTCCTACAAGTGACATTGATTCCGTGGGAGGTGTTGGTGCCTCCCACGGGGCCGTTCGGGGGCTTTTTTGGGTTTTCACACTCTAACGCTATGTTTATAAGACAAAGTATAGAAATACGCAAATTATCTTTGTATTCTCAAACTGGGAGTCCCGCGGCTGCGCGGTGAGTTCTTACGAGTTACATTGGTCCCGTGGGAGGTGTTGGCGCCACGCACAGGCCATTCGGGGGAGGTTTCGGGTTTTTACCCACTAACGCCATGTTTTTCCTAAATCTAGAAATATGCAAATTATCGTCGTATTCTCAAATCGGGAGTCCCGTCGTTGCGCGGTCAGTTCCTTCGAGTTACATTGGTCCCGTGGGTGGTGCTGGTGCCTCCCACGACGCCATTCAGGGGCTGTTTTGGGTTTTCGCCCTCTAACGACATGTTTTTAAGTCTAAGTCTAGAAAATATGCAATTTATCATTGTATTCTCAAACCAAGAGTCCCGGGGCTGCGCGGTCAGTTCCAACAAGTTACATGGGTCCCATGGGAGGTGTTGGTGCCTCCCACGGGGCCGTTAGGGGCATGTTTTGGGTTTTCACCCTCTAACGCCATGTCTTTTAACCTAATTCTAGAAATATCCAAATTATCGTCGTATTCTCAAATCGGGAGACCCGCCATCGTATTCTCAAACTGGGAGTCCCACGGTTGCAGGGTCACTTCCTACGAGTTACATTGGTCCCATGGGAGGTATTGGTGCCTCCCACAGGCCATTTGGGGGTTGTTTTGGGTTTTCACCCTCTAATGCCATGTTTTTAACCCTAAGTCTAGAAATATGCAAATTATCGTCGTGTTATGAAACCGAAAGTCCTGTGGCTGCGCGGTCAAGTCCAACGAGTCACACTGGTTCCGTGGGAGGTGTTGGTGCCACCCACATGGCCGTTCGGGGGCTGTTTTGGGTCCTCACCCACTAACGCCATATTCTGCCTAGGTGTATAAATATGCAAATTACCGTCATATTCTCAAACTGAGAGTCCCGCGACTGCGCGGTCAGTTCCTTCGAGTCACATTGGTATCTTGGAAGGTGTTGGTCCCACCCACGAGGCCGTTCGACGGCTGCTTCAGGTTTTCACCCACTAACGCCATGTTTTTAAGCCTAAGTCTAGAAATATGCAAATTATCGTCGTATTCTCAAACCAGGAGTCCCACGACTGCGTGGTCAGTTCCTACGAGTCATATTGGTCCTGTGGGAGGTGTTGCTGCCACCCACGGGGCCGTTCGAGGGCTGTTTCGAGTTTTTCCCCACTAACGCCATTTTTTACCTATGTCTAGAAATATGCAAATTATGGTCGTATTCTAAAACCGAGAGTCCCATGGCTGCGCGGTCAGTTCCTACGAGTTTCATTGGTCCCGTGGGTGGTGTTGGTACCTCCACGGGGCCATGCGGGGGGTGTTTTGAGTTTTCCTCCTCTAACGCCATGTTTTTAAGCCTAAGTCTAGAAATATGCAAATTATCATCGCATTCTCAAAACGGGAGTCCCGTGGCTTCGTGGTCAGTTCCTACAAGTCACATTGGTCTTGTGGTAGGTGTTGTTGCCACCCACAGGGCCGTTCGCGAACCGCTTCACGGTTTTCACCCACTAACGCCATGTATTTAAGTCTAAGTTAAGAAATATGCAAATTATCATCATATTTTCACATCGGGGGTCCCGCGACTGCTGGTTAGTTCCTACGAGTTACATTGGTCCCATGGGAGGTGTTGGTGCCACCCACGGGGACGTTTGGGGGTTGTTTCGGGTTTCCCCCACTAACGCCAAATTTTGCCAAAGTCTATAAATATGCAAATTATCGTTATGTTCTCAAACCTAGAGTCCTGTGGCTGCACGGTCAGTTCCTACGAGTTACATTGGTTCCATGGGAGGTGTTAATTCCTCCCACGGGGCCATTCGGGCGCTATCTTGGGTTTTCACCCTTTAACGCCATGTTTTTAAGCCTAAGCCTAGAAATATGTAAATTATCATCGTATTCCCAAACCGGGAGTCATGTGGCTACGCGGTTCATTCCTATGAGGGGCATTGGTCCTGTGGGAGGTGTTGGTGCCACCCACGGGGCCGTTCGGGGGATGTTTCGAGTTTTCACCCACTAACGCCATGTTTTTAAGGCCATTTCTAGAAATATGCAATTTATCGTCTTTTTCTCAAACTGGGAGTCCCGCGGCTACGCGATCAATTTCTACGAGTCGTATTGGTCCCGTGGGGGGTGTTGGTGCCACCCACGGGGCCGTTCGAGGGTTGTTTCGATTTTTCCCCCACTAACATGATGTTTTCCCTAAGTCTAGAAATTTGCAAATTATCATCGTATTCTAAAGCAGAGAGTCCCATGGCTTTACGGTCAGTTCCTACGAGTTATATTGATCCCGTGGGTGGTGTTGGTGCCTCCCACGGGGCCGTTAGAGGGTTATTTTGGACTTTCACCCTCTAAAGCCATGTTTTTAAGCCAAAGTCTAGAAATATGCAAATTATTACCGTATTCTCAAATCGGGAGTCCTGGGGCTGCATGGTCTGTTCCTATGAGTTACATTGATCCCATGGGAGGTGTTGGTGCCTCCCACGGGGCCATTCGGGGGCTGTTTTGGGTTTTCACCCTCTAATACCATGTTTTTAAGCCTATGTCTAGAAATATAAAAATTATCATCATACTCTCAAATCGGGAGTCCCATGGCTGCGCGATCAGTTCCTACGAGTCACATTGGTCCCGTGGGCAGTGTTGGTGCCACCCACGGGGCCGTTCGGGGGCGGTTTTGGGTTTTCACCTACTAACGCCATGTTTTTAAGCCTAAGTCTAGAAATATGCAAATTATCATCGTATTCTCAAACCGGGAGTCCCGTGACTGTGCGGTCAGTTACTACGAGTCACATTGGTCCCGTGGGAGGTGTTGGTGCCACCCACGGGGCCTATTGGGGAATATTTTGGTTTTTCACCCATTAACGCCATGTTTTTAAACCTAAGTCAAGAAATATACAAATGATCATCGTATTTTCAAATCAGGAGTCCCGCGATTGCGCGGTCAGTTCCTACGAGCCACATTGGTCCTGTGGGAGGTGCTGGTGCCACCCACGGGGCCGTTCGGGGGATGTTTCGGGTTTTCCCCACAAACGCCATGTTTTACCTATGTCTAGAAATATACAAATTATCATCGTATTCCCAAGCCGAGAGTCCCGTGGATGCGCGGGCAGTTCCTATGAGTTACATTGGTCCTGTGGGAGGTGTTGGGGCCTCCCACGGGTCCATGAGGGGCTGTTTTGGGTTTTCACCCTCTAACGCCATGTTTTTAATCCTAAGTCTAGAAATATGAAAATTATCATGGTATTCTCAAATTGGGAGTCCCCTGGCTGCGCGATCAGTTCCTACGAGTCACATTAGTAACTTGGGAGGTGTTGGTGCCCCCCCACGGGGCCGTTCGGGTGATATTTTGGGTTTTCCACCACTAACTCCATGTTTTGACAAAAGTTTGTAAATATGCAAATTATCGTTGTATTCTCAAACTGGGAGTCCCGTGGCTGCGCGGTCAGTTCCTATGAGTCACATTGATCCAGTGGGAGGTGTTGGTGCCTCCCACGGGGCCGTTCGGGGGTTGTTATGGGTTTTCACCCTCTAACTCCATATTTTTAAGCCTAAGCCTAGAAATTTACAAATTATCATCGTATTCTCAAATCAGGAGTCCCGCGGCTGCGCGGTCAGTTCCTACGAGTCACATTGGTCCCGTGAGAGGTGTTGGTGACACCCATGGGGTTGTTCGGGGGATGTTTCGGGTTTTCTCCCACTAACGCCATATTTTTAAGCCTAAGTCCAGAAATATTCAAAGTAGCATCATATTCTCAAACCGGATGTCCCGCGGCTACGTGGTTTGTTCCTATGAGTTATGTTGGTCCCGTGGGAGGTGTTGGTGCCACCCACGTGGCCGTTCGGGTGCTGTTTCTGGTTTTCCCCCTGTAATGCCATGTTTTGGCTAATTCTAGAAATATGAAAATTATCGTCGTATTCACAAACCGGGAGTCCCTTGGTTGTGCGAACATTTCTTACGAGTCACATTGGTCCTGTGGGAGGTGTTGGTCCTCCAACGGGGCCCTTCGGGGTCTGTTTCTAGTTTTCAGCTACTAACGCCATGTATTAAAGCCTAAGTCTAGGAATATGGAAATTACCATCGTATTGTCAAACCAGAAGTCTCGTGGCTGCCTGGTCAGTTAATACGAGTTAGATTGGTCCCGTAGGAGGTGTTGGTGCCTCCCACGGGGCGCTTCGGGGGCTGTTTCGAGCTTTCAGCCACTAACGTCGTGTTTTTAAGCCTAAGTCTAGAAATACACAAATTATCGTCATATTCGCAAACCGAGAGACCTCTGACTGCGCGATCAGTTCCTATGAGTGACATTGGTCCCATGGGAGGTGTCGGTGCCTCCCACGGGGACCTTCAGGGGCTCTTTCGGGCTTTCACTCACTAAAGCCATGTATTTAAGCCTAAGTCTACAAATATGAAAATTACAGTCGTATTCTCTAGCCGAGAGTCCCGGGGTTGCGCGATTAGTTGCTACGAGTGACATTGGTCCCGAGGGAGGTGTTCGTGCCTCCCACGGGGCCGTTTGGGGATTGTTTAGAGTTTTCGCCCAGTAACGCCATGTTATGAAACCTAAGTCTAAAAATATGCAAATTACCATCGTATTCTCAAACCGAGAATCCCACGACTGCGTGGTTAGTTCATACGAGTTACATTGGTCCTGTTGGAGGTATTGGTGCCACCCACGGGGCTGTTCGGGGGTTGTTTCGAGTTTTTCGCCACTAACGCCGGGTTTTGCCAAGGTCTAAAAATACGCAAATTATCGTCGTATTCTCAAACCGGGAGTCTCGTGGCTGCGCGGTCAGTTCCTATGAGTTACATTGGTCCCGTGGGAGGTGTTGGTGCCTTCCAGAGGGCCGTTCGGGGGCTGTTTTGGATTTTCATCTACTAACGCCATGTTTTTAAGCCTAAGTCTAGATATATGCAAATTATCATCGTATTCTCAAACCGGGCATCCCGTGGCTGCGCGGTCAGTTCCTACGGGTCTCATTTATCCCATGGGAGGTGCTGGTGCCACCCACGGGGCCGTTCGGGGGCTGTTTCGTGTTTTCACCCACTAACGCCGTATTTTTATGCCTAAGTCAAGAAATATGCAAATTATCATCGTATTTTCAAATCGGGAGTTCTGCGACTGCGCGGTCAGTTCCTACGAGTCACGTTGGTCCCGTGGGAGGTTTTAGTGCCACCCACGGGACCGTTCGGGGGTTGTTTCGGGTTTTCCCCCCACTAACGCCACGTTTTGCCTAAGTCTAGAAATATGTAAATTATCGTCGTATTCTCAAATCGGGAGACCCATGGCTGCGCGGTCAGTTCCTACGAGTTACATTGGTCCTCTGAGGAGTTGTTGGGACCTCCCACGGATCCATTCGGGGGCTGTTTTGGGTTTTCACCCTCTAACGCCATGTTTTTAAGCCTAACTCTAGAAATATACAAATTATTGTCGTATTCTCAAATCGGGAGTCCCGTGGCTGCGCGATCAGCTCCTATAATCACATTTGTCCCATGGGAGGTATAGAAATACGCAAATTATCATCGTATTCTCAAAACGGGAGTCCCGTGGCTGCGCGGTAAGTTCCTACGAGTTATATTGGTCCCGTGGGAGGTGTTGGTGCCTCCCATGGGGCCGTTCGGGGGCTGTTTTGGGTTTTCACCATCTAACTCCATGTATTTAGGCCTAAGTCTAAAATATGCACATTATCGTCGTATTCTCAAACCGAGAGTCCTGCGGCAGCACGATTAGTTCCTACGAGTCACATTGGTCCCGTAAGAGGTGTTGGTGCCACGCATGGGGCCGTTCGGGGGAAGGTTCGAGTTTTCCCCACTAACGCCATGTTTCTCCAATGTCTAGAAATATGAAAATCATCGTCGTATTCTCAAACTGGGAGTCCCATTGCTGTGCGGTCAGTTCTTTCGAGTTACATTGGTCGTGTGGGTGGTGCTGGTGCCTCCCACGGGGCCATTCAGGGGTTGTTTTTGGTTTTCACCCTCTAACGCCATGTTTTTAAGCTTAAGTCTAGAAATATGCAAATTATCATCGTATTCTCAAACCTGGAGTCCCGGGGCTACGCGATCAGTTCCTACGAGTTACATTGGTCCCGTGGGAGGTGTTGGTGCCTCCCATGGGGCCGTTTGGGGGCTGTTTTGGGTTTTCACCCTCTAACGCCATGATTTTTAGCCTAAGTCTAGAAACATCCAAATTATCGTCGTATTCTCAAATCGGGAGACCCACCATCATATTCTCAAACTGGGAGTCTCGCGGTTGCAGGGTGAGTTCCTAAGAGTTACATTAGTCCCGAGGGAGGTGTTGGTGCCTCCCATGCCTACGCGGTCAGTTCCTACAAGTCACATGGGTATCGTGGGAGGTGTTGGTCCCACCCACGAGGCCGTTTGAGGGCTGCTTCGGGTTTTCACCAACTAACACCATGTTTTTAAGGGTAAGTCAAGAAATATGAAAATTACCGTTGAATTCTCAAATCGGGAGTCCCGCGACTGCGTGGTTTGTTCCCACGTGTTACATTGGTCCCGTGGGAGGTGTTGGTGCCACCCACGGGGTCGTTTGGGGGTTGTTTCGAGTTTCCCCCACTAACGACATGTTTTGCAAAAGTCTTCAAATATGAAAATTATCGTTATATTCTCAAACCTAGAGTCCCTGGCTGCTCGGTCAGTTCCTACGAGTTACATTGGTCCCATGGGAGGTGTTGGTGCCTCCCATGGGGCCAATCGGGGGCTTTTTTGGGTATTCACCCTCTAACTCCATTTTTTTAAGCCTAAGTCTAGAAATATAAAAATTATCCTCGTATTCTCAAACTGGCATCCCATGGCTACGCGGTCAGTTCCTATGAGTCACATTGGTCCTGTGGGAGGTGTTGGTGCTACCCACGGGGCCGTTTGGGAGATGTTTCGAGTTTTCACCCACTAACGCCATGTTTTTAAGCCTAAGTCTAGAAATAAGAAAATTATCGTTGTATTATCAAACCAGGAGTCCCACGACTGCGCGGTCAGATCCTACGAGTCACTTTGGTCCTGTGGGAGGTGTTGGTGCCACCCATGAGTCCGTGCGAGTTTTCCCCCACTAACGCCATTTTGTGCCGATGTCTAGAAATTTGCAAATTATCATCGTATTATAAAACCAAGAGTTCCATGGCTGGGCGGTCAGTTCCTACGAGTTACATTAGTCTCGTGGGTGGTATTAGTGCCTCCCACGGGGCCATTCGAGGGCAGTTTTGGGTTTTCACCCTCTAAAGCCATGTTTTTAAGCCTAAGTCAAGAAATATGCAAATGATCATTATATTCTCAAACCGGGAGTCCCGAGGCTGTGTGATCTGTTCCTACGAGTTACATTGATCCCATGGGAGGTGTTGGTACCTCCCACGGGGCTGTTCGGGGGTTTTTTGGGTTTTCACACTCTAACGCCATGTGTATAAGCCAACGTCTAGAAATAAGAAAATTATCGTTGTATTTTCAAACCGAGAGTCCCGGGGCTTCGTGATCAGTTCCTACGAGTCACATTGGCCCCGTGGGAGGTGTTGGGGCCACGCACGGGGCCGTTTGGGGGATGTTTCGGGCTTTCACCCACTAACGTCAAATGTTTCCTAGGTCTAGAAATATGCAATTTATCGTCGTACTCTCAAACCGGGAGTCCCGTGGCTGTGCGGTCATTTTCTTCGATTTACATTTATCCCGTGGGTGGTGATGGTGTCTCCCACGGGGCCATTCAGGGGCTGTTTTGGGTTTTCACCCTCTAATACCATGTTTTTAAGACTAAGTCTAGAAAATATGCAATTTATCATCGTATTCTCAAATCGGGAGTCCCGGGGCTATGCGGTCAGTTCCTAAGAGTTACATTGGTCCGGTGGGAGGTGTTGGTGCCTCCCATGGGGCCGTTAGGAGGCTGTTTTTGGTTTTCACTCTCTAACGCCATGTTTTCTAGCCTATGTCTAGAAATATCCAAATTACCGTCGTATTGTCAAATCGGGAGACCCGCCATCGTATTCTTAAACTGGGAGTCCCACGGTTCCAGGGTCACTTCCTACGAGTTACATTGGTCCCGTGGGAGGTGTTGGTGCCTCCCGCAGGCCATTTTGGGGTTGTTTTGGGTTTTCACCCTCTAATGCCATGTTTTTAAGCCTAAGTCTAGATATATGCAAATTATCGTCGTATTATGAAACCGAAAGTCCCGCGGCTGCGCGGTCAATTCCAACGAGTCACACTGGTTCCGTAGGAGGTGTTGGTACCACTCGCGGGGCCGCACGGGGGTCGTTTTGGGCCCTCACCCACTAACGCCATATTCTGCCTAGGTGTAGAAATATTCAAATTACCGTCATATTCTCAAACCGGGAGTCCCGCGGCTGCGAGGTCAGTTCCTTCGAGTCACATTGGTATCGTGGGAGGTATTGGTCCCACCCACGAGGGCGTTCGGGGGATGCTTCGAGTTTTCACCCACTAACGCCATGTTTTTAAACCTAAGTCTAGAAATATGCAAATTATCGTCGTATTCTCAAACCAGGAGTCCCACGGCTGCGCGGTCAGATCCTACGAGTCACATTGGACCCGTGGGTGGTGTTGGTGCCTCCCATGGGGCCATTCGGGGGCTGTTTTTTGTTTTCACCGTCTAAAGACATGTTTTTAAGCCTAAATCTAGAAATAGGCAAATGATCATCGTATTCTCAAATCGGGAGTCTCGGGGAAGCACAATCAGTTCCTACGAGTTACATTGATCCCGTGGGAGGTGTGGTGCCTCCCACGGGGTCGTTCAGCTACTATTTTGGGTTTTCACCCTCTAACGCCATATTTTTAAGCCTAAGTCTAGAAATATGCAAATTATCGTCGCATTCTCAAACCGGGAGTCCCGTGGCTCCGCGGTCAGTTCCTACGAGTCACATTGGCCCCGTGGGAGGTGTTGGTGCCACCCACGGGGCCGTTCGGGGACTGTTTCAGGGATTTCACCCACTAACGCCATTTCTTTAAGTCCAAGTTAAGAAATATGCAAATTACCGTCGTATTATCACATCGGGAGTCCCGCGACTGCTGATTAGTTCGTACGAGTTACATTGGTCCCATGGGAGGTGTTGGTGCCACCCACGGGGACGTTTGGAGGCTGTTTTGGGTTTCCCCCACTAACGCCAAATTTTTCCAAAGTCTAGAAATATGCAAATTATCGTTATATTCTCAAACCTGGAGTCATATGGCTGAGCGGTCAGTTCCTACGAGTTACATTGGTCCCATGGGAGGTGTTGGTGCCTCTCCTGGGGCCGTTCGGGGGCTATCTTGGGTTTTCACCGTTTAACGCCATGTTTTTAAGCCTAAGTCTAGAAATATGCAAATTATCATCGTATTCCCCAACCGGGAGTCCCGTGGCTGCGCGGTCAGTTCCTACGAGTCACATTGGTCCTGTGGGAGGTGTTGGTGCCACCCACAAGGCCGTTCGGGGGCTGTTTCGAGTTTTCACGCACTAACGCCATATTTTTAAGGCTACGTCTAAAAACATGCAAATTATCGTTATTTTCTCAAACTGGGAGTCCCGTGGCTACGCGGTCAGTTCCTACGAGTCACATTGGTCCCGTGGGGGGTGTTGGTGCCACCCATGGGGCCGTTCGTTGGCTGTTTCGAGTTTTCCCCCACTAACGCCTTATTTTGCCTAAGTTTAGAAATATGAAAATTATCATCGTATTCTAAAATAGAGAGTCCCGTGGCTGTGCGGTCAGTTCCTACGAGTTAAATTGATCTCGTGGGTGGTGTTGGTGCCTCCCACGGGGCCATTCGAGGGCTGTTTTGGGTTTTCACCCTCTAAAGCAATCTTTTTAAGCCTAAGTCTAAAAATATACAAATTTTTATCGTATTCTCAAACCGGGAGTCCCGTGGCTGCGCCGTCAGTTCCTACGAGTCACATTGATCCAGTGGGAGGTGTTGGTGCCTCCCACGGGGCCGTTCGGGGGCTGTTATGGGTTTTCACCCTGTAACTCCATCTTTTTAAGCGTAAGCCTAGAAATTTACAAATTATCATCGTATTCTCAATTCGGGAGTCCCATGGCTGCGTGATCAGTTCCTACGAGTCACATTGGTCCCGTGAGAGGTGTTGGGGACACCCATGAGGCCGTTCGGGGGATGTTTCCGGTTTTCTCCCACTAACGCCATGTTTCTAATCCTAAGTCCAGAAATATGCAAATTAGCATCATATTCTCAAACCGGGAGTCCCGCGGCTACGTGGTCTGTTCCTATGAGTTATGTTGGTCCCGTGGGAGGTGTTGGTGCCACCCACGTTGCCGTTCGGGGGTTGTTTCTGGTTTTTGCCCTGTAATGCCATGTTTTGCCTAAGTCTAGAAATATGCAAATTATCGTCTCAAACCGGGAGTCCCTTGGTTGCGCGAACATTTCTTATGAGTCACATTGGTCCTGTGGGAGGTGTTGGTCCTCCAACGGGGCCCTTCGGGGTCTGTTTCTAGTTTTCACCCACTAACGCGATGTATTAAAGACTAAGTCTAGGAATATGTAAATTACCATCGTATTGTCAAACTGGAAGTCTCGTGGCTACGCGGTCAGTTCCTATGAGTTAGATTGGTCCCGTAGGAGGTGTTGGTGCCTCCCACGGGGCGCTTCGGGGGCTGTTTCGAGCTTTCAGCCACTAACGTCGTGTTTTTTAGCCAAAGTCTAGAAATACAAAAATTATCGTCATATTCGCAAATCGAGAGACCTGTGACTGCGCGATCAGTTCATATGAGTGACATTGGTCCCATGGGAGGTGTTGGTGCCTCCCACGGGCCCTTCAGGGGCTCTTTCGGGCTTTCACTCACTAAAGCCATGTATTTAAGCCTTAGTCTAGAAATATGAAAATTACTGTCGTATTCTCTAGTCGAGAGTCCTAGGGCTGCGCGATCAGTTGCTACGAGTGACATTGGTCCCGAGGGAGGTGTTTATCTCTCCCACGGGGCCGTTCGGGGGTTGTTTAGAGTTTTCACCCAGTAACGACAGGTTTTGAAGCCTAAGTCTAAAATATGCAAATTACCGTCGTATTCTCAAACTGAGAATCCCACGGCTGCGTGGTTAGTTCATACGAGTTACATTGGTTCCATTGGAGGTATTGGTGCCACCCACGGGGCTGTTCGGGGGCTGTTTCGAGTTTTTCGCCACTAACGCCAGGTTTTACCAAGGTCTAGATATACGCAAATTATCATCGTATTCTCAAACCGGGAGTCTCATGGCTGCGCAGTGAGTTCCTACGAGTTACATTGGTCCCGTGGGAGGTGTTGGTGCCTCCTAGGGGGCCGTTCGGGGGCTGTTTTTGGTTTTCACCTACTAACGTCATGTTTTTATGCCTAAGTCTAGAAATATTCAAATTATCGTCGTATTCTCAAACCAGGCGTTCCATGGCTACGCGGTCAGTTCCTACGGGTCACATTTGTCCCATGGGAGGTGCTGGTGCCACCCACGGGGCCGCTCAGGGTCTGTTTCGTGTTTTCACCCCCTAACGCCGTGTTTTTATGCCTAAGTCAAGAAATATGCAAATTATCATCGTATTTTCAAATCGGGAGTTCTGCGGCTGCGCGGTCAGTTCCTACCAGTCACGTTGGTCCCGTGGGAGGTGTTGGTGCCACCCACAGGATCGTTCGGGGGTTGTTTAGAGTTTTCCCCCACTAACGCCATGTTTTGCCTGAGTCTAGAAATATGTAAATTATCGTCGTATTCTCAAACCGGGAGACGCATGGCTGTGCGGTCAGTTCCTACGAGTTACATTGGTCCTATGGGGAGTTGTTGGGACCTCCCACGGTTCCATTCGGGGGCTGTTTTGGGTTTTCACCCTCTAACGCCATATTTTTAAGCCTAAGTCTAGAAACATCCAAATTATCGTCGTATTCTCAAATCGGGAGACCCGCCATCGTATTCTCAAACTGGGAGTCTTGCGGTTGCAGGATGAGTTTTTACGAGTTACATTAGGCCCGTGGGAGGTGTTGGTTCCTCCCATGCCTACGCGGTCAGTTCCTACAAGTCACATGGGTATCGTGGGAGGTGTTGGTCCCACCCACGAGGCCGTTTGGGGGCTGCTTCGGGTTTTCACCGACTAACACCATGTTTTTAAGCCTAAGTCAAGAAATATGAAAATTACCGTTGTATTCTCAAATCGGGAGTCCCGCGACTGCGTGGTTTGTTCCTACGTGTTACATTGGTCCCGTGGGAGGTGTTGGTGCCACCCACGGGGTCGTTTGGGGGTTGTTTCGAGTTTCCCCATCTAACGCCATGTTTTGCCTAAGTCTATAAATATGCAAATTATGATTATATTCTCAAACCGGGAGTCTTGAGGCTACGTGGTCAGTTCCTACGAGTCACATTGGTCCTGTGGGAGGTGTTGGTGCTACCCACGGGGCCGTTTGGGAGCTGTTTCGAGTTTTCACCCACTAACGCCATGTTTTTAAGTCTAAGTCTAGAAATAAGAAAATTATCATTGTATTATCAAACCAGGAGTCCCACGACTGCGCGGTTAGTTCCTACGAGTCACTTTGGTCCCGTGGGAGGTGTTGGTGCCACCCATGATTCCGTGCGAGTTTTCCCCCACTAACGCCATTTTGTACCGATGTCTAGAAATTTGCAAATTATCATCGTATTATAAAACTAAGAGTCCCATCGATGGGCGGTCAGTTCCTACGAGTTGCATTGGTCTCGTGGGTGGTATTAGTGCCTCCCACGGGGCCATTCGAGGGCAGTTTTGGGTTTTCAGCCTCTAAAGCCATGTTTTTAAGCCTAAGTCAAGAAATATGCAAATGATCATCATATTCTCAAACCGGGAGTCCCGAGGCTGCGTGATCTGTTCCTACGAGTTTCATTGATCCCATGGGAGGTGTTGGTACCTCCCACGGGGCTGTTCGGGGCTTTTTTGGGTTTTCACACTCTAACGCCATGTGTATAAGCCAACGTCTAGAAATAAGAAAATTATCGTTGTATTTTCAAACCGAGAGTCCCGGGGCTTCGTGATCAATTCCTACGAGTCACATTGGCCCCGTGGGAGGTGTTGGGGCCACGCACGGGGCCGTTCGGGGGATGTTTCGGGCTTTCACCCACTAACGCCAAATGTTTCCTAAGTCTAGAAATATGCAAATTATCATCGTACCCTCAAACCGGGAGTCCCATGGCTGCGCGGTCAGTTCCTTCGAGTTACATTTGTCCCGTGGGTGGTGATGGTGCCTCCCACGGGGCCATTCAGGGGCTGTTTTGGGTTTTCACCCTCTAACACCATGTTTTTAGGACTAAGTCTAGAAAATATGCAATTTATCATCGTATTCTCAAATCGGGAGTCCCGGGGCTATGCGGTCAGTTCCTAAGAGTTACATTGGTCCCGTGGGAGGTGTTGGTGCCTCCCATGGGGCCGTTAGGGGGCTGTTTTGGGTTTTCACTCTCTAACGCCATGTTTTCTAGCCTAAGTCTAGAAATATCCAAATTACCGTCGTATTGTCAAATCGGGAGACCCGCCATCGTATTCTTAAACTGGGAGTCCCACGGTTCCAGGGTCACTTCCTACGAGTTACATTGGTCCCGTGGGAGGTGTTGGTGCCTCCCGCAGGCCATTTTGGGGTTGTTTTGGGTTTTCACCCTCTAATGCCATGTTTTTAAGACTAAGTCTAGATATATGTAAATTAACGTCGTATTATGAAACCGAATGTCCCGCGACTGCGCGGTCAATTCCAACGAGTCACACTGGTTCCGTGAGAGGTGTTGGTGCCACTCGCGGGGCCGTTCGGGGGTCGTTTTGGGTCCTCACCCACTAACGCCATATTCTGCCTAGGTGTAGAAATATTCAAATTACCATCATATTCTCAAACCGGGAGTCCCGCGGCTGCGAGGTCAGTTCCTTCGAGTCACATTGGTATCGTGGGAGGTGTTGGTCCCACCCACGAGGGCGTTCGGGGGATGCTTCGAGTTTTCACCCACTAACGCCATGTTTTTAAACCTAAGTCTAGAAATATGCAAATTATCGTCATATTCTCAAACCAGGAGTCCCACGGCTGCGCGGTCAGATCCTACGAGTCATATTGGACCCGTGGGTGGTGTTGGTGCCTCCCATGGGGCCATTCGGGGGCTGTTTTTTATTTTCACCGTCTAAAGCCATGTTTTTAAACCTAAATCTAGAAATAGGCAAATGATCATCGTATTCTCAAATCGGGAGTCTCGGGGAAGCACAATCAGTTCCTACGAGTTACATTGATCCCGTGGGAGGTGTGGTGCCTCCCACGGGGTCGTTCGGGTACTATTTTGGGTTTTCACCCTCTAACGCCATATTTTTAAGCCTAAGTCTAGAAATATGCAAATTATCATTGCATTTTCAAACCGGGAGTCCCGTGGCTCCGCGGTCAGTTCCTACGAGTCACATTGGCCCCGTGGGATGTGTTGGTGCCACCCACGGGGCCGTTCGGGGACTGTTTCAGGGATTTCACCCACTAACGCCATGTCTTTAAGTCTATGTTAAGAAATATGCAAATTACCGTCGTATTATCACATCGGGAGTCCCGCGACTGCTGATTAGTTCGTACGAGTTACATTGGTCCCATGGGAGGTGTTGGTGCCACCCACGGGGACGTTTGGAGGCTGTTTTGGGTTTCCCCCACTAACGCCAAATTTTTCCAAAGTCTAGAAATATGCAAATTATCGTTATATTCTCAAACCTGGAGTCATATGGCTGAGCGGTCAGTTCCAACGAGTTACATTGGTCCCATGGGAGGTGTTAGTGCCTCCCATGGGGCCGTTCGGGGGCTATCTTGGGTTTTCACCGTTTAACGCCATGTTTTCGAGCCTAAGTCTAGAAATATGCAAATTATCATCGTATTCCCAAACTGAGAGTCCCGTGGCTGCGCGGTCAGTTCCTACGAGTCACATTGGTCCTGTGGGAGGTGTTGGTGCCACCCACAAGGCCGTTCGGGGGCTGTTTCGAGTTTTCACGCACTAACGCCATATTTTTAAGGCTAAGTCTAAAAACATGCAAATTATCGTTATTTTCTCAAACTGGGAGTCCCGTGGCTACGCGGTCAGTTCCTACGAGTCACATTGGTCCCGTGGGGGGTGTTGGTGCCACCCACGGGGCCGTTCGTTGGCGGTTTCGAGTTTTCCCCCACTAACGCCTTATTTTGCCTAAGTTTAGAAATATGAAAATTATCATCGTATTCTAAAACAGAGAGTCCCGTGGCTGTGCGGTCAGTTCCTACGAGTTAAATTGATCTCGTGGGTGGTGTTGGTGCCTCCCACGGGGCCATTCGAGGGTTGTTTTGGGTTTTCACCCTCTAAAGCAATATTTTTAAACCTAAGTCTAAAAATATACAAATTTTTATCGTATTCTCAAATCGGGAGTCCCGTGGCTGCGCGGTCAGTTCCTACGAGTCACATTGATCCAGTGGGAGGTGTTGGTGCCTCTCACGGGGCCGTTCGGGGGCTGTTATGGGTTTTCATCCTGTAACTCCATCTTTTTAAGCCTAAGCCTAGAAATTTACAAATTATCATCGTATTCTCAATTCGGGAGTCCCATGGCTGCGCGATCAGTTCCTACGAGTCACATTGGTCCCGTGAGAGGTGTTGGTGACACCCATGAGGCCGTTCGGGGGATGTTTCCAGTTTTCTCCCACTAACGCCATGTTTTTAAGCCTAAGTCCAGAAATATGCAAATTAGCATCATATTCTCAAACCGGGAGTCCCGCGGCTACGTGGCCTGTTCCTATGAGTTATGTTGGTCCCGTGGGAGGTGTTTGTGCCACCCACGTTGCCGTTCGGGGGTTGTTTCTGGTTTTTGCCCTGTAATGCCATGTTTTGCCTAAGTCTAGAAATATGCAAATTATCGTCGTATTCTCAAACCGGGAGTCCCTTGGTTGCGCGAACATTTCTTACGAGTCACATTGGTCCTGTGGGAGGTGTTGGTCCTCCAACGGGGCCCTTCGGGGTCTGTTTCTAGTTTTCACCCACTAACGCCATGTATTAAAGACTAAGTCTAGGAATATGCAAATTACCATCGTATTGTCAAACTGGAAGTCTCGTGGCTGCGCGGTCAGTTCCTATGAGTTAGATTGGTCCCGTAGGAGGTGTTGGTGCCTTCCACGGGGCACTTCGGGGGCTGTTTCGAGCTTTGAGCCACTAACGTCGTGTTTTTTAGCCAAAGTCTAGAAATACGAAAATTATCGTCATATTCGCAAACCGAGAGACCTGTGACTGCGCGATCAGTTCCTATGAGTGACATTGGTCCCATGGGAGGTGTTGGTGCCTCCCACGGGCCCTTCAGGGGCTCTTTCGGGCTTTCACTCACTAAAGCCATGTATTTAAGCCTAAGTCTAGAAATATGCAAATTACCGTCGTATTCTCTAGTCGATAGTCCCGGGGCTGCGCGATCAGTTGCTACGAGTGACATTGGTCCCGAGTGACATTGGTCCCGAGTGACATTGGTTCGGGGGTTGTTTAGAGTTTTCACCCAGTAACGCCAGGTTTTGAAGCCTAAGTCTAAAAATATGAAAATTACCGTCGTATTCTCAAACTGAGAATCCCACGGCTGCGTGGTTAGTTCATACGAGTTACATTGGTCCCGTTGGAGGTATTGGTGCCACCCACGGGGCTGTTCGGGGGCTGTTTCGAGTTTTTCGCCACTAACGCCAGGTTTTGCCAAGGTCTAGATATACGCAAATTATCATCGTATTCTCAAACCGGGAGTCTCATGGCTGCGCGGTGTGTTCCTACGAGTTACATTGGTCCCGTGGGAGGTGTTGGTGCCTCCTAGGGGGCCGTTCGGGGGCTATTTTTGGTTTTCACCTACTAACGCCATGTTTTTATGCCTAAGTCTAGAAATATGCAAATTATCGTCGTATTCTCAAACCAGGCGTTCCATGGCTGCGCGGTCAGTTCCTACGGGTTACATTTGTCCCATGGGAGGTGCTGGTGCCACCCACGGGGCCGTTCGGGGCCTGTTTCGTGTTTTCACCCCCTAATACCGTATTTTTATGCCTAAGTCAAGAAATATGCAAATTATCATCGTATTTTCAAATTGGGAGTTCTGCGGCTACGCGGTCAGTTCCTACGAGTCACGTTGGTCCCGTGGGAGGTGTTGGTGCCACCCACAGGACCGTTCGGGGGTGTTTCGAGTTTTCCCCCACTAACGCCATGTTTTGCCTGAGTTTAGAAATATGTAAATTATCGTCGTATTCTCAAACCGGGAGACGCATGGCTGCGCGGTCAGTTCCTACGAGTTACATTGGTCCTCTGGGGAGTTGTTGGGACCTCCCACGGATCCATTCGGGGGCTGTTTTGGGTTTTCACCCTCTAACGCCATATTTTTAAGCCTAAGTCTAGAAACATCCAAATTATCGTCGTATTCTCAAATCGGGAGACCCGTCATCGTATTCTCAAACTGGGAGTCTCACGGTTGCTGGGTGAGTTCTTACGAGTTACATTAGGCCCGTGGGAGGTGTTGGTTCCTACCAAGCCTACGCGGTCAGTTCCGACAAGTCACATGGGTATCGTGGGAGGTGTTGGTCCCACCCACGAGGCCGTTTGGGGGCTGCTTCGGGTTTTCACCGACTAACACCATGTTTTTAAGCCTAAGTCAAGAAATATGAAAATTACCGTTGTATTCTCAAATCGGGAGTCCCACGACTGCGTGGTTTGTTCCTACGTGTTACATTGGTCCCGTGGGAGGTGTTGGTGCCACCCACGGGGTCGTTTGGGGGTTGTTTCGAGTTTCCCCCTCTAACGCCATGTTTTGCCTAAGTCTATAAATAATCAAATTATGATTGTATTCTCAAACCGGGAGTCTTGTGGCTACGTGGTCAATTCCTACGAGTCACATTGGTCTAGTGGGAGGTGTTGGTGCCTCCCACGGGGCCGTTCGGGGGCTATTTTGGTTATTCACCCTCTAATGCCATGTTTTTAAGCCTAAGTCTAGAAATATACAAATTATCATCGTATTCTCAAACCGGCATCCCATGGCTACGCGGTGAGTTCCTACGAGTCACACTAGTCCTGTGGGAGGTGTTGGTGCTACCCACGGGGCCGTTCGGGAGCTGTTTCGAGTTTTCACCCACTAACGCCATGTTTTTAAGCCTAAGTAGAAATAAGAAAATTATCGTTGTATTCTCAAACCAGGAGTCCCACGACTGCGCGGTCAGTTCCTACGAGTCACATTGGTCCCGTGGGAGGTGTTGGTGCCACCCATGGGGCCGTTCGAGTTTTCCCCCACTAACGCCATTTTGTACAGATGTCTAGAAATTTGCAAATTATCATCGTATTCTAAAACCAAGAGTCCCATGGCTGGGAGGTCAGTTCCTACTAGTTACATTGGTCCCGTGGGTGGTATTAGTGCCTCCCACGGGGCCATTCGAGGGAAGTTTTGGGTTTTCACCCTCTAAAACTATGTTTTTAAGCCTAAGTCAAGAAATATGCAAATGATCATCGTATTCTGAAACCGGGACTCCCGAGGCTGCGCGATCTGTTCCTACAAGTTACATTGATCCCGTGGGAGGTGTTGGTACCTCCCAAGGGACTGTTCGGGGGCTTTTTTGGGTTTTCACACTCTAACCCCATGTGTATAAGCCAAAGTCTAGAAATAAGAAAATTATCATTGTATTCTCAAATCGAGAGTCCCGGGGCTACGCGATCTGTTCCTACGAGTCACATTGGTCCCGTGGGAGGTGTTGGGGCCACGCACGGGGCCGCTCGAGGGATGTTTCGTGTTTTCACCCACTAACGCATGGTTTTTCCTAAGTCTAGAAATATGCAAATTATCATCGTATTCTCAAATCGGGAGTCCCGTCGCTGCGCGGTCAGTTCCTTCAAGTTACATTTGTCCCGTGGGTGGTGATGGTGCCTCCCACGGGGCCATCGGGGGCTGTTTTGGGTCTTCACCCTCTAACACCACGTTTTTAAGACTAGGTCTAGAAAAAATGCAATTTATCATCGTATTCTCAAACCGGGAGTCCCGGGGCTGTGCGGTCAGTTCCTAAGAGTTACATTGGTCCCGTGGGAGGTGGTGGTGCCTCCCATAGGGGGCTGTTTTGGGTTTCCACTCTCTAACGCCATGTGTTTCTAGCCTAAGTCTAGAAATATCCAAATTATCGTCGTATTGTCAAATCGGGAGACCCGCCATCGTATTCTTAAACTGGGAGTCCCACGGTTGCAGGGTCACTTCCTACGAGTTACATTGGTCCCGTGGGAGGTGTTGGTGCCTCCCGCATGCCATTTTGGGGTTGTTTTGGGTTTTCATCCTCTAATGTCATGTTTTTAAGCCTAAGTCTAGAAATATGCAAATTATCATCGTATTATGAAACCGAAAGTCCCGCGGCTGCACGGTCAATTCCAACGAGTCACACTGGTTCCGTTGGTGGTGTTGGTGCCACCCACGGGGCCGTTCGGGGGTTGTTTTGGGTCCCCACCCACTAACTCCATATTCTGCCTAGGTGTAGAAATATGCAAATAACCATCATATTCTCTAACCGGGAGTCCCGTGGCTGCGAGGTCAGTTCCTTCGAGTCACATTGGTATCGTGTGAGGTGTTGGTCCCACCCACGAGGGCGTTCGGGGGCTGCTTTGGGTTTTCACCCACTAACGCCATGTTTTTAAACCTAAGTCTAGAAATTTACAAATTATCGTCGTATTCTCAAACCAGGAGTCCCACGGCTGTGCGGTCAGTTCCTACGAGTCACATTGGTCCCGTGGGTGGTGTTGGTGCCTCCCATGGGGTCATTCGGGGGCTGTTTTTGGTTTTCACTTTCTAAAGCCATGTTTTTAAGCCTAAATCTAGAAATAGGCAAATGATCATCGTATTCTAAAATCGGGAGTCTCGGGGAAGCACAATCAGTTCCTACGAGGTACATTGATCCCGTGGGGGGTGTGGTGCCTCCCACGGGGTCGTTCGGGTACTATTTTGGGTTTTCACCCTCTAACGTCATGTTTTTAAGACTAAGTCTTAAAATATGCAAATTATTGTCTCATTCTCAAACCGGGAGTCCCGTGGCTCCGCGGTCAGTTCTTTCGAGTCACATTGGTCCCGTGGGAGGTGTTGGTGCCACCCACGGGGCCGTTCGGGGACTGTTTCAGGGATTTTACCCACTAACATCGTGTCTTTAAGTCTAAGTTAAGAAATATGCAAATTACCGTCGTATTATCACATCGGGAGTCCCGCAACTGCTGGTTACTTCCTGCGAGTTTTATTGGTCCCATGGGAGGTGTTGGTGCCACCCACGGGGACATTTCGAGGATGTTTCGGGTTTCCCCCACTAACGCCAAATGTTTCCAAAGTCTAGAAATATGCAAATTATCGTTATATTCTCAAACCTGGAGTCCTATGGATGCGCGGTCAGTTCCTACGAGTTACATTGGTCCCATGGGCGGTGTTGGTACCTCCCAATGGGACGTTCGGGGGCTATCTTGGGTTTTCACCCTTTAACGCCACGTTTTTAAGCCTAAGTCTAGAAATATGCAAATGATCATCGTATTCCCAAACCGGGAGTCCCATGGCTGCACGGTCAGTTCCTACGAGTCACATTGGTCCTGTGGGAGGTGTTGGTGCCACCGACAAGGCCGTTCGGGGGCTGTTTCGAGTTTTCACCCACTAACGCCATGTTTTTAAAGCTACGTCTAAAAATATGCAAATTATCGTTATTTTCTCAAACTGGGAGTCCCGTGGCTACGCAGTCAGTTCCAACGATTCACATTGGTCCCGTGGGGGGTGTTGGTGCCACCCACGGGGCCGTTCGTGGGTTGTTTCGGGTTTTCCCCCACTAACGCGTTGTTTTGCCTAAGTCTAAAAATATGAAAATTATCATGGTATTCTAAAACAGAGAGTCCCGTGGCTGTGCGGTCAGTTCCTATGAGTTAAATTGATCCCGTGGGTGGTGTTGGTGCCTTCCACGGGGCCATTCGAGGGCTGTTTTGGGTTTTCACCCTCTAAAGCCATGTTTTTAAGCCTAAGTCTAAAAATAAGCAAATTTTTATCGTATTCTCAAACTGGGAGTCCCAGGGCTGTATGGTCAGTTCCTATGAGTTACATTGGTCCCATGGGAGGTGTTTGTGCCTCCCACGGGGCCATTCGGGTGATGTTTTGGGTTTTCACCCTCTAACGCCATGTTTTTAAGCCTAAGTCTAGAAATATACAAATTATCATCATATTCTCAAACCGGTAGTCCCATGGCTGCGCGAGCAGTTCCTACGAGTCACATTGGTCCCGTGGGAGGTGTTGGTGTCACCCACGGGGTCGTTAGGGGACGGTTTCGGGTTTTCACCCACTAACGCCATGTTTTTAAGCCTAAGTATTGAAATATGCAAATTTTCATCCTATTCTCAAACCAGGAGTCCCGTGGCTGTGCAGTCAGTTCCTACGAGTCACATTGGTCTAGTGGGAGGTCTTGGTGCCACCCATGGGGCCGTTCGGGGATTGTTTCGTTTTTTCACCCATTAACGCCATGTTTTTAAACCTAAGTCAAGAAATATGCAAATTATCATCGTATTTTCAAACCGGGAGTCCCGCGACTGCGCGATCAGTTCCTATGAGTCACATTGGTCCTGTCGGAGGTGTTGGTGCCACCCACGGGGCCGTTCAGGGGATGTTTCGGGTTTTCCCCACTAACGCCATGTTTTTCCTAAGTCTAGAAATATGCAAATTCTCATCATATTCTCAAGTCGGGAGCCCCGTGGATGCGCGGTCAGTTCCTACGAGTTACATTGGTCCTGTGGGAGGTGTTGGGGCCACCCACGAGTCCATTTGGGGGTTGTTTTGGGTTTTCACCCTCTAACTCCATGTTTTTTAGCCCAATCCTAGAAATGTACAAATCATCATCGTATTCTAAAATCGGGAGTCCCGCGGCTGCGTGGTCATTACCCACGATTCAAATTGGTCCCGTGAGAGATGTTGGTGCCACCCATGGGGCCGTTCGGGGGATGTTTTGGGTTTTCCCCCACTAACGCCATGTTTCTCCTAAGTATAGAAATACACAAATTATTGTCGTATTCTCAAACCGATAATCCCATTGTTGCGCGGTCAGGTCCTTCGAGTTACATTGGTCGCGTGGATGGTGTTAGTGCCTCCCATGGGGCCATTCGGGGGCTGTTTTTGGTTTTCACCCTCTAACGCCATGTTTTTAAGGCTAAGTATAGAAATATTCAAATTATCATGGTATTCTCAAACTGGGAGTCCCGGGGCTGCGCGATCAGTTCCTACGAGTCACATTAGTCCTGTGGGAGGTGTTGGTGCCCCCCACGGGCCCGTTCGAGTGATATTTCGGGTTTTCCCCCACTAACTCCATGTTTTGCCAAAGTCTATAAATATGTAAGTTATCGTTGTATTATCAAACCGGGAGTCCGGTGGCTGCGCGGTCAGTTCCTTCGAGTCACATTGGTCAAGTGGGAGGTGTAGGTGCCTCCTACGAGGCCGTTCGGGGGCTGTTCTGGGTTTTCACCCTCTAACTCCATGTTTTAAGCCTAAGCCTAGAAATTTATAAATTATAATTTTATTCTCAAACCGGGAGTCCCACGGCTGCGCAGTCAGTCCTACGAGTCACATTGGTCTCGTGGGAGGTGATAGTGCCACCCATGGGGCCGTTCGGGGGATGTTTCGGGGTTTTCCCACACTAACGCCATGTTTTTCCTAATTCTAGAAATATGCAAATTATTGTCGTATTCTCAAATCGAGAATCCCATGGCTGTCCGGTCATGCCCTTCGAGTTACATTGGACCAGTGGGTGGTGTTAGTGCCTCCCACGGGGCCATTCAGGGGTTGTTTTGAGTTTTCACCCTCTAACGCCATGTTTTTAAGCCTAACTCTAGAAATATGGAAATTATCATCGTATTCTCAAACCGGGAGTCCCAAGGTTGCGCGGGTCAGTTCCTATGAGTTACATTAGTCCCGTGGGAGGTGTTGGTGCCTCCCTTGGGGCCGTTAGGGGGATGTTTTAGGTTTTCACCCTCTAACGCCATGTTTTTAGCCTAACTTTAGAAACATGTGAATTATCGGCGTATTCTCAAATCGGGATACCCGCCCTCGTATTCTCAAACCGAGAGTCTCCCGACTGCGTGGTCAGTTCTTACGAGTCACATTGGTAACATGGGAGGTGTTGGTGCCACCCACGAGGCCGTTCGGGGGTTGCTTACGGTTTTCACCCACTAACGCCATGTTTTTAAGCCTAAGTCTAGATATATGAAAATTACCATCGTATTCTCAAATCGGGAGTCATGCGGCTGCGTGGTTAGTTCCTACGAGCTACATTGGTCCCGTGGGAGGTGTTGGTGCCACCCACGGGACCGTTTGGGGGCTTTTTTGGCGAACGCCATATTTTGCCAAAGTCTAGAAATATATAAATTATCCTTAAATTCTAAAACTGGGAGTCTCGTGGCTGCGCGATCAGTTCCTACAAGTTACATTGGTCCCATAGGAGGTGTTGGTGCCTCCCACGGGGGCGTTCGGGGGATATTTTGGGTTTTCACCCTCTAACGCCATGTTTTTAAGACTAAGTCTAAAAATATGCAAATTATCATCGTATTCTAAAACTGAGAGTCCCGTGGCTGCGCAGTCAGTTCCTACGAGTCACATTGGTCCTGTAGGAGGTGTTGGTGCCACCCACGGGTCCGTTCGGGGTCTATTTCGGGTTTTCCCCCCCACTAACGCCATGTTTCTCCTAAGTCTAAAAATTCGCAAATTATTGTCGTATTCCCAAATTGAGAATCCCGTGGCTGCGCGGTCAGGTCCTTCGAGTTACATTGGTCACGTGGGTGATGTTAGTCCCTCCCACGGGGCCATTCGGGGGCTATTTTGGGTTTTCACCCTCTAACGCCCTGTTTTTAAGCCTAAGTCTAGAAATATGCAAATTATCATGGTATTCTCAAATTGGGAGTCCCGAGGTTGCGCGATCAGTTCCTACGAGTCAAATTAGTCCCGTGGGAGGTGTTTGTGCCCCTCACGGGGCCGTTCGAGTGATATTTTGGGTTTTCCCCCACTAACTCCATGTTTTGCCAAAGTCTGTAAATATGCAAATTATCGTTGTATTCTCAAACCGGGAGTCCGGTGGCTGCGCGGTCAGTTCCTACGAGTCACATTGGTCCAGTGGGAGGTGTTGGTGCCTCCTACGGGCCGTTCGGGGGCTGTTATGGGTTTTCACCCTCTAACTCCATGTTTTAAGCCTAAGCCTATATATTTATAAATTATCATTGTATTCTCAAATCGGGAGTCCCGCGGCTGCGCGGTTAGTTCCTACGAGTCACATTGGTCCCGTGGGAGGTGTTGGTGCCACCCATGGGGTCGTTCGGGGGATGTTTCGGGTTTTCCCCCACTAACGCCATGTTTTTCCTAAGTCTAGAAATATGCAAATTATTATCGTATTCTCAAACCGAGAATCCCATGGCTGTGCGGTCATGTCCTTCGAGTTACATTGGTCCAGTGGGTGGTGTTAGTGCCTCCCACGGGGCCATTCAGGGGCTGTTTTGGGTTTTCACCCTCCAACGCCATGTTTTTAAGCCAAACTCTAGAAATATATAAATTATCATCGTATTCTCAAACTGGGAGTCCCGAGGCTGCGCGGTCAGTTACTACGAGTTACATTGTTCTCGTGGGAGGTGTTGGTGCCTCCCATGGGGCCGTTCGGGGGCTGTTTTAGGTTTTCACCCTCTAACGCTATGTTTTTTACCCTAACTCTAGAAACATGGCGAATTATCGTCGTATTCTCAAATTGGGAGACCCTCCCTCGTATTCTGAAACCGAGAGTTTCCCAGCTGCATGGTCAGTTAACGTGGGAGGTGTTGGTGCCACCAATGAGTCCGTTCGGGGGTTGCTTTCGGTTTTCACCCACTAACGTCATGTTTTTAAGCTAAAGTCTAGAAATATGAAAATTACCGTCGTATTCTCAAATCGGGAGTCCCGCGGCTGTGTGGTTAGTTCCTACGAGTTACATTGGTCCCGTGGGAGATGTTGGTGCCACCCACGGGGCTATTTGTGGGATTTTTGGACGAACGCCATATTTTGCCAAAGTCTAGAAATATACAAATTATCCTTAAATTCATAAACTGGGAGTCTTGTGGCTGCGCGGTCAGTTCCTACAAGTTACATTGGTCCCATGGGAGGTATTGGTGCCTCCCACGGGGACGTTCGGGGGATATTTTGGGTTTTCACCCTCTAACGCCATGTTTTTAAGACTAAGTCTAGAAATATACAAATTATCATCGTATTCTAAAAGCGAGAGTCCCGTGGCTACACGGTCAGTTTCTACGAGTCACATTGGTCCTGTAGGAGGTGTTGGTGCCACCCACGAGTCCGTTCGGGGCCTGTTTGGAGTTTTCACCCACTAACGCCATGTTTTTAATCCTTAGTCTATAAATATGCAAATGATCATCGTATTCTCAAATCGGGAGTCCCGCGGCTGCGCAGTCCGTTCCTACGAGTCAAATTGGTCCCATGGGAGGTGGTTGTGCCACCCACGTGGCCGTTCGAGGGCTGTTTCGGGTTTTCCCCCACTAACGCGATGTTTTGCCTACGTCTAGAAATATACAAATTATCGTCGTATTCTAAAACCAAGATTCCCGTGGCTACGCGGTCAGTTCCTACAAGTTATATTGGTCGCGTGCGTGGTGTTCGTGTCTCCCACGGGTCCATTCGGGGGTTGTTTTGGGTTTTCACCCTCTAAAGCCATGTTTTTAAGCCTAAGTCTAGAAATATGCAAATGATTATCGTATTCTCAAACCGGGAGTCTCGGGGCTGCGAGGTCAGTTCCCACGAGTTACATTGGTTTCGTGGGAGGAGTTAATGCCTCCCATTGGGCCGTTTGGGGGCTATATTGGGTTTTCACCCTCTAACGCCATGTTGTTAAGCCTAAGTCTAGAAACATGCAAATTATCGTCGTATTCTCAAATTGGGAGACCCGCCATCGTATTCTCAAACCGGGTGTCCCGCGGCTGTGCAGTCATTTCTTACGAGTTACATTGGTCCCGTCGGAGGTGTTACTGCCTCCCATAGGGCCTTGAGGTTTTTTGAGGGGTTTCACCCTCTAACGCCATATTTTTAAGCCTAAGTCTAGAAATATGAAAATTTTCATCGTATTCTCAAATCGGGAGTTCTGTATCTGCACGATCAGTTCCTACGAGTCACATGGCTTCTGTGGGAGGTGTTGGTGCCACCCACGGGTCCGTTCGGGGGCTGTTTCGGGTTTTCACCCACTAACACCATGTTTTGTAGCCTAAGTCTAGAAATATACAAATTATCATCATATTCTCAAATCGAGAGTCCCGCGGCTGCGCTGTCTTTTCCTATGAGTTACATTCGACCCGTGGGAGGTGTTGGTGCTACCCACGGGGCTATTCGGGGGCTGTTTTCAGTTTTTTTACTAACGCCATGTTTTTCCTGTGTCTAAAAATATGCAAATTAGCATCGTATTCTTAAATCGGGAGTCCATTGGCTACACGATCAGTTCTTGAGAGTAACATTGGTCCCGTGGGAGGTGTTGGTTCCACCCACAGGTCCCTTTGGGGGTTGTTTCGGGTTTCACCCACTAACGCCATGTTTTTAAGCCTAAGTCTAAAAATATACAAATTATCTTCGTATTCTCAAATCGGGAGTCACGTGGATGCATGGTCAGTTCCTACGAGTTACTATGGTCCCGTAGGAGGTGTTGGTGCCTCCCACGGGGACCTTCGAGGGCTGTTTCGGGCTTTGACACACTAACGCCATGTTTTTAAGCTTAACTCTAGAAATAGATAAATAATTATCGCATTCTTAAATCGGGAGTCCCGTGACTGCGCGACAGTTCCTACGAGTGACATTGGTCGAGTAGGAGGTGGTGGTGCCTCTCACGGGGTCCTTCGGGGGTTGTTTCGGGCTTTCACCTACTAAAGCCATGTATTTAAGCCTAAGTCTAGAAATATGCACATTACCAACATATTTTTTATTCGTAAGTCCCAAGGCTACGCGGTCAGTTGCTACGAGTGATATTGGTCCCGTGGGAGGTCTTGGTGCCTCCAACGGGGTCATTCGGGGGCTGTTTCCAGTTTTCACCTAGTAACGCCAGGTTTTTAAGCCTAAGTCTAAAAATATGCAAATTACCATTGTATTCTCAAACCGAGAGTCCCACGGCTGCGTGGTCAGTTCCTACGAGTCACATTGGTCCCGTGGGAGGTGTTGGTGCCACCCACGGGGCCGTTCAGGGGTTGTTTTCGGTTTCAACCCTCTAACGCCGAGTTTTCACCCCCTAACGCCTAAGTCAAGAAATATGCAAATTATTTAAGTATTTTCAAACTGGGAGTCCCGCGGCTGCGTGGCCAATTCCTACGAGTCACATTGGTCCGGTGGGAGGTGTTGGTGCCACCCACGGGGCCGTTTGGGGGCTGTTTCGGGTTTTCCCCAGTAACGCCATGTTTTTCCTAAGTCTAGAAATATGCAAATTATTGTCGTATTCTCAAACTGGGAGTCCCGTGGCTGCGCGATCAGGTCCTACGGGTTACATTGGTCCCGTGGGAGGTTTTGGGGCCTCCGACGGGTCCATTAGGGGAATCTTTTGGGTTTTCACCCTCTAACGCCTTGTTTTTAATCCTAAGTCTAGAAATATGAAAATTATTATCGTATTCTCAAACTGAGAGTCCAATGGATGCGTGATCAGTTTCTGCGAGTCACATTGGTCCCGTGGGAGGAGTTGGTGCCCCCCATGGGGCCGTTAGGGGGCTATTTTAGGGTTTTCCCCACTAACGCTGTGTTTTTACTAAGTTTAGAAATATGCAAATTGTCTTTGTATTCTCAAATCGGGAGTCTCGTGACTACGCAGTCAGTTCCCATGAGTCACATGGGTCTAGTGGGAGGTGTGGGTACCTTTCACGGGTCCGTTCGGGGGCTGTTTTTGGTTTCCACCCTCTCACTCCATGTTTTAAAGCCTAAGTCTAGAAATATGCAAATTATCATCGTATTCTTAAATCGGGAGTCCCGCGGCTACGCGGTCAGTTCCTACGAGTCACATTGGTCCCGTGGGATGTGTTGGTGCCTCCTACGCGACCGTTTGGGGGATGTTTTGGGTTTTCCCCCACCAACGCCATGTTTTTCCTAAGTCTATAAATATGTAAAATTATCATCGTATTCTTAAAACAGGAGTCCCGTGGATGCGCAACCAGTTCCTACGAGTTACATTGGTCCCGTGGGAGGTGTTGGAGCCTCCCATGGGGCCGTTCAGGGGCTGTTTTGGGTTTTCACCCTCTCACACCTTGTTTTTAAGCCTATGGATAGAGGCATGCAAATTATCGTCATATTCTCAAATTGAGAGACCCGGCGTCGTATTCTCAAACTGGGAGTCCCGCAACTGCGCGGTCAGTTCCTACGAGTTACATTCGTCCCTAGGAGGTGTTGGAGCGTCCCACGGGGTCCTTCGGGGCCTGTTTCGAGCTTTCACATACTAATCCCATGTTTTTAAGCCTATGTCTAGAAATATGTAAATTATCGACGTATTCTCAAATCGGGAGTCCCGGACTGCGTGGTCAGTTCCTATGAGTGACATTGGTCCCGTAGGAGGTGTTGGTGCCACGGGGCCCTTCGGGGGTTGTTTCGGGCGTTCACCTACTAAAGCCATGTACTTAAGCCTAAGTCTAGAAATATGAAATTATTATCGTATTAAAATATCGGGAGTCCTGCGGCTGCGCGATCAGTTCCTACTAGTCACACGGGTCCCGTGGGAGGTGTTGGTGCCACCTACGGGGCCGTTCGGGGGCTGTTTCAAGTTTTCACCCTCTAACGCCATATTTTTAAGCCTAAGTCTATAAATATACAAATTAACATCGTATTCTCAAACCGAGAGTCCCGCGGCTACGCGGTCAGTTCCTACGAGTCACATTTGTCCAGTGGGAGGTGTTGGGGCCACCCACGGAGTCGTTCGAGGGTTGTTTTGGGTCTTCCCCCACTAACTCCAAGTTTTACCTTGGTCTAGAAGTATGCAAATTATCATCTTATTCTCAAACCGAGAGTCCCGTGGTTGCGCGGTTTGTTCCTACGAGTTACATTGGGCCCGTGGCTGGTATTGGTGCCTCCCACAGGGCCGTTCGGGGGCTGCTTTGGGTTTTCACCCTCTGACGCCATATTTTAAGCCTAAGTCTAGAAACATGCAAATTATCATCGCATTCTCAAATCGGGAGACCCACTGTAATATTCTCAAAGTAGGAGTTCTACGGCTGCGCGGTCAGTTCCTATGAGTTACATTGGTCCCGTGGGACGTGTTGGTGCCTCTCACGGGGTCGTAGCTGTTTTGGGTTTTCACCCTTTAACACCATGTTTTTAAGCCTAAGTCTAGAAATATTCATATTATCATTGTATTCTCAAACCGGGAGTCCGGTAGCTACGCGGTCAGTTCCTATGAGTCACATTGGTTCCATGGGAGGTGTTGATGAAAAACGTTACTAATGCCATTTAATACAATGATTAAACTGTATAAGCAACTCCGAAATGTTTGTTGAAGAAACCCTTTTCTTTTGAAAATAAAAATGATAAACAACAAGATGTGTTACTAAATCTTATGTACGAGAATAACCAAGACATTGTAATCAGTTTTAAAACTAAGATAGTTTCAAAATATCAGCACACTATAGAATGAGATGAGGAGATGAAGATAATCAGAACACACTATTTTTAACGTGGTAAGACATCTCCCATTAGAGGAAACATCCACGGTGACTTCTAAGTCACAAAAGTAAAAATCCACTAAAAACAAATAGCAGTTACAAACAATACAACATACATGCACACAACTCAGCCTATTCTAAGTTTAGGAATATACCCCACTTGGTGTCCTTCTAACTTCTTGTAGATTTGATTGTTGATGATGTTCTTCCAGTTTGATAACTTCCCCTTTGCTTTAGCTTTCCTTGTGTCGACTCAATAATCTTTGATCTTATACCCAACACTTTCAGTGTGGTAGTGTGTCAAGTGTTTGTGATGTGATTTCTATTCACATGCATGAACTCACACACACTTAGTTTTTACAGACAGTCCTAGAAAATTACATATAAAGACTATATGCTGTGATTTTCTTTTCTATCTTTCTTACAGAACTTGAAACCTTTTTGACCTTTTAATCTATCCAAGATTCCACAGAGATCTTGCTTCAAAATCGGTCAAGATCTTAATCAATCTCAGTTTTTAAAAATATTTTCGAGATTTAAAATCTCCAAATGAGAATCCAACTAGGTCAAGTTTAAGTTTCATAAGAACAGAAAACATAAAATATTTACAGATCTAAATCAACAAATATTTTCTTAAAACGAGAATCAAATATGCAGATCTAGTGATATGTGACATGCAATAGTTTAGATCTAAGATTTCCATGATAAAGAAATACAGATCTCACCAAAAATGTCTAAGTTGGTAACAAGATCACAGATCAAGAGGTTACAGCTACAAACGATCAAACCAGTAAAGACCAATCTCTCTTAAAAACTCAAGGTTGTGTTTGGGGTTTTGAATATACGAAGGTTTGAAGATGGTTTGAAGTTGTTTTAGGGTTAGGGTTTCTCTAACACAGTTCCCTTTCTCTCTCTTCTCTCTTTTCTTTTCTCTCTTCTCTCTCACTTCTCTTTTCTCTCTTTTTTCTCTCAATTTGGACGACTGCCAAAAGTCTTGAAATGCTGAGAATGAGACGGTTTATATAGGAGCCAATAAGGTTATAGATCGCAGATAGGAATCAACGGCTGAGATCCAGTCTTCCTTATATTGACTTGATCCAAGGGTGGTAAAATTGCGGTGGTTAAAATGAAGATGATTGGTCCATAGTGATAGCACATGGATAAGCTTAAAACACATGCAGGCCATAGATAACGTTTTATCTAACGATCCACAATATACCAGGCAGTTCTCTCACAAAACAAACACAAATGAGATAACACGAGCATGACAAGTATTGGCATTTCATTGGCTGGCAAACGCGCATCCTAAAATAATTACATGCAACACCCTGAAGTCTCTAACGCATTGATATTCTACCCAATCAAACATTCTAATGAAAAACTAATTTTTCATAATAGCATATTAACCAAAACATTTGAAGCAATATTTTAAAACCTAGTCCTACACGCATTAGAAGTGCATACATGTGTATATAAACACACTTTTATTAAACAAAACATTATTTTACAAATTCCCAAAAAATTATTAAAGCAACATTTTAAGGGGAATTTAACACACAATCAATATGAGCAATATGTACGCATGTATGCACTTCTAATGTGTGTAGTGTGATTCAATTTATACCTTGTTTGGATCATTGAAGAGTATTAGAGAGTGAACAATTCTGAGGTTCTTTGGATTCTAGGTTAGACAACAAATTTTGTCACTATTTCCAAATTAGTTGAACACTTATACAATATAGACTTAAGTAAGTCAAAGGTATAAGGTGCTTCAATCTCCCCCTTTGGAAATATGAGAAAAAATCTCCTTTGAGTTATCTTAAACTCTTAGGGAACCAAAAATAAATAAAACCTAGTCCTATGCAAAAGATACTATCTACCCATTTCCTAGAAAGTCAAAAATTACATAACTCAACTATTTACAAATTTGTACACTATAGAGAAATGGTAGAAAATCAGTAGAAGAGGTTCCTGCAAATATACACTAAGATAAAGCAGTTTAGATGAAATGTGAACAAAACATTGAACCCGTAAGACTCAAATTTCTCCCCCATTTTGTCTCAAATGGACAAAGGGTAAAAAATTACGGTCTTAAGAGGTTAATCAGCACATACCATACCTATAGAATTACGCAAATACAAAAATTTGTTATAGTCTAGAGGTTTAGTGAACATGTCTGCGAGTTGCAAATCAGTAGGTAGGTAATGAATTTCTAACTCCTTAGTCTCAACAAGTTCGCGTATAAAGTGATGTCTTATTTTAATATGCTTAGTTCGCGAGTGTTGAACCGGGTTTTTAGATATGTTAATGGCTCTTTGATTGTCACAATACAATTGTAACTGATCTTCTTTAATCCCATAGTCGCTTAACATTTGTTTTATCCATAACAATTGAGCACAGCAACTTCCTGCTGCTATATATTCGGACTCAGCCGTCGATAAAGATGTTCAATTCTGTTTTTTGCTACTCCAACCTACTAAATTATTGCCGACATAATAACAGGCACCTGATGTACTCTTACTGTCATCTGTACAACCGACCCAATCAGCATCAGTATACCCTATGATGGTGCTGCAGGTATCATTAGTGTACCTAAGTCCAAGATTAAGAGTGCCCTTTATGTACTTTATTATACGTTTTACACAAGATAAATGGCTCTCTTTATGGTTATTCTGGTAACGAGCACACAGACATACATCATACATTATATCTGGTCGTGAGGCAGTTAGATAGAGTAGGCTACCAATCATACTACGATAAAGTGTGGAATCAACTGACTTCCCATTTTCATCTTTACATAATTTAACAGTAGTACTCATAGGCGTTTTGGCAACTTTAGCATTATCTAAACCAAACTTCTTAACAAGATCTAAGGCATACTTAGTTTGAGAGACAAATAATCCATCAGAATTCTATTTTACTTGAAATCATAAGAAAAGCTGTAGCTCCCCCATAAGGGACATGTGAAACTCCTTATGCATAATAGCAGAAAAAGATTTAACTTCAGATGTTGAAGTAGATCCAAAGATGATGTCGTCTACATAGACTTGGGCTATAATAATGTTTTTGTCAAAATGTTTGACAAAGAGGGTCTGGTCATTTCCTCCTCTCTTAAAACCTTTATCCAACAAAAAGTTGGAAAGGCGTTCATACCAAGCTCTAGGAGCCTGTTTTAAGCCATACAAAGCCTTTTTTAGACGAAAAACATGGTCTGGGTATTTTGGGTCAATGAACCCTTTGGGTTGTTCTACATACGTTTCTTCAGATAGAATTCCATTGAGGAAGGCAGACTTGACATCCATTTGATAAAGTGTAAATTTTAAGAGACACGCTATGGCGAAAAGAAGTCGAACAGATTCAAGACGAGTGACTGGGGAAAATGTCTCGCTAAAATCTATCCCTTCTATTTGTGAGTGGCCTTGAGCAACTACTCTAGCTTTGTTTCTAAGGATTACCCCATTTTCATCAGATTTGTTCTTAAAGATCCAACATGTGCCAATGACATTTTTATTTTGAGGCCGCGGTACAAGATACCAGACATCGTGAATGACAAATTGTAAAAGTTCTTCCTGCATAGCAGAAATCCAGTGTGTGTCATTCAATGCTTCATTAACATTTTTCGGTTCCACCAGGGAGACGAAACATGCGTAATTAGCATAATTTCTTAACTGGGATCTAGTACGGACAGACTCATTAGGATTATCGACCACGTTGTCAATGGGATGATCTTTAGAGACCCAGCTAGGTACTTCTAGACTCTCAATAGGTAATGAGTCATCTATTTCTGGTGAATCATTTTTGAAATCATTTTCAGATTCAACCACAATAGGTGATTCAGATATCTTATTTTCGACAATAGTGTCGCTTACAATTACATTTATCGACTCCATAAGGGTCTTAGTACGCAGATTGTATATACGATATGCACGACTGTTTGGAGAGTAACCTAAAAAGATGGCTTTATCTCCACGCGTCTCGAATTTGGACAAATGTTCTCTGTCTTTACAGACATAACACTGACTTCCGAAAGTTCTTAGATATTTCAGATTAGGCTTCTTACCGTACCACAACTCATAAGAGGGTTGTTTAGTGTTTTTCCTAAGGTAAACACGATTAATGATATGACATGCAGTTCTAATAGATTCTACCCAGAAGTACTTAGGTAGAGATTTGGCATGCAACATGACACGTGCCATCTCTTGAAGGGTTCGGTTTTTCCTTTCGGCAACACCGTTCTGCTGAGGTGTCTTAGGGGAACTGAATTCGTGTTTGTAACCATTCTAGTCACAATATTCAACTATTCCCGTGTCTATGAACTCTCCCCCTCTATCGCTACGAATGTGATTGACTTGTGTGTCCTTCTCATTTTCAATTCTTAGTAAAATTTTCAAAAATTTCTGAAACGTGTCAGATTTATGTTTCAAGAAGGCAACCCAAGTGAATCGTGTAAAATCATCAACCATGACTAGGATATAACTTTGTCCACAAAGACTAACAGTTCTAGAGGGACCAATAAGGTCCATATGGATGAGATCTAGAGGTCTAGAGGTGAGAATGTCTTTAACTTTTTTATGCGAAGTCTTAACACTGGAAATAGGTTTAATTCTAGGAATTCCTCTAACAATCTCTTGACTAGACAATCTACCAAAGATATCATAACTTAGGTGACCCATACGATTATGCCAGATTTCATTGTCATCCATTCTGACAATGTTATAGGTTTTAGAACTAGTCTTGACAGTATAGCAGTTGTCAGGTGTTCTAAATCCGGTAATAATGCATTCACCTTTATCATTTAGAATTTTGCAATTGTTCTTTGAAAAGGTAACTGTATGGTCTGAGTCACAAAATTGTGATATACTTAGGAGGTTGTCTTTAAGGCCTTTAACTAGAAGTACATTTTCCAAAACAGGCATTCCCTCTTATTTTAGAGTTCCTTTACCCATGATCTGGGATGAAACTCCGTCGCCAAAAACTACTTTGCCTCCAGCAAATCTGGTTTTGTTTAAGAGTTTGGTTTCATCTCCTGTCATATGTTTGGAGCATCCTGAATCCAAATACCAACCACATGAAGTGTGTTCAACTTTTAAGGCTGTGATAACAATGTTACACTTCATTTGGGGTAAAAGATCATCTTTTCTAACCCAAATAGCTCTAGTTTTATTTTTGTGCGAGTTTGCTCTCATTTGATAAAATTTTCGAGAAGCAGCTTTTTGTCGAAAAACATTTGGCGCAACAAACTGATTTTTGTGGAAAAGTTGAGCTTTTGGTTTAGGAAAGTTTCTGGGAGCCTTTATCTTAAATGAACTCTTAGTTTTGGTCCTTCTATTCCTGTAGTTAGAGTTCTTGTCAGGTTGTCTTGGAAGGACATAATGGTTACGATTTTGCCGAGAATAGTTAAAGCTCCTGTAAACAGGAGTGTTGTACACAGGGGTGTTTAGACGCCTAGCATAGCAACCTTCAAAGGAATGACCATAAACGTCATAGTAGGAGCAATATTGATTGCTTGAGGGATGTACTTCCTTAGGAAAACTTCTAAAAATGGGTTTAACAGGATTCTGTTCAGAAGTCTTATTCCTAGGAGGTATGGTTTTAAAGGTAGATTCAGCCTTTCTGATCAAAGGACAGACGTATTTAGTCTCAAGTGTAGTGTCAGCCTTAGAGTTACTAGACTCTCCAATGTCTTTCTATTGTTGCTTTTGTTCATATTCCTTTTTAATAAAATGAAAATCTGGACATGTTTCGATTGGTCTTTTGGCCCCAGACACAAACTTGATAGGTTCAAAATTTTTAGTTTGTGGTTTATTCTTAGGGCAGAAACCAATACCTTTTCTATCATCAGAATTGGTCTTAGAGTCTACAACAAAGTCAGTGAAACAATTTGAATTGTTTTCAAACTTAGAAATTTTTTTGAAAACAGTTGATGTCTTTGTTTTTGATTCTTCCAGTTCTACTAATGTTCCCTTGTATTTCATTTCCAGGGTTTCATTAGTTTTAGTCAACTCTTTTAATTTTTGATCAAAAGTTTCAATTTATGATTGATGTGTCAGACACTGGTTAGTGTACTCTTCAGCATTCAGTTTCACAATAAGACTTAGATCATCTAATTTCTTAGTCAGGTCTCTAACAGTCTTCTCCAGTCTAGTGACTTTTTTAAGAGTTTTAGCATACAAAGTATGAATATCTGGGAGGTCATCTGTGTCTGAGTCGCTAAGTGAAGTGTGTGTAGTGACCCCTAACGATTAAGTTTTAGTACTCACACACCCATTTACATCGTCGTTATCGAGATCACTTTGACTCACACACACGGAACTAGAGCTAGCAACATTTTCAGATAACAAGGCATCTAGGACAGTCAAAGCAGTATTCACAAAAGCAGGAGCAGAGGTATCATTATCACACACAGGCATATCATCATTGTAAATGATCTTAGCAAAAAAAGACATGCAAGGGTCCGATACATTAGATGACTCAAGTTCCTCTTCATCAGAGTCACTTGAATCTTCCCAAGTTTTACAGACATTGGCTCTATTGTGTGTCTTAGTTTTATTCAGATTAACTCTACAATCGTGAGCAATGTGACCTAGTTTCCCACATCTAAAACATTCAATCTTTTTAAGGTCTCGGTTAGATCTGAAGTTGTTATCCTTAGGATGTTTGTCAAGACCTCTCTCATGAGGTTTGGGATTAGACACAGTTGGATAATTAGGCTTGCCTTGTTTAGATGCCTCTTTATTTCTAAATTTAACAATTTTCTCAAATTGTTTGGACATTAAGGCAATCTGATTATCTAGTTTGTCTATATCACACTCCTCATCAGAGTCAGAGTTGATCAAATTAGTCTCAAGTTTAGATATCTTAGAGGAAAAACTCAAGTTAGAGTTGGGCTGTTTTCTTTGAGACTAATTTAATTGTTTCTTAAAGTCTAATTCCATTTCCACAATCCTAAGTTTGCTACTCAGTAACTCAGGGGTGAGGTTTTGATCACTCATCTCCTCAATAGCATACCTCTTGTTGTCAAATTTTTGTGGTAATGATCTTAGGATTTTAGAAACAATCTCATTCCTATCATATGTTATACCATTAGCATGCAACTTAGTAACTATATCAGTTAAGTTCATGTAAAAGTCATCAAAAGTCTCAGATTCAAACATAATTAAAGAGTTGTACTGCTGGGTAAGCATTTGAGTTTTAGCAGCTTTAACGCTTGAGTCTCCTTCATGGGCAGTGATTGATGTGTCCCAAGCTTCCTTAGAAGTGGCACAAGATGAGATTCTCTTGAACTCATACTCATTAATAGACATAAAGATGGCATTCTTGCCTTTATTGTTATTACGAGAAATTGTTTTCTCTTCTTGGGTAATCTCACTTAAGATTTTCTTTACCCTCTCATCACTTCCTTCAGTGGCTGGTTCAGTAGGATAAGTATATCCATTTTCAATAATGTCCCAGACATCATCTCCTAAAGTCCCTTGGATGAAGGCAACCATTCTTACTTTCCAGTAAGAAAAGTTGTTTCCATCAAAGAGTGGAGGTCTGGACAGATTACCAAACCTTTCATTCTTCTCGTACATAGTTAACATTTTTAGAAAACGATTTCAGAAACACAAGATCCGTTTTGAAATAAAAGTTTACAGGGATCTCATACCAATTGAAAAACATTACTAATATCGTTTAATACAATGATTAAACTGTATAAACAACTCCGAAATGTTTGTTGAAGAAACCCTTTTCTTTTGAAAATAAAAATGATAAACAACAAGATGTGTTTACTAAAACTTATGTACGAGAATAACCAAGACTTTGTAATCAGTTTTAAAACTAAGATAGTTTCAAAATATCAGTACACTATAGAATGAGATGAGGAGATGAAGATAATCAGAACACACTATTTTTAACGTGGTAAAACCTCTCCCAATAGAGGAAACATCCACGGTGACTTCTAAGTCACAAAAGTAAAAATCCACTAAAAACAAATAGCAGTTACAAATAATACAACATACATGCACACAACTCAGCCTATTCTAAGTTTAGGAATATACCCCACTTGGTGTACTTTTAACTTCTTGTAGATCTGATTGTTGATGATGTTCTTCCAGTTTGATAACTTCCCCTTTGCTTTAGCTTTCCTTGTTTCGACTCAATAATCTTTGATCTTATACCCAACACTTTCAGTGTGGTAGTGTGTCAAGTGTTTGTGATGTGATTTCTATTCACATGCATGAACTCACACACACTTAGTTTTTACAGACAGTCGTAGAAAATTACATATAAAGACTATATGCTGTGATTTTCTTTTCTATCTTTCTTATGGAACTTGAAACTTTTTTGACCTTTTAATCTATCCCAGATTCCACAGAGATCTTGCTTTAAAATCGGTCAAGATCTTAATCAATCACAGTTTTTAAAAATATTTTCGAGATTGAAAAACTCCAAGTGAGAATCCAACTAGGTCATGTTTAAGTTTCATAAGAACAGAAAACATAAAATATTTACAGATCTAAATCAACAAATATTTTCTTAAAACGAGAATCAAATATGCAGATCTAGTGATATGTGGCATGCAATAGTGTAGATCTAAGATTTATATGATAAAGAAATACAGATCTCACCAAAAATGTCTAAGTTGGTAACAAGATCACAGATCAAGAGGTTACAGCTACAAACGATCAAACCAGTAAGACCAATCTCTCTAAAAAACTCATGGTTGTGTTTGGGGTTTTGAATATACGAAGGTTTGAAGATGGTTTGAAGTTGTTTTAGGGTTAGGGTTAGGGTTTCTCTAACACAGTTCCCTTTCTCTCTCTTCTCTCTTTTCTTTTCTCTCTTCTCTCTCACTTCTCCCTTCTCTCTTTTTTCTCTCAATTTGGACGACTGCCAAAAGTCTTGAAATGCTGAGAATGAGAGAGTTTATATAGGAGCCAAGGAAGGTTCTGGATCGCAAATAGGAATCAACGGTTGAGATCCAGTCTTCCTTATATTGACTTGATCCAAGGGTGGTAAAATAGCGGTGGTTAAAATGAAGATGATTGGTCCATAGTGATAGCACATGGATAAGCTTAAAACACATGCAGGCCATAGATAACGTTTGATCTAACGATCCACAATACACCAGGCAGTTCTCTCACAAAACAAACACAAATGAGATAACACGAGGATAACAAGTGTTGGCATTTCATTGGCTGGCAAACGCGCGTCCTAAAATAATTACATGCAACACCCTGAAGTCTCTAGCGCATTGATATTCTACCCAATTAAGCATTCTAATGAAAAACTAATTTTTCATAATAGCATATTAACCCCCACAAATTTTATAAACACACTTTTGTTAAAGAAAACATTATTTTAAAAATGTTTTAACAATTCCCAAAAAATTATTAAAGCAACATTTTATAAGGGGAATTTAACACACAATCAATATGAGAAATATATACACTTGTATGCACTTCTAATGTGTGTAGTGTGATTCAATTTATACCTTGTTTGGATCATTGAAGAGGATTAGAGAGTGAACAATTCTGAGGTTCTTTGGATTCTAAGTTTGACAACAAATTTTGTCACTATTTCCAAATTAGTTGAACACTTATACAATATAGACTTAAGTAAGTCAAATGTATAAGGTGCTTCAGTTGGTGATACCCACAGGGCCGTTTGGGGGTAGTTTCGGGTTTTCACCGACTAACGCCATGTTTTGCCAAAGTCTGGAAATATGAAAATTATCGTTGTATTCTCAAATCGGGAGTCCCGTCGCAGCGCGATCAGTTCCTACAAGTTACATTGTTCCCGTGGGAGGTGTTGGAGCCTCCCATGGGGCTGTTTTGGGTTTTCACCCACTAACGCCATGTTTTTAAGCCTATGTCTAGAAATATGAAAATTATCATCATACTCTTAAATCGGGAGTCCCGCGGCTGCGCGACCAGTTACTATTAGTCACATTGGTTCCGTGGGAGGTGTTTGTGCCACCTACGGGGCCGTTCGAGGGTTGTTTCGGGTTTTCCCCCACTAACGTCATGTTTTGCTTAAGTCTAAAAATATGCAAATTATCGTCGTATTCTCGAATCGAGAGGCCCGTGGCTGCGCGGTCATTTCCTACGAGTTACATTGGAACCGTTGGTGGTGTTGGTGCCTCCCACGGAGTCATTCGGGAGTTGTTTCTGGTTTTCACCCTCTAACGCCATGTTTTTAAGCCTAAGTCTAGAAATATGAAAATGATCATCATATTCTCAAACCGGGAGTCCCGCGACTGCGCGGTCAATTCCTTCAAATTACATTGGTCTCGTGGGAGGTGTTGGTGCCTCCCCCAGGGCCATTAGGGGGCAGTTTTTGGTTTTCATACCCTAACACCATGTTTTTAAGCCTATATCTAGAAACATGCAAATTATCGTCGTATTCTCAAATCGGGAGACTCGGCATTGTATTCTCGAACTGGGAGTCCCGCGGCTATGCAGTTAGTTACTACGAGTTACATTGGTCCCATCGGAGGTGTTGGTGCCTCCCACGGGGCCGTTTGGGGTTGTTTTGAGTTTTCACCCACTAACGCCATGTTTTTCCAAAGTCTATAAATATGTAAAATTATCATCATATTCTTAAAACGGGAGTCCCATGGCTGCGTGGTCTTTTCCTTCGAGTTACATTGGTAGCGTGGGAGGTGTTGGTGCCTCCCAATGGGCCGTTCGGGGGCTATTTTGGATTTTCACCCTCTAACGCCATGTTTTTAAGCCTAAGTCTAGGAATATGCAAATTATCATCGTATTCTCAAACCGGGAGTCCCATGGCTGCGCAATCAGTTCCTACGATTCACATTGGTCCTATGGGAGGTGTTGGTGCCACCCAAAGGACCGCTCGGGGGCTGTTTCGAGTTTTCACCCACTAACGCCATGTTTTTAAGCCTAAGTCTAGAAATATGCAAATTATCGTCGTATTCTAAAACTGAGAGTCCCGTGGCTGCACGGTCAGTTCCTACGAGTTACATTGGTCCCGTGGGTGGTGTTAGTGCCTCCTACGGGGCCATTCGGGGGATGTTTTTTGTTTTCACCCTCTAAAGCCATTTGTTTAAGCCTAAGTCAAGAAATATGAAAATGATCATCGTATGCTCAAACCGGGAGTCCCACAGCTGCGCGATTAGTTCCTACGAGTCACATTGGTCCGGTGGGAGGTGTTGGTGCCACCCACTAGGCCGATCGGGGGATGTTTCGGGTTTTCCCCCACTAATGACATGTTTTTCCTAAGTCTAGAAATATGGAAATTATCATCGTATTTCTCAAACCGGGACTGCCATAGCTGCGCGGTCAGTTCCTTCCAATTACGTTGGTCCCGTGGGTGGTGTTGCTGCCCCCCACTGGGCCATTCGGGAAGTTTTTGGGGTTTTCACCCAGTAACGCCATGTTTTTAAGAATAAGTCTAGAAATATGCACATTTATCATCGTATTCTCAAATCGGGAGTCCCGGGGTTGCGCGGTCAGTTCTTACGAGTTACATTGGTCCCGTGGGAGGTGTTGGAGCCTCAAATGGGGCCGTTCGGGGGCTGTTTTGGGTTTTCACCCTCTAACGCCATGTTTTTTTGCCTAAGTTTAGAAAAATGCAAATTATTGTCATATTCTCAAATCGGGAGACCCGCCATCGTATTCTAAAACTAGGAGTCCTGCGGCTGCATGATCGGTTCCTACGAGTTAAGTTGGTCTCGTGGGCATTGTTGGTGCCTCCCACGGGGCCGTTTGTGGTCTGTTTTGGGTTCTCACCCTCCAACGCCATGTTTTTAAGCCTAAGTCTAAAAATATGCAAATTATCCTCTTATTCTCAAACCAGAAGTCTTGCGGCTGCGCAGTCAGTTGCTACTAGTCAAATTGGTCCCGTGGGAGGTGTTGGTGCCTCCCACGGGGCCGTTCGGGGGCTGTTTTGGGTTTTCGCCCTCTAACGCCATGTTTTTAAGCCTAAGTCTAGAAACATGCAAATTATCATGGTATTCTCAAACCGGGAGTGCCGTGGCTGCGTGATTAGTTCGTACGAGTTACATTAGTCCCATGGGAGGTGCTGGTGCCTCCCACGGGGTCATTCGGAGGATGTTTTGTGTTTTCACCTACTAACGCCATCTTTTTAAGCCTAAGTCTAGAAATATGAAAATCATCATCGTATTCTCAAACCGGGAGTCCCGTGGCTACGCGGTCAGTTCCTACGAGTTACATTGGTCCTGTGGGAGGTGTTGGTGCCACCCACTGGGCCGTTCGGGGGCTGTTTCGAGTTTTCACCCACCAACGCCATGTTTTTAAGCATAATTCTAAAAATATGAAAATTACCATAATATTCCCAAATAGGGAGTCCCGCGGATGCGTGGTTAGTTCCTACGAGTTACATTGGTTCCGTGGGAGGTGTTGGTGCCATCCACGGGTCCGTTCGGAGGCTATTTTGGGTTTTCACCCACTAACGCCATGTTTTGCCAAAGTCTACAGATATAAAAATTATCATCGTATTCTCAAACTGAGAGTCCCGTGGTTGTGCGGTCAATTCTTACGAGTTACATTGGTCCCGTGGGAGGTGTTGGTACCTCCCATGGGGCCGTTCGGGGGCTGTTTTGGATTTTCACCCTCCAACGCCATGTTTTTAAGCCTAAGTATAGAAATATGAAAATTATCATCGTATTCTCAAACGGGGAGTCCCGTGTCTACGCGATCAGTTCCAACGAGTCACAATAGTCCCGTGGGAGGTGTTGGTGCCTCCGACGGGGCCATTCGGGGGATGTTTTGGGTTTTCACCCACTAACGCCATGTTTGTAAGCCTAAGTCTAGAAATATAAAAATTATCGTAGTATTCTCATACCAAGAGTCCCGCAGCTGTGTGGTTTGTTCCTATGACTTACATTAGTCCCGTGGGAGGTGTTGGTGCCACCCATGGGGCCGTTCGGTTCTGTTTCGAGTTTTCCACAGTAACGCCATGTTTTGCCGAAGTTAAGAAATATGCAAATTATCATCGTATTCTCAAACCGAGAGTCCCTTGGCCGTGCGATCAGTTCTTACAAGTCACATTGGTCCCGTGGGAGGTATTGGTGCCACCCATTGGGCCCTTCGGGGTTATTTTCGGCTTTTCACCCACTAACGCCATGTTTTTAAGCCTAAGTCTAGAAATATACAAATTATCGTCGTATTCTCAAACCGAGAGTCCCGTGAATGCACGGTCAGTTCCAACGAGTTACATTGGTCCCGTAGGAGGTGTTGGTGCCTCCCACGGGGCCATTCGGGGGCTGTTTCGGGCTTTCACCCACTAACGCCATGTTTTTAAGACTAAGTCTAGAAATATGCAAATTATCGTAGTATTCTCAAATCAGAAATCCCGTGACTGCGCGGTCAGTTCCTACGAGTGACATTGGTCCCGTAGGAGGTGTTGGTGCCTCTCACGGGGCCCTTCGGGGCTATTTCTAGCTTTCACCCACTAAAGCCATGTATTTAAGCCTAAGTCTAAATATACGCAAATTACCATCCTATTCTCAAACCTGGAGTCCCACGGCTGTGCGATCAGTTCCTACGAGTTACATCGGTCCCGTGGGAGGTGTTAGGCCGTTTGCGGGTTGTTTTGGGTTTTCACCCTCTAACGCCATATTTTTAATCCTATGTATAGATATATGCAAATTATCATCGTATTCTCAAATCGAATCTCCCGCAGCTGTGCGGTCCGTTTCGACTAGTCACATTGGTTCTGTCGGAGGTGTTGGTGCCATCCAGGGGTCCGTTCGGGGGATATTTCGAGTTTTCAACCACCGACGCCATGTTTTACCAAATCTTAGAAATATAAAAATTATCATTGTATTCTCAAACCGAGAGTCTCGTGGTTGTGCGTTCAATTATTACGAGTTACGTTGGTCCCGTGGGAGGTGCTGGTGCCTCCCGCGGGGCCGTTCGGAGGTTGTTTTGGGTTTTTACCCTCTAATGCCTTATTTTTAAGCAAAAGTCTAGAAATATGGAAATTATCATTTTATTCTCAAACCGGGAGTCCCGTGGCTGCGCAGTCAGTTCTTACGAATCACATTGGTTCCGTGGGAGGTGTTGTTGTTACCCACGGGGCCCTTCGGGGGCGGTTTCGGGTTTTCACCCATTAACGTCATGTTTTTAAGCCTAAGTCAAGAAATATTCAAATCATGATCGTATTTTCAAATCGGGAATCCCGCGGTTGCGCGATCAGTTCCTATGAGTCACATTGGTCCCGTGGGAGGTGTTGGTGCCATACACGGGTCCGTTCGGGGAATGTTTCGGGTTTTCCTCCCACTAACACCATGTTTTCCTAAGTCTAGAAATATCAAAATTATCGTCGTATTCTTAAATTGGGAGTCCCGTGAATTCACGATCAGTTCCTGGGAGTCACATTGGTCCCGTGGGTGGTGTCGGTGCCTCCCACAGGGCCGTTCGGGGGCTGTTTCGGATTTTCACCCACTAACGCCATATTTTCCTAAGTCTAGAAATATGCAAATTATCATCGTATTCTCAAATCGGGAGTCTCGTGGCTGCGCGGTCAGTTCCTATGTGTTACATTGGTCCCGTGGGAGGTGTTGGGGTCTCCCACGGGTCCATTCGGGGGTTGTTTTGGGTTTCCACCCTCTAACTCCATCTTTTTAAGCCTAAGTCTAGAAATATGCAAATTAACGTCGTATTCTCAAACCAGGAAACCCGTGGCTGCGCGGTCAGTTCCTACGAGTCACATTGGTCCCGTGGGAGGTGTTAGTGACACCCACGAGGCCGTTCAGGGGATGTTTCGGGTTTTCCCCCACTAACGCCATGTTTTTCCTAAGTCTAGAAATATGCAAATTATTGTCGTATTCTTAAACCGAGAGTCCCGTGGCTGCGTTGTCAGTTCTTTCGAGTTACATTGGTCCCGTGGGAGGTACTGGTGCCTCCCACGGGGCAATTCGGATCTGTTTTGGGTTTTCACCATCTAATGTCATGTTTTTATGCCTAAGTCTAGAAATATGCAAATTGTCATCGTATTCTTAAACCAGGAGTCCCGGGGCTGCGCAATCAGTTCCTATTAGTTACATTGGTCCCGTGGGAGGTGTTGGTGCCTCCCCTGAGGCGGCTCGACGGCTGTTTTGGGTTTTCACCCTCTAACGCCGTTTTTTTAGCCTAAGTCGAAAAACATTCAAATTATCATTGTATTCTCAAATTGGGAGACCCGCCATCGTATTCTCAAACTGGGAGTCCCGCGACTGCACGGTCAGTTCCTACGAGTTACATTGATCCCGTGGGAGGTGTTGGTGCCTCCCACCGGGCCGTTTGGCGGCTATTTTTGGTTTTCACCTCCTAACGCCATGTTTTTAAGCCTAAGTCCAAAAATATGCAAATTATCACCGTATTCTCAAACCAAAAGTCACATTGGTTCCGTGGGAGTTGTTGGTGCCACCCACGGGGTTGTTTCGAGTCTTCACCCACTAACGCCATGTTTTTAAGCCAAGGTGTAGAAATATGAAAAGTACCATTGTATTCTCAAACTGGGAGTCCCATGGCTGCGTGATTAGTTCCTACGAGTTACATTGGTCCCGTGGGAGGTGTTGGTGCCAACCACGGGGCTGTACGGGGGTTGTTTCGGATTTTCACCCACTAACACCATGTTTTTAAGCTTATGTAAAGAAATATGCAAATTATCATCGTATTTGCAAACCGGGAGTCCCACGGATGTTTGGTCTGTTCCTACGAGTCATATTGGTCCCGTGGGAGGTGTTGGTCCGTCCCACGGGGCCGTTCGGGGGCTGATTCAGATATTCACGCACTAATTCCTTGTTTCTAAGCCTATGTCAAGAAATATGCAAATTATCGTCGTATTTTCAAACCGGGACTCATGTGGCTGTGAGGCCAGTTCCTACGAGTCACATTGATCCCGTGGGAGGTGTTGGTGCCACCCACGGGGCCGTTCGGGGGCTGTTTCGGGGTTTCCCCCCTTACGCCAAATTTTGCCAAAGTCTAAAAATATGCAAATTATCGTTAAATTCTTAAAGAGGGAGTCCCGTGGCTACGCGGTCAGTTCCTATAAGTTACATTGGTCCCATGGAAGGTGTTGGTGTCTCCCACGGGGCCGTTCACGGGCTATTTTGGGTTTACATCCTCTAACGCCGTGTTTTTAAGCCTAAGTATTGAAATATGCAAATTATCATCATATTCTCAAACCGGGAGTCCCGTGGCTGTGCGGTATGCTCCTACGAGTCATATTGGTCCTGTGGGAGGTGTTAGTGCCACCCACGGGGCCGTTCAGGGTCTATTTCAAGTTTTTACCCACTAACGCCATATTTTTAAGCCTAAGTCTAGAAATATGCAAATTATCATCGTATTCTCAAATCGCGTATCCCGCGGCTACGCGGTCAGTTCCTACGAGTCACATTGGTCCCGTGGGAGTGTTGGTGCCACCCACGGGGCCGTTCGAGGGCTGTTTTGGGTTTTTCCCCAATAACGCCATGTTTTTAAGCCTAAGTATAGAAATATGCAAATCATCATTGTATTCTCAAACCGGGAGTCCCGGGGCTGCGCGGTCTGTTCCTACGAGTTACATTGGTCTCGTGGGAGGTGTTGGTGCCTCCCAGAGGGCCGTTCGGGTGATTTTTTGGTTTTCACCCTCTAACGCCATGTTTTAAGCCTAAGTCAATAAACATGCAAATTATCGTCGTATTCTCAAATCGGGAGAGCCGCCGTCGTATTCTCAAACCGGGAGTCCCGTGGCTACGCGTTTAGTTCCTATGAGTTACATTGGACCCGTGGGAGGTGTTGGTGCCTCCCACGGGTCCGTTTGGGGGCCATTTTGGGTTTTCACCCTCTAACGCCTTGTTTTTAAGCCTATGTCCAGAAACATGCAAATTATCATCGTATTTTCAAATCGGGAGTCCCGTAGATGCGCGGTCTGTTCCTACGAGTCACATTGGTTCCGTGGGAGGTGTTGGTGCCACCCACGGGCCTGTTTGGCGGTTGTTTCAGGTTTTCAACCACTAACCCCATGGTTTGCCAAAGTCTAAAAATATGAAAATTATCATCGTATTCTCAAACTGGGAGTCTTGTGGCTCCGCGATCAGTTCCTTCGAGTTACATTGGTCCCGTGGGAGGTGTTTGTGCCACCCACGGGGCCGTTCGAGGGTTGTTTCGGGTTTTTCCCCAATAACGTGATGTTTTGCCAAAGTCTAGAAATATGCAAATTATCATTAAATTCTTAAACCGGGAGTCCTGTGGCTACGCGGTCAGTTCCTACAAGTTACGTTGGTCCCATGGGAGGTGTTGGTGCCTCCCACGGGTCCGTTTGGGGGCTATTTTGGGTTTTCATCCTCTAACGCCATGTTTTTAAGCCTAAGTTTAGAAATATGCAAATTATCATCGAATTCTGAAATCGGGAGTCTCGTGGCTGCGCGGTCAGTTCCTACGAGTCATATTGGTCCTGTGGGAGGTGTTGGTGCCACCCACGAGGCCGTTCGGGGGCTATTTCGAGTATTCACCCAGTAACGCCATGTTTTTAAGCCTAAATCTAAAAATATGCAAATTATCATCGTATTCTCAAATCGGGTATCCAGCGGCTACGCGATCAGTTCCTATGAGTCACATTAGTCCCGTGGGAGGTGTTGGTGCCACCTACGGGACCGTTCGAGGGCTGTTTCGAGTTTTCCCCACTAACGCCATGTTTTTAAGCCTAAGTCTAGAAATATAAAAATGATCATCATATTCTCAAATCGAGAGTCCCGGGGCTGCACGGTCAGTTCCTACGAGTTACATTGGTCTCGTGGGAGGTGTTGGTGCCTCCCACAGGGTCGTTCGGGGGATGTTTTGGGTTTTCACCTTCTAACGCCATGTTTTTAAGCTTAAGTCTAGAAACTTACAAATTATCATCGTATTCTCAAATCAGGAGACCTGCCATCGTATTCTCAAACCGGGAGTCCCGCGACTGTGGGGTCAGTTCCTATGAGTTACATTGGTCCCGTGGGAGGTGTTGGTGCCTCCCATGGGGCCGTTTGGGGGCTGCTTTGGGTTTTCCCCCTCTAGCGTCAAGTTTTTAAGCCCAAGTCTAGAAATATGTAATTTATCATCTTATTCTAAAATCGGGAGTCCCGGGACTGCGCGATTAATTCCTACGAGTTACATTGGTCCCGTGGGAGGTGTTGGGGACTCCCACAGGTCCATTTAGGGGCTGTTTTGGGTTTCCACCGTCTAACGGCATGTTTTTAATTCTAAATCATGAAATATAGAAACTATTGTCGTATTATCAAACTGGAAGTCCCGTGGCTACGCGATCAGTCCCTACAAGTCACAATGGTCCCGTAGGAGCTGCTGGTGCCTCCCACGAGGTCGTTTGTGGGCTATTTTGGGTTTTCACCTCAAATGCCATGTTTCTAAGCCTAAGTCTACAAATATGAAAATTATCTTCGTATTCTCAAACTGGGAGTCTCGTGGAGGCACGGTGAGTTCCTACGAGTCACATTGGTCCTGTGGGAGGTGTTGGTGCCACCCACGGGGTCGTTCGGGGACTGTTTTGGGTTTTCACCCACTAACGCCATGTTTTTAATCCTAAGTCTACAAATATACAAATTATCATTGTATTCTCAAACTAGGAGTCCCATGGCTGCGCGGTCAGTTCCTACGAGTCACACTGGTCCCGTGGGAGGTGTTAGTGCCACCCACGGGACCGTTCGAGGGCTGTTTTGAGTTTTCCCCCACTAACGCCATGTCTTGCATAAATCTAGAAATATGAAAATTATCATCATATTCTCAAACCGAGATTCCCATGGCTGCGCAGTCAGTTCCTACGAGTTACATTGGTCCCGTGGGTGATGTTGGTGCCTCGCACGTGGCCATTCGGGGGCTGTTTTGGGTTTTCACCCTCTAACGCCATGTTTTTAAGCCTAAGTCTAGAAATATTAAAATTATCATGGTATTCTCAAACCGAGAGTCCCGAGGCTGCGCGGTCTGTTCCTAAAAGTTACATTGGTCTCGTGGAAGGTGTTGGTGCCTCCCATAGGGCCGTTCGGGGGTTGTTTTGGGTTTTCATCATCTAACGACATGTTTTTAAATCTAAGTCTAGAAATATGCATATTATTATCGTATTCTCAAATCAGGAGTCCCGTTGCTGCGCAATCAGTCCCTACGAGTCACATTGGTCCCGTAGGAGGTGTTGGTGCCTCCCACGAGGCCGTTTGGGGGCTATTTTGGATTTTCACCGTCCAACGCCATGTTTGTAAGCCTAAGTCTAGAAATATGCAAATTATCTTTGTATTATCAAAGGGAGAGTCTCGTGGAGGCACGGTCAGTTCATACGAGTCACATTGGTCCTATGGGAGGTGTTGGTGCCACCCTCGGGGCCGTTCGGGGGCTGTTTTGGGTTTTCACCCACTATCGCCATGTTTTTAAGCCTAAGTCTAGAAATATGGAAATTATCATCATATTCTCAAATCGGGAGTCCCGCAGCTACGCGATCAATTCCTACGAGTCACATTGGTCCTGTGGGAGGTGTTGGTGCCACCCACGGGGCCGTTCGAGGGTTGTTTCGAGTTTTCCCCCACTAACGCCATGTTTTGCCTAAGTCTTGAAATAAGAAAATTACCATCATAGTCCCGTCGCTGCGCGGTCAGTTCCTACGAGTTATATAGGTCCCGTGGGTGGTGTTGGTGCCTCCCATGGGGCCATTCAGGGGCAGGTTTCGGGTTTTCACCCACTAATGCCATATTTTACCAAATTCTAGAAATATGGAAATTATCGTCATATTCTTAAACCGAGAATTCCACGGCTGCGTGGTCAGTTCCTATGAGTTGCATTGGTCCCGTGGGAGGTATTGGTGCCAACCACGGGGCCGTTCGGGGGCTGTTTCGAGTTTTCCCTCACTAACGCCATGTTTAGCCAAAGTCTAGAAATATGCAAATTATCACTGTATTCTCAAACTGGGAGTCCCGGGGTTGCGCGGTCAGTTCCTACGAGTTACATTGGTCTCGTGGAAGGTGTTGGTACCTCCCACAGGGCCATTCGAGGGTTGTTTAGGGTTTTCACCTTCCAACGCCATGTTTTTAAGCCTAAGTTTAGAAACATGTAAATTATCATCGTTTTCTCAAATTGGGAGACCCGACGTCGTATTCTCAAACCGGTGGTTCCACGACTACACGATCGGTTCCTACAAGTTACATTGGTCCCGTAGGAGGTGTTGGTGCCTCCCACGGGGCCATTTCCGGGCTGTTTTGGGTTTTCACCCTCTAACGCCATGTTTATAAGCCTAAGTCTAGAAATATGCAAATTATCACCCTATTCTCAAATATGGAGTCCTGCGACTGCCCGATCAGTTCCTATGAGTCATTGGTGCCGTGGGAGGTGTTGGTGCCACCCACGAGGCCGTTCGGGGGCTGTTCCGGGTTTTTCACCCACAAATGCCATGTTTTTCCAAAGTCTAGAAATATGCAAATTATCGTCATATTCTCAAACCGGGAGTCCCGTGGCTGCGCGGTCAGTTCCTACGAGTTACATTGGTCCCGTGGGAGGTGTTGGTTCCTCCCACGGGGACGTTCGGGGATTGTTTTGGATTTTCACCCTCTAAAGCCATATTTTTTAGCCTAAGTCTATAAATATGCAAATTATCATCGTATTCTGAAACCGGGAGTCCCATTGTTGAGCGATCAGTTCCTACGAGTCACATTGGTAAGGTGGGAGGTGTTGGTTCCACCCACGGGCCGTCCGGAGGTTGTTTTGGGTTTTCACCCACTGACGCCATGTTTTTAAGCCTAAGTCATGAAATATGCAACTTATTGTCATATTTACAAACCGGGAGTCCAGCGGAAGGGCGGTGTGTTCCTACGAGAAATATTGGTCCCGTGGGAGGTGTTGGTGCCACCCACGGGGCCGTTCGGGGAGTGTTTCGACTTTTTACCCACTAACGCCATGTTTTTTAGCCTAAGTCAAGAAATATGCAAATTTTCATCGTATTTACAAACCGGGAGTCCCGTGGTTGTCTGGTTAGTTCCTACGAGTCACATTGGTCCCGTGGGAGTTGTTGGTGCCGTTTGGGGGTTGTTTTGGGTTTTTCCCCACTAACGCCATATTTTACTAAAGTCTAGAAATATGCAGATTATCGTTGTTTTCTCAAACCGGGAGTCCCGTCGCTACGCGGTCAGTTCCTGCAAGTTACATTGGTCCATAGGAGATGTTGGTGCCTCCCACGGGGCCATTCGGGGGCTATTTTGGGTTTTCATCCTCTGACGCCATGTTTTTAAACCTGAGTATAAAAAATGCAAATTATCATCATATTCTCAAACCGAGAGTCCCGTGGCTGTGCGGTCAATTCCTACGAGTCATATTGGTCCTGTGGTAAGTGTTGGTGCCACCCACGGGGCCGTTCGGGGCTGTTTTGAGTTTTCATCCACTAAAGCCATGTTTTTAAGGCTAAGTCTAGAAATATGCAAATTGTCATTGTATTCTCAAATCGGGTATCCCACGGCTGCGCGGTCAGTTCTTACGAGTCACATTGATCCCCTGGAAGGTGTTGGTGCCACCCACGGGGCCGTTCGAGGGCTATTTCATGTTTTTCCCCACCAACGCCATGTTTTTAAGCCTAAGTCTAGAAATATGCAAATGATCATCGTATTCTCAAGTCGGGAGTCTCGAAGCTGCGCGGTCAGTTCCTACGAGTTACATTGGTCTCGTGGGAGGTGTTGGTGCCTCCTACAGGGCCCTTCGGGGGATGTTTTGGGTTTTCACCCTCAAACGCCAATTTTTTAAGCCTAATTCTTGAAACATGCTAATTATCGTCGTATTTTCAAATCGGTAGACCCTCCGTCGTATTCTCTAACTGGGACTGCCATGGCTGCACAATCCGTTCCTATGAGTTACATTAGTCCCGTGGGAGGTGTTGGTGGCTCCCTCGGGGCTGTTCGGGGGCTGTTTTGAGTTTTCACCCTCTAACGCCATGTTTTTAAGCCTAAGTCTAGAAATATGAAAATTATCGTCGTATTCTCAAACAAGGACTCCCGTGTCTTGGCGATCAGTTCCTGCGAGTCACAATAGTCCCGTGGGAGGTGTTGGTGCCTCCCACGGGGCCATTCGGGGGGATGTTTTGAGTTTTAACAGACTAATGCCATGTTTTTAAACCTAAGTTGATTTTTTTTTGCAAATTATCGTCTTATTCTCAAACCGAGAGTCCCGCGGTTGCGTGGTCTGTTCCTATGAGTTACATTGGTCCCGTGGTAGGTGTTAGTGCACCCACGGGGCCGTTCGGGGGCTATTTCGAGTTTTCCCTAGTAACGCCATGTTTTGCCTAACTTTAGAAATATGCGAATTATCATCGTATTCTCAAACCGGGATACCCTTGGCGGGGCGATCAGTTTTTACGAGTCACATTGGTCTCGTGGGAGGTGTTGGTGCCACCCACATGGCCCTTCGGGGTCTGTTTCCAGTTTTCACCCCCTAACACCAAATTTTTAAACCTAAGTCTAGAAATACACAAATTACCATCGTACTCTCAAACTGGGAGTCCCCTGGCTGCACGGTCAGTTCCTACGAGTTACATTAGTCCCGTGGGAGCTGTTTGTGCCTCTCACGGGGCCCTTCGGGAGGTGTTTTGGGTTTTCACCCTCTAACGCCATGTTTTTCAGCCTGTCTAGAAATATGAAAATGATCATCGTATTCTCAAATCGGGAGTCCCGCGGGTGCGCGGTCAGTTCCTACGAGTCACATTGGTTCCCTGCAAGGTGTTGATGCCACCCACGGGGCCGTTCGAGGGCTATTTCGGGTTTTCACCCACTAATGCCATATTTTACCAAATTCTAGAAATATGGAAATTATTGTCATATTCTCAAATCGAGAATCCCATGGCTGCGTGGTCTGTTCCTATGAGTTGCATTGGTCCCGTGGGAGGTATTGGTGCCACCCACGGTGCCGTTCGGGGGATGTTTCGATTTTTCCCTCACTAACGCCATGTTTTATCAAAGTCTAGAAATATGCAAATTATCACTGTATTCTCAAACCGGGAGTCCCGTGGCTATGCGGTCAGTTCCTACGAGTTACATTGGTCCCGTGGGAGGTGTTGGTGCCTCCCACGGGGCCGTTAGGGGGTTGTTTTGGGTTTTCATCCTCTAATGCAATGTTTTTAAGCCTAAGTCTAGAAATATGCAAATTATCATCGTAATTCAAACCGGGAGTCCCGTGGCGGTGCAGCCAGTTCCTACGAGTCACATTAGTCCCGTGGGAGGTGTTGGTGCCACCTATAGGGCCGTTCGGGGGATGTTTCGGGTTTTCCTCCACTAACGCCATGTATTTAAGCCTAAGTCAATAAATATGCAAATTATCTTCGTATTTTCAAACCGGGAGTCCCACGGCTGTGCGATCAGTTCCTATGAGTGACATTGGTCCCGTGGGCTGTGTTAGCGCCACCCACGAGGGCCATTCGGGGGCGATTTTGGGTTTTCACACTCTAGAGCCATGTTTTTAAGCCTAAGTCTTGAAATACGCAAATTATCATCGTATTCTCAAACCGGGAGTCCCACGGCTGCGCGGTCTGTTCCTATGAGTCACATTGGTTCCGTCGGAGGTGTTGGTGCCACCCACGGGGCCGTTCGGGGGCTGTTTTTGGTTTTCACCCACTAATGCCATGTTTTACCAAAGTCTAAAAGTATGCAAATTATCATCGTATTCTCAAACAGGGAGTCCCGTGGCTGCGCGATCAGTTCCTAGGAGTTACGTTGGTCCCGTGGGTGGTGTTGGTGCCTCCCACGGGGCCGTTCGAGGGTTGTTTTAGGTTTTCACCCTTTAACGCCATGTTTTTAAGCCTAAGTCTAGAAATACGCAAATTCTCATCGTTTTTTTCAAACCGCGAGTCTCGCGGCTATTCGGTCAGTTCCTACGAGTTACATTGGTCCCATGGGAGGTGTTGGTGCCACCTACGGGGCCGTTCGGGGGCTATTTCGGGTTTTCACCCACTAAGGCGTTATTTTTAAGCCCGAGTCAAGAAATATGCAAATTATCATCGTATTTTCAAACTGGGAATCCCATGGCTACGTGGTCATTTCCTAGGAGTTACATTGTTCCCGTGGGAGGTATTGGTGCCACCCACGGGGCCGTTGGGGGGGTGTTTCGAGTTTTCCCCCACCAACGCCATGTTTTGCCAAAGTCTACAAATATGTAAATTATCGTTGTATTCTCAAACCGGGAGTTCCATGGCTACGTGGTCAGAACCTACGAGTTACGTTGGTCCCGTGGGAGGTGTTGGTGCCTCCCACGGGGTCGTTCGGGGGTTGTTTTGGGTTTTCACGCTCTAACGCCATGTTTTTAAGCCTAAGTCTAGAAATACACAAATTCTCATCGTTTTTTTCAAACCGCGAGTCTCGCGGCTGTTCGGTCAGTTCCTACGAGTGATATTGGTCCCGTGGGAGGTGTTAGTGCCACCTACGGGGCCGTTTAGGGGCTGTGTCGGGTTTTCACCCTCTAACGCCGTGTTTTTAAGCCTAAGTCAAGAAATATCCAAATTATCATCGTATTTTCAAACCGGGAGTCCCATGGATGTGCAGTCTATTCCTACAAGTCACATTGGTCCCCTGGGAGGTGTTGGTGCCACCCACGGGGCCGTTCGGGGCCTATTTCGGGCTTTCACCCACTAACACCATATTTTACCAAATTCTAGAAATATGGAAATTATCGTCATATTCTCAAACCGAGAATCCTACGGCTGCGTGGTCAGTTCCTACGAGTTGCATTGGTCCCGTGGGAGGTATTGGTTCCACCCACGGGACCGTTCGGGGGCTGTTTCGAGTTTTCCCCCACTAACGCCATGTTTTACCAAAGTCTAGAAATATGCAAATTATCATTGTATTCTCAAACTGGGAATCCCGTGGCTACATGGTCAGTTCCTACGAGTTACATTGGTCCCGTGGGAGGTGTTGGTGCCTCCCACGGGGCCGTTAGGGGGTTGTTATGGGTTTTCCTCCTCTAATGCCACGTTTTTAAGCCTAAGTCTAGAAACATGCTAATTATCATCGTATTCTCAAATCAGGAGACCCTCCGTCATATTCTCAAACTGGGAGTCCCGCGGCTGCACGGTCAGTTCCTATGAGTTACATTGGTCCCGTGGGAGGTGTTGGTGGCTCCCAAGTGGCCGTTCAGGGGCTGTTTTGAGTTTTCACCCTCTAACGCCATGTTTTTAAGCCTAAATATAGAAATATGAAAATTATCATCGTATTCTCAAATCGGGAGTCCCGTGGTTGCGCGATCAGTTCCTACAAGTCAGAATAGTCCCGTGGGAGGTGTTGGTGCCTCCCACGAGGCCATTCGGGGGATGTTTTGGGTTTTCACCCACTAACGCCATGTTTTTAAGCCTAAGTCGAAAAAAATATGCAAATTACCGTCTTATTCTCAAACCGGGAGTCCCGCGGCTGCGTGGTCGGTTCTTATGAGTTACATTAGTCCCGTGGGAGGTGTTGGTGGCACCCATAATGCCGTTCGGGGGATGTTTTGGGTTTTCCCCCACTAACGCCATGTTTTTCTTAAGTCTACAAATATGCAAATTATCGTCTTATTCTTAAACCGGGAGTCCCGTGGCTGCGCGGTCAGTTCTCTTGAGTTACATTGGTCCCGTGGGTGGTGTTGGTGCCTCCCACGGGGAGATTCGGGGGTTGTTTTGTGTTTTCACCGTCTAGCATCATGTTTTTAAGCCTAAGTCTAGAAATACGCAAATTACCATCGTACTCTCAAATCGGGAGTCCCGTGGTTGCACGGTCAGTTCCTATGAGTTACAATAGTCCCGTGGGAGGTGTTGGTGCCTCTCACGGGGCCGTTTTGGGGTTTTCACCCTCTAACGCCATGTTTTTAAGCCTAAGTCTAGAAATATGAAATTATCATCGTATTCTCAAACAGGAAGTTCCGCGGGTCCATGGTCAGTTCCTACAAGTCACATTGGTTCACTGCGAGGTGTTGATGGCACCCACCGGGCCGTTTGAGGGCTATTTCGAGTTTTCACCCACTAACGCCATATTTTACCAAATTCTAGAAATATGCAAATTATCACTATATTCTCAAATCGGGAGTCCCTTGGCTACGTGGTCAGTTCCTACAAGTTACATTGGTCCCATGGGAGGTGTTGGTGCCTCCCACGGGGGCGTTAGGGGGTTGATTTGGGTTTTCATCCTCTAATGCCATGTTTTTAAGGATAAGTCTAGAAATATTCAAATTATCATCGTATTTTCAAACCGGGAGTCCCGTGGCGGTGCTGCTAGTTCGTACGAGTCACATTGGTCCCGTGGGAGGTGTTGGTGCCACCTATAGGGCCGTTCGGGGGCTGTTTCGGGTTTTCCCCCACTAACGCCATGTATTTAAGCCTAAGTCAATAAATATGCAAATTATCTTCGTATTTTCAAACCGGGAGTCCCACGGCTGTGCGGTCAGTTCCTATGAGTGACCTTGGTCCCGTGGGCTATGTTGGCGCCACCCACGGGGCCACTCGGGGCTGGTTTTGGTTTTTCTCCTTCTAGAGCCATGTTTTTAAGCCTAAGTCTTGAAATACGCAAATTATCATCGTATTCTCAAACCGGGAGTCCCACGGCTGCACGATCTATTCCTACGAGTAACATTGGTTCCGTGGGAGGTGTTGGTGCCATCCACGGGGCCGTTCGAGGGTTGTTTTTGGTTTTCACCCACTAACGCCATGTTTTGCCAAAGTCTAGAAATATGCAAATTATCATCGTATTCTCAAACAGGGAGTCCCTTGGCTGCACGATCAGTTCCTAGGAGTTACGTTGGTCCTGTGGGAGGTGTTGGTACCTCCCACGGGGCCGTTCGGGGGTTATTTTAGGTTTTCACCTTCTAACGCCATGTTTTTAAGCCTAAGTCTAGAAATACGCAAATTCTCATCGTTTTTTTCAAACCGCGAGTCTTGCGGTTGTTCGGTCAGTTCCTACGAGTCACATTGGTCCCGTGGGAGGTGTTGGTGCCACCTACGGGGCCGTTCGGGGGCTATTTCGGGTTTTCACCCACTAACGCGTTGTTTTTAAGCCCGAGTCAAGAAATATGCAAATTATCATCGCATTTTCAAACTGGGGATCCCATGGCTGCGTGGTCATTTCCTAAGAGTTACATTGTTCCCGTGGGAGGTATTGGTGCCACCCACGGGCCGTTCGGGGTGTGTTTCGAGTTTTCCCCCACTAACGCCATGTTTTGCCAAAGTCTATAAATATGTAAATTATCATCGTATTCTCAAACCGGGAGTTCCATGGCTACGCGATCAGATCCTACGAGTTACGTTGGTCCCGTGGGAGGTGTTGGTGCCTCCCACGGGGTCGTTCGGGGGTTGTTTTGGGTTTTCACCCTCTAACGCCATGTTTTTAAGCCTAAGTCCATAAATATGTAAATTATCATCGTATTATCAAATCGGGAGTCCCATGGCTGCGCGGTCAGTTCCTACGAGTGATATTGGTCCCGTGGGAGGTGTTAGTGCCACCTACGGGGCCGTTTTGGGGTTGTGTCGGGTTTTCACCCTCTAACGCCATGTTTTTAAGCCTAAGTCAAGAAATATCCAAATTATCATCGTATTTTCAAATCGGGAGTCCCACGGATGCGCAGTGTGTTCCTAAAAGTCACATTGGTCCCTAGGGAGGTGTTAGTGCCACCCACGGGGCCGTTCGGGGGCTGTTTCGGGTTTTCACCCACTAACGCCATATTTTACAAATTATAGAAATATGGAAATTATCGTCATATTCTCAAACCGAGAATCCCACGGCTGCGTGATCAGTTCCTACGAGTTGCATTGGTTCCGTGGGAGGTATTGGTGCTACCCACGGGGCCGTTCGGGGGCTGTTTCGAGTTTTCCCCCACTAACGCCATGTTTTGCCGAAGACTAGAAATATGCAAATTATCACTGTATTCTCAAACCGGGAATCCCGTGGCTACCCGATCAGTTCCTACGAGTTACATTGGTCCCGTGGGAGGTGTTGGTGCCTCCCACGGGGCCGTTAGGGGGTTGTTTTGGGTTTTCCTCCTCTAATGCCATGTTTTTAAGCCTAAGTCTAGAAACATGCTAATTATCATCGTATTCTCAATTCGGGAGACCCTCCGTCGTATTCTCAAACTGGGAGTCCCACGGCTGCACGGTCAGTTACTATGAGTTACATTGGTCCCGTGGGAGGTGTTGGTGGCTCCCACGTGGCCGTTCAGGGGCTGTTTTGAGTTTTTACCCTCTAATGCCATGTTTTTAAGCCTAATTCTAGAAATATGAAAATTATGGTCGTATTCTCAAATCGGGATTCCCGTGGCTGCGCGATCAGTTCCTACGAGTCACAATGGTCCCGTGGGTGGTGTTGGTGCCTCCCACGGGTCCATTCGGGGGATGTTTTGGGTTTTCACCCACTAACGCCATGTTTTTAAGCCTAAGTCGAAAAAAATATGCAAATTATCATCTTATTTTCAAACCGGGAGTCCCGCAGCTACGTGGTCGGTTCCTATGAGTTACATTGGTCCTGTGGGAGGTTTTGGTGGCACCCATAGGGCCGTTCGGGGGCTGTTTCGAGTTTTCTGCCACTAACGCCATGTTTTGCCGAAGTCTAGAAATATGCAAATTATCATTGTATTCTCAAACCGGGAATCCCCTGGCTACGCGATATTTTCCTACGAGTTACATTGGTCCCGTGGGAGGTGTTGGTGCCTCCCACGGGGCCGTTAGGGGGTTGTTTTGGGTTTTCCTCCTCTAATGCCATGTTTTTAAGCCTAAGTCTAGAAACATGCTAATTATCATCGTATTCTCAAATCGGGAGATCCTCCATCGTATTCTCAAACTGGGAGTCCCGTGGCTGCACGGTCAGTTCCTATGAGTTACATTGGTCCCGTGGGAGGTGTTGGTGGCTCCCACGGAGCCGTTCAGGGGCTGTTTTGAGTTTTCACCCTCTAACGCCATGTTTTAAAGACTAAGTCTAGAAATATGAAAATTATCATCGTATTCTCAAATCGGGAGTCCCGTGGCTGCGCGATCTGTTCCTGCGAGTCACTATAGTCCCGTGGGAGGTGTTCGTGCCTCCCACGAGGCCATTCGGGGGATGTTTTTGGTTTTCTCCCACTAACGCCATGTTTTTAAGCCTAAGTCGAAAAAAATATGCAAATTACCATCTTATTCTCAAACCGGGAGTCCCGCGGCTGCGTGGTCGGTTCCTATGAGTTACATTGATCCCGTGGGAGGTGTTGGTGGCACCCATAATGCCGTTCGGGGGATGTTTTGGGTTTTCCCCCACTAACGCCATGTTTTTCTTAAGTCTACAAACATGCAAATTATTGTCTTATTCTTAAACCGGGAGTCCTGTGGCTGCGCGATCAGTTCTCTCGAGTTACATTGGTCCCGTGGGTGGTGTTAGTGCCTCCCACGGGGAGATTCGGGGGTTGTTTTGGGTTTTCACCGTCTAGCATCATGTTTTTATGCCTAAGTCTAGAAATACGCAAATTACCATCGTAATCTCAAACCGAGAGTCCCGTGGTTGCACGGTCAGTTCCTATGAGTTACAATAGTCCCGTGGGAGGTGTTGGTGCCTCTCACGGGGCCGTTTTCGGGTTTTCACCCTATAATGCCATGTTTTTAAGCCTAAGTCTAGAAATACGCAAATTCTCATCATTTTTTTCAAACAGCGAGTCTCGCGGCTGTTTGGTCAGTTCCTACGAGTCACATTGGTCCCGTGGGAGGTGTTGGTGCCACCTATGGGGCCGTTCGGGGGCTGTTTCGGCTTTTCACCCACTCACGCGTTGTTTTTAAGCCCGAGTCAAGAAATATGCAAATTATCATCATATTTTCAAACTGGGAATCCCATGGCTGCGTCGTCATTTCCTAGGAGTTACATTGTTCCCGTGGAAGGTATTGGTGCCACCCACGGAGCCGTTCGGGGGGTGTTTTGAGTTTTCCCCCACTAACGCCATGTTTTGCCAATGTCTACAAATATGTAAATTATCATCGTATTCTCAAACCGGGAGTTCCATGGCTACGCGATAAGATCCTACGAGTTACGTTGGTCCCGTGGGAGGTGTTGGTGCCTCCCACGGGGTCGTTCGGGGGTTTTTTTGGGTTTTCACCCTCTAACGCCATGTTTTTAAGACTAAGTACATAAATATGTAAATTATCGTCGTATTCCCAAATCGGGAGTCCCATGGCTGCGCGGTCAGTTCCTACGAGTGATATTGGTCCCGTGGGAGGTATTAGTGCCACCTACGGGGCCGTTTCGGGGCTGTGTCGGGTTTTCATCCTATAACGCCATGTTTTTAAGCCTAAGTCAAGAAATATCCAAATTATCATCGTATTTTCAAATCGAGAGTCCCACGGATGCGCAGTGTGTTCCTAAAAGTCATATTGGTCCCCTGGGAGGTGTTGGTGCCACCCACGGGGCCGTTCGGGGGATGTTTCGGGTTTTCACCCACTAACGCCAGATTTTACCAAATTCTAGAAATATAGAAATAATCGTCATATTCTCAAACCGAGAATCCCCCGGCTGCGTGATCAGTTCCTACGAGTTGCATTGGTCCCGTGGGAGGTATTGGTGCCACCCTCGGGGCCGTTCGGGGGCTGTTTCGAGTTTTCCCCCACTAACGCCATGTTTTGCTGAAGTCTGGAAATATGCAAATTATCATTGTATTCTCAAACCGGGAATCCCCTGGCAACGCGATCAGTTCCTACGAGTTACATTGGTCCCGTGGGAGGTGTTGGTGCCTCCCACGGGGCCGTTAGGGGGTTATTTTGGGTTTTCCTCCTCTAATGCCATGTTTTTAAGCCTAAGTCTAGAGACATGCTAATTATCATCGTATTCTCAAATCGGGAGACCCTCCGTCGTATTCTCAAACATGGGGTCCCGTGGCTGCACGGTCAATTCCTATGAGTTACATTGGTCCCGTAGGAGGTGTTGGTGGCTCCCACGGGGCCGTTCAGGGGCTGTTTTGAGTTTTCACCCTCTAACGCTATGTTTTTAAGCCTAAGTCTAGAAATATGAAAATTATCATCTTATTCTCAAATCGGGAGTCCGGTGGCTGCGCGATCAGTTCCTGCGAGTCACAATAGTCCCGTGGGAGGTGTTCGTGCCTCCCACAAGGCCATTCGGGGGATGTTTTGTGTTTTCTCCCACTAACGCCATGTTTTTAAGCCTAAGTTGAAAAAAATATGCAAATTACCATCTTATTCTCAAACCAGGAGTCCCGCGGCTGCGTGGTCGGTTCCTATGAGTCACATTGGTCCCGTGGGAGGTGTTGGTGGCACCCATAATGCCGTTCGGGGGATGTTTTGGGTTTTCCCCCACTAACACCATGTTTTTCTTAAGTCTACAAACATGAAAATTATCGTCTTATTCTTAAACCGGGAGTCCCGTGGCTGCGCGATCAGTTCTCTCGAGTTACATTGGTCCCGTGGGTGGTGTTGGTGCCTCCCACGGGCAGATTCGGGGGTTGTTTTGGGTTTTCACCGTCTAGCATCATGTTTTTATGCCTAAGTCTAGAAATGCGCAAATTACCATCGTAATCTCAAATCGAGAGTCCCGTGGTTGCACGGTCAGTTCCTATGAGTTACATTAGTCCCGTGGGAGGTGTTGGTGCCTCTCACGGGGCCGTTTTGGAGTTTTCACCCTCTAACGCCATGTTTTTAAGCCTAAGTCTAGAAATACGCAAATTCTCATCATTTTTTTCAAACCGCGAGTCTCACGGCTGTTCGGTCAGTTCCTACGAGTCACATTGGTCCCGTGGGAGGTGTTGGTGCCACCTACGGGGCCGTTCGGGGGCTGTTTCGGGTTTTCACCCACTCACGCGTTGTTTTTAAGCCCGAGTCAAGAAATATGCAAATTATCGTCGTATTTTCAAACTGGGAATCCCATGGTTGCGTGGTCATTTTCGAGGAGTTACATTGTTCTCGTGGAAGGTATTGGTGCCACCCACGGGGCCGTTCGGGGGGTGTTTTGAGTTTTCCTCCACTAACGCCATGTTTTTCCAATGTCTACAAATATGTAAATTATCATTGTATTCTCAAACCGGAAGTTCCGTGGCTACGCGATCAGATCCTACGAGTTACGTTGGTCCCGTGGGAGGTGTTGGTGCCTCCCATTGGGTCGTTCGGGGGTTGTTTTGGGTTTTCACCCTCTAACGCCATGTTTTTAAGCCTAAGTACATAAATATGTAAATTATCATCGTATTCTCAGATCGGGAGTCCCATGGCTGCGTGGTTAGTTCCTACGAGTGATATTGGTCCCGTGGGAGGTGTTAGTGCCACCTACGGGGTCGTTTCGGGGCTGTGTCGGGTTTTCACCCTCTAACGCCATGTTTTTAAGCCTAAGTCAAGAAATATCCAAATTATCATCATATTTTCAAACCGGGAGTCCCATGGATGCGCAGTGTGTTCCTACAAGTCACATTGGTCCCTAGGGAGGTGTTAGTGCCACCCACGGGGCCGTTCGGGGGCTGTTTCGGGTTTTCACCCACTAACGCCATATTATACAAATTATAGAAATATGGAAATTATCGTCATATTCTCAAACCGAGAATCCCACGGCTGCGTGATCAGTTCCTACGAGTTGCATTGGTTCCGTGGGAGGTATTGTTGCTACCCGCGGGGCCGTTCGGGGGCTGTTTCGAGTTTTCCCCCACTAACGCCATGTTTTGCCGAAGACTAGAAATATGCAAATTATCACTGTATTCTCAAACCGGGAATCCCGTGGCTACCCGACCAGTTCCTACGAGTTACATTGGTCCCTTGGGAGGTGTTGGTGCCTCCCACGGGGCCGTTAGGGGGTTGTTTTGGGTTTTCCTCCTCTAATGCCATGTTTTTAAGCCTAAGTCTAGAAACATGCTAATTATCATCATATTCTCAATTCGGGAGACCCTCCGTCGTATTCTCAAACTGGGAGTCCCACGGCTGCACGGTCAGTTCCTATGAGTTACATTGGTCCCGTGGGAGGTGTTGGTGGCTCCCACGTGGCCGTTCAGGGGCTGTTTTGAGTTTTTACCCTCTAACGCCATGTTTTTAAGCCTAATTCTAGAAATATCAAAATTATGGTCGTATTCTCAAATCGGGATTCCCGTGGCTGTGCGATCAGTTCCTACGAGTCACAATGGTCCCGTGAGTGGTGTTGGTGCCTCCCACGGGGCCATTCGGGGGATGTTTTGGGTTTTCACCCACTAACGCCATGTTTTTAAGCCTAAGTCGAAAAAAATATGCAAATTATCATCTTATTTTCAAACTGGGAGTCCCGCAGCTGCGTGGTCGGTTCCTATGAGTTACATTGGTCCTGTGGGAGGTTTTGGTGGCACCCATAGGGCCGTTCGGGGGCTGTTTCGAGTTTTCCCCCACTAACGACATGTTTTGCCGAAGTATAGAAATATGCAAATTATCATTGTATTCTCAAACCGGGAATCCCCTGGCTACGCGATCAGTTCCTACGAGTTACATTGGTCCCGTGGGAGGTGTTGGTGCCTCCCACGGGGCCGTTAGGGGGTTGTTTTGGGTTTTCCTCCTCTAATGCCATGTTTTTAAGCCTAAGTCTAGAAACATGCTAATTATCATCGTATTCTCAAATCGGGAGATCCTCCGTCGTATTCTCAAACTGGGAGTCCCGTGGCTGCACGGTCAGTTCCTATGAGTTACATTGGTCCCGTGGGAGGTGTTGGTGGCTCCCACGGAGCCGTTCAGGGACTGTTTTGAGTTTTCACCCTCTAACGCCATGTTTTAAAGACTAAGTCTAGAAATATGAAAATTATCATCGTATTCTCAAATCGGGAGTCCCGTGGCTGGGCGATCTGTTCCTGCGAGTCACAATAGTCCTGTGGGAGGTGTTCGTGCCTCCCACGAGGCCATTCGGGGGATGTTTTTGGTTTTCTCCCACTAACGCCATGTTTTTAAGCCTAAGTCGAAAAAAATATGAAAATTACCGTCTTATTCTCAAACCGGGAGTCCCGCGGCTGCGTGGTCGGTTCCTATGAGTTACATTGATCCCGTGGGAGGTGTTGGTGGCACCTATAATGCCGTTCGGGGGATGTTTTGGGTTTTCCCCCACTAACGCCATGTTTTTCTTAAGTCTACAAACATGCAAATTATTGTCTTATTCTTAAACCGGGAGTCCTGTGGCTGCGCGATCAGTTCTCTCGAGTTACATTAGTCCCGTGGGTGGTGTTAGTGCCTCCCACGGGGAGATTCGGAAGTTGTTTTGGGTTTTCACCGTCTAGCATCATGTTTTTATGCCTAAGTCTAGAAATACGCAAATTACCATCGTAATCTCAAACCGAGAGTCCCGTGGTTGCACGGTCAGTTCCTATGAGTTACATTAGTCCCGTGGGAGGTGTTGGTGCCTCTCACGGGGCCGTTTTCGGGTTTTCACCCTCTAATGCCATGTTTTTAAGCCTAAGTCTAGAAATACGCAAATTCTCATAATTTTTTTCAAACAGCGAGTCTCGCGGCTGTTTGGTCAGTTCCTACGAGTCACATTGGTCCCGTGGGAGGTGTTGGTGCCACCTATGGGGCCGTTCGGGGGCTGTTTCGGCTTTTCACCCACTCACGCGTTGTTTTTAAGCCCGAGTCAAGAAATATGCAAATTATCATCATATTTTCAAACTGGGAATCCCATGGCTGCGTCGTCATTTCCTAGGAGTTACATTGTTCCCATGGAAGGTATTGGTGCCACCCACGGGGCCGTTCGGGGGGTGTTTTGAGTTTTCCCCCATTAACGCCATGTTTTGCCAATGTCTACAAATATGTAAATTATCATCGTATTCTCAAACCGGGAGTTCCATGGCTACGCGATAAGATCCTACGAGTTACGTTGGTCCCGTGGGAGGTGTTGGTGCCTCCCACGGGGTCGTTCGGGGGTTGTTTTGAGTTTTCACCCTCTAACGCCATGTTTTTAAGCCTAAGTACATAAATATGTAAATTATCGTCGTATTCTCAAATCGGGAGTCCCATGGATGCGCGGTCAGTTCCTACGAGTGATATTGGTCCCGTGGGAGGTATTAGTGCCACCTACGGGGCCGTTTCGGGGCTGTTTCGGGTTTTCACCCTGTAACGCCATGTTTTTAAGCCTAAGTCAAGAAATAACCAAATTATCATCGTATTTTCAAACCGAGAGTCCCATGGATGTGCAGTGTGTTCCTACAAGTCACATTGGTCCCCAGGGAGGTGTTAGTGCCACCCACGGGGCCGTTCGGGGGCTGTTTCGGGTTTTTACCCACTAACGCCATATTTTACCAAATTCTAGAAATATGGAAATTATCGTCATATTCTCAAACCGAGAATCCCATGGCTGCGTGATCAGTTCCTACGAGTTGCATTGGTTCCGTGGGAGGTATTGGTGCCACCCACGGGGTCGTTCGAGGGCTGTTTCGAGTTTTCCCCCACTAACGCCATGTTTTGCCGAAGTTTAGAAATATGCAAATTATCATTGTATTCTCAAACCGGGAATCCCGTGGCTACGCGATCAGTTCCTACGAGTTACATTGGTCCCGTGGGAGGTGTTGGTGCCTCCCACGGGGCCGTTAGGGGGTTGTTTTGTGTTTTCCACCTCTAATGCCATGTTTTTAAGCCTAAGTCTAGAAACATGCTAATTATCATCGTATTCTCAAATCGGGAGACCCTCCGTCGTATTCTCAAACTGGGAGTCCCACGGCAGCACGGTCAGTTCCTATGAGTTACATTGGTCCCGTGGGAGGTGTTGGTGGCTCCCACGGGGCCGTTCAGGGGCTATTTTGAGTATTTACCCTCTAACGCCATGTTTTTAAGCCTAATTCTAGAAATATGAAAATTATGGTCGTATTCTCAAATCGGGAGTCCCGTGGCTGCGCGATCAGTTCCTGTGAGTCACAATGGTCCCGTGGGTGGTGTTGGTGCCTCCCACGGGGCCATTGGGGGGATGTTTTGGGTTTTCACCCACTAACGCCGTGTTTTTAAGCCTAAGTCGAAAAAAATATGAAAATTTTCATCTTATTCTCAAACCGGGAGTCCCGCAGCTGCGTGGTCGGTTCCTATGAGTTACATTGGTCCCGTGAGAGGTTTTGGTGGAACCCATAGGGCCGTTCGGGGGCTTTTTCCAGTTTTCCCCCAGTAACGCCATGTTTTGCCGAAGTCTAGAAATATGCAAATTATCATTATATTCTCAAACCGAGAATCCCCTGGCTACGCGATCAGTTCCTACGAGTTACATTGGTCCCGTGGGAGGTGTTGGTGCCTCCCACGGGGTCGTTAGGGGGTTGTTTTGGGTTTTCCTCCTCTAATGCCATGTTTTTAAGCCTAAGTCTAGAAACATGCTAATTATCATCGTATTCTCAAATCGGGAGACCCTCCGTCGTATTCTCAAACTGGGAGTCCCGTGGCTGCACACTCAGTTCCTATGAGTTACATTGGTCCCGTGGGAGGTGTTGGTGGCTCCCACGGGGCCGTTCAGGGGCTGTTTTGAATTTTCACCCTCTAACGCCATGTTTTAAAGCCTAAGTCTAGAAATATGAAAATTATCATCGTAATCTCAAATCGGGAGTCTCGTGGCTGCGCGATCAGTTCCTGCGAGTCACAACAGTCCCGTGGGAGGTGTTCGTGCCTCCCACGAGGCCATTCGGGGGATGTTTTGGGTTTTCTCCCACTAACGCCATCTTTTTAAGCCTAAGTCGAAAAAAATATGCAAATTACTGTCTTATCCTCAAACCGGGAGTCCCGCGGCTGCGTGGTCGGTTCCTATGAGTTACATTGGTCCCGTGGGAGGTGTTGGTGGAACCCATAATGCCGTTCGGGGGATGTTTTGGGTTTTCCCCCACTAACTCCATGTTTTTCTTAGGTCTACAAACATGCAAATTATCGTCTTATTCTTAAACCGGGAGTCCCGTGGCTGCGCGATCAGTTCTCTCCAGTTACGTTGGTCCCGTGGGTGGTGTTGGTGCCTCCCACGGGGAGATTCGGGGGTTGTTTTGGGTTTTCACCGTCTAGCATCATGTTTTTATGCCTAAGTCTAGAAATACGCAAATTACCATCGTAATCTCAAACCGAGAGTCCCGTGGTTGCACGGTCAGTTCCTATGAGTTACATTAGTCCCGTGGGAGGTGTTGTGCCTCTCACGGGGCCATTTTGGGGTTTTCACCCTCTAACGCCATGTTTTTAAGCCTAAGTCTAGAAATACGTAAATTCTCATCATTTTTTTCAAACCGCGAGTCTCGCGGCTGTTCGGTCAGTTCTTACGAGTCACATTGGTCCCGTGGGAGGTGTTGGTGCCACCTACGGGGCCGTTCGGGGAATGTTTCTGGTTTTCACCCACTCACGCGTTATTTTTAAGCCCGAGTCAAGAAATATGCAAATTATCGTCGTATTTTCAAACTGGGAATCCCATGGTTGCGTGGTGATTTCCTAGGAGTTACATTGTTCCCGTGGAAGGTATTGGTGCCACCGACGAGGCCGTTTGGGGGGTGTTTTGAGTTTTCCCCCACTAACGCCATGTTTTGTCAATGTCTACAAATATGTAAATTATCATCGTATTCTCAAACCGGGAGTTCCGTGGCTACGCGATCAGATCCTACGAGTTACGTTGGTCCCGTGGGAGGTGTTGGTGCCTCCCACGGTGTCGTTCGGGGGTTGTTTTGGATCTTCACCCTCTAACGCCATGTTTTTAAGCCTAAGTATATAAATATGTAAATTATCGTCGTATTCTCAAATCGGGAGTCCCATGGCTGCGCGGTCAGTTCCTACGAGTGATATTGGTCCCGTGGGAGGTGTTAGTGCCACCTGCGGGGCCGTTTCGGGGCTCTGTCGTGTTTTTACCCTCTAACGCCATGTTTTTAAGCCTAAGTCAAGAAATATCCAAATTATCATCGTATTTTCAAACCGGGAGTCCCATGGATGCGCAATGTGTTCCTACAAGTCACATTGGTCCCCAGGGAGGTGTTAGTGCCACCCACGGGGCCATTTGGGGGCTGTTTCGGGTTTTCACCCACTAACGCCATATTTTACCAAATTATAAAAATATGGAAATTATCGTCATATTCTCAAATCGAGAATCCCACGGCTGCGTGATCAGTTCCTACGAGTTGCATTGGTTCCGTCGGAGGTATTGGTGCCACCCACAGGGCCGTTCGGGGGTTGTTTCGAGTTTTCCCCCACTAACGCCATGTTTTGCCGAAGTCTAGAAATATGCAAATTATCATTGTATTCTCAAACCGGGAATCCCGTGGCTACGCGATCAGTTCCTACGAGTTACATTGGTCCCGTGGGAGGTGTTGGTGCCTCCCACGGGGCCGTTAGGGGGTTGTTTTGGGTTTTCCTCCTCTAATGCCATGTTTTTAAGCCTAAGTCTAGAAACATGCTAATTATCATCGTATTCTCAATTCGGAAGACCCTCCGTCGTATTTTAAAACTGGGAGTCCCACGGCTGCACGGTCAGTTCCTATGAGTTACATTGGTCCCGTGGGAGGTGTTGGTGGCTCCCACGGGTCCGTTCAGGGGCTGTTTTGAGTTTTTACCCTCTGACGCCATGTTTTTAAGACTAATTCTAGAAATATGAAAATTATGGTCGTATTCTCAAATCGGGAGTCCCGTGGCTGCGCGATCAGTTCCTGCGAGTCACAATGGTCCCGTGGGTGGTGTTAGTGCCTCCCACGGGGCCATTCGGGGGATGTTTTTGGTTTTCTCCCACTAACGCCATGTTTTTAAGCCTAAGTCGAAAAAAATATGCAAATTACCGTCTTATTCTCAAACCGGGAGTCCCGCGGCTGCGTGGTCGGTTCCTATGAGTTACATTGATCCCGTGGGAGGTGTTGGTGGCACCCATAATGCCGTTCGGGGGATGTTTTGGGTTTTCCCCCACTAACGCCATGTTTTTTTTAATTCTACAAATATGAAAATTATCGTCTTATTCTTAAACCGGGAGTCCCGTGGCTGCGCAGTCAGTTCTCTCGAGTTACATTGGTCCCGTGGGTGGTGTTGGTGCCTCCACGGGGAGATTCGGGGGTTGTTTTGGGTTTTCACCGTCTGGCATCATGTTTTTAAGCCTAAGTCTAGAAATACGCAAATTACCGTCGTACTCTCAAACCGGGAGTCTCGTGGCTACACGGTCAGTTCCTACGAGTTACATTAGTCCCGTGGGAGGTGTTGGTGCCTTTCACGGGGCCGTTTGGGGGTTGTTTTGTGTTTTCACCCTCTAACACCACGTTTTTAAGCCTAAGTCCAGAAATATGAAAATTATCATCGTATTCTCAAATCGGGAGTCCCGCGGGTGCATGGTCAGTTCCTACGAGTCACATTGGTTCCCTGTGAGGTGTTGATTCCACCCACCGGGCCGTTCGAGGGCTATTTCGGGTTTCACCCACTAACGCCATATTTTACCAAATTCTAGAAATATGGAAATTATCGTCATATTCTCAAACCGATAATCCCACGGATGCGTGGTCAGTTCCTATGAGTTACATTGGTCCCGTGGGAGGTATTGGTGCCACCCACGGGGCCGTTCGGGGGCTGTTTCGAGTTTTCCCTCGCTAACGCGATGTTTTGCCAAAGTCTAGAAATATACAAATTATCACTATATTCTCAAACCGGGAGTCCCATGGCTACGCGGTCAGTTCCTACGAGTTACATTGGTCCCGTGGGAGGTGTTAGTGCCTCCCACGGGGCCGTTAGGGTGTTTTTTTGGGTTTTCATCCTCTAATGCCATGTTTGTAAGCCCAAGTCTAGAAATATGCAAATTATCATCGTATTTTCAAACCGGGAGTCCCATGGTGGTGCAGCCAGTTCCTACGAGTCACATTGGTCCCGTGGGAGGTGTTGGTGCCACCTAGAGGGCCGTTCGGGGGCTGTTTCGGGTTTTCACCCACTAACACCATATATTTAAGCCTAAGTCAACAAATATGCAAATTATCTTCGTATATTCAAACCGAGAGTCCCACGACTGTGCGGTCAGTTCCTATGAGTGACATTGGCCCCGTGGGATGTGTTGGCGCCACCACGGGGCCATTCGGGGGTGGTTTTGGGTTTTCACCCTCTATAGCCATATTTTTAAGCCTAAGTCTTGAAATACGCAAATTATCATTGTATTCTCAAACTGGGAGTCCCGCGGCTGCGCTGTCTATTCCTACGAGTCACATTAGTTCCGTGGGAGGTGTTGGTGCCACCCACGGGGCCGTTCGGGGGTTGTTTCTGGTTTTCACCCACTAACGCCATGTTTTGCCAAAGTCTAGAAATATGCAAATTATCATCGTATTCTCAAATAGGGAGTCCCGTGGCTGGGCGGTCAGTTCCTACGAGTTATGTTGGTCCCGTGGGAGGTGTTGGTGCCTCCCACGGGGCCGTTCGGGGGGTTGTTTTAGGTTTTTACCCTCTAACAGCATGTTTTTAAGCCTAAGTCTAGAAATACGCAAATTCTCATCGTTTTTTCAATCCGGGAGTCCCGCGGCTATTCGGTCAGTTCCTACGAGTCACATTGGTCCCGTGGGAGGTGTTGGTGCCACCTACGGGGTCGTTTGGGGGCTGTTTTGGGTTTTCACCCACTAACGCATTGTTTTTATGAATAAGTCAAGAAATATGCAAATTATCATCGTATTTTAAGACTGGGAATCCCATGGCTGCGTGGTCATTTCCTAGGAGTTACATTGTTCCCGTGGGAGGTATTGGTGCCACTCACGGGGTCGTTCAGGGTCTGTTTCGAGTTTTCCCCCACTAATGCCATGTTTTGCCAAAGTCTATAAATACGCAAATTATCGTTGTATTCTCAAACTGGGAGACCCGTGGCTGCGCGGTCAGTTCCTATGAGTCACATTGGATCAGTGGGAGGTGTTGGTGCCTCCCACAAGGCCGTTCGGGGGTTGTTTTGGGTTTTTACCCACTAAGTTCATGTTCATATGCCTAAGTCAAGCTGTATGCAAATTATCATCTAACGTATTCTCAAACCGAGAGTCCCGTGGCTACGCAGTCGTATCCTACGAGTTACGGTTGTCCCGTGGGAGGTGCTGGTGCCTCCCACGGGGTCGTTCGGGGGTTGTTTTGGGTTTTCACCCTCTAACGCCCTGTTTTTAAGCCTAAGTCCACAAATATGCAAATTATCATCGTATTCTCAAATCGGGAGTCCCATGGCTGCGCGGTCAGTTCCTACGAGTCACATTGGTCCCATGGGAGGTGTTAGTGCCACCTACGGGGCAGTTTCGGGGCTGTGTCGGGTTTTCACCCTCTAACGCCATGTTTTTAAGCCTAACTCAAGAAATATCCAAATTATCATCGTATTTTCAAACCGGGAGTCCCACGGATGCGCGGTCTATTCCTACAAGTCACATTGGTCCCCATGGAGGTGTTGGTGCCACCCACGGTGCCGTTCGAGGCCTCTTTCGGGTTTTCACCCACTAACACCATGTTTTTATGCCTAAGTCAAGATATATGCAAATTATCATCCTATTTTCAAACCGAGTGTCCCGCGATTGTGCAATCAGTTCCTACGAGTCACATTGGTCCCGTGGGAGGTGTTGGCGCCACCCCTGAGGCCATTCGGGGGTTGTTTTGGGTTTTCACCCTCTAAAGCCAGGTTTTTAAGCCTAAGTATAGAGATATGCAAATTACCATTGTATTCTCAAACTAGGAGTCCCGCGGCTGCGCGGTCAGTTACTACAAGTCACATTAGTCCCGTGGGAGTGTTGATATAACCCACGGGGCCGTTCGAGGGCTGTTTCTAGTTTTACCCAATAACGCCATGTTTTTCCTAAGTCTAGAAATATGAAAATTATCATCGTCTTCTCAAACCGGGAGTCCCGTGGCTGCGCAGTGAGTTTCGACGAGTTACATTAGTGCTATGGGAGGTGTTGGGGCCTCTGACGGGTCCATTCAGGGGTTGTTTCGAGTTTTTACCCTCTAACGTCATGTTTTTAAGTCTAAGTCTAGAAATATGCAAATTATTATTGTATTATCAAACCGAGAGTCCCGTGGCTGCGTGATCAGTTTCTACGAGTCACATTGGTCCCGTGGTAGGTGTTGATGCCCCAGAGGGCCGTTCGGGTGCTGTTTCGAGTTTTCCCCCACTAACACCATTTTTTGCCTAAGTCTATAAATATGCAAATTATCATTGTATTCTCAAACTGGGACTCCCGTGGCTGCGCGGTCAGTTCCTATGAGTCACATTGAATCAGTGGGAGGTGTTGGTGCCTCCCACAGGGCTGTTCGGGGGCTGTTTTGCTTTTTCACCCTCTAACTCCACGTTCATATGCCTAAGTCAAGGTATACACAAATTATCATCGTATTCTCTAATCGGGAGTCCCGCGACTGTGCAGTCAGTTCCTACGAGTCACATTGGCCCCGTGGGATGTGTTGGTGCCACCCACAGGGCCGTTCGGGGGATGTTTGGGGTTTTCCCCACTAACGCCATGTTTTTCCTAAGTCTAGAAATATGCAAATTATCATCGTATTCTTAAACCAGGAGTCCCGTAGCTGCGCAGTCAGTTCCCCCGAGTTACATTTGTCCCATGGGTGGTGTTGGTCCCTCCCACAGGGCCATTCAGGGGTTGATTTGGGTTTTCACCCTCTAACGTCATGTTTTTAAGCCTAAGTCTAGAAGTATGCAAACTATCGTCGTATTCTCAATTCGAGAGTCCTGGGGCTGCGCGATCAGTTCCTACGAGTTGCATTGGTCCCGTTGGAGGTGTTGGTGCCTCCCATGGGGCCATTCGGGGTCTAATTTGGATTTTCACCCTCTAACGTCATGTTTTTTAGCCTAAGTCTAGAAACATGAAAATTATCGTCGTATTCTCAAATCGGGAGACCCGTCATCGTGTTCTCAAACTGGGTGCCCCACGGTTGCGCAGTCACCTCCTACGAGTTACATTGGTCCCGTGGGAGGTGTTGATGCCTCCCACGGGGCCGTTCGGGGGGTTGTTTTGGGTTTTCACCCTCTAACACCATGTTTTTAAGCCTAAGTATAGAAATATGCAAATTATCATCGTATTCTCAAACCGGGTGTCATGTGGCTGCGCGGTCAGTTCCTACGAGTCACATTGGTCCCGTAAGAGGTGTTGGTTCCACCTACGGGGCCGTTTGGGGGCTGTTTCGGGTTTTCACCCATTAACGTAAAGTTTTTAAGCCTAAGTCAAGAAATATGCATATTATCGTCGTATTTTCAAACAGGGAGTCCCGCAGATGCGCTGTCTGTTCCTACGAGTCACATTGGTCTCGTGGGAGATGTTGGTGCCACCCACGGGGCTGTTCGGGGGTTGTTTTGGGTTTTCACCCTATAAAGCCATGTTTTTAAGCCTAAGTCTAGAAATATGCAAATTTTCATCGTATTCTCAAATCGGGAGTCCCGCGGCTGCTCGGTCAGTTCTTACAAGTCACATTGGTCCCGTAGGAGGTGTTGGTATAACCCAGGGGGCCGTTCAAGAACTATTTTGGGTTTTCGCGCACTAATACCATGTTTTGACTATGTCTAGAAATATGCAAATTATCGTCGTACTCTCAAATCGGGAGTCCCGTGGCCGTAGGATCAGTTCGTACGAGTTACATTGGTCCCGTGGGAGGTGTTGGGACCTCTCACGGGTCCTTTCGTGGGCTGTTTCAGGTTTTCACCCTCTAAAACCATGTTTTTAATCCTAAGTCTTGAAATATGCAAATTATTGTTGTATTCTCAAACCGGGAGTCCCGTGGCTGCGTGATCAGTTTTTACGAGTCACATTGGTCCCGTGGGAGGTGTTGGTGCCCCTAGGGGGCCATTGGGGTGCTGTTTCGGGTTTTCCTCCACTAACGCCATATTTTTCCTATGTCTATAAATATGAAAATTATCATTGTATTCTCAAACCGGGAGTCCCATGGATGCGCGGACGCATTAGTCTAGTGGGAGGTGTTGGTGCCTCTCAGAGGGCCGTTCGGTGGCTGTTTTGGGTTTTCACCCTCTCACTCCATGTTTTTAAGCCTAAGTCTAAAAATATGCAAATTGTCATCGTATTCTCAAACCGAGAGTCCCGCGGCTGCGCGGTCAGTTCCTACGAGTCACATTAGTCCCATGGGAGGTGTTGGTGGCACCCATTCGGCCGTTCGGGGGATGTTTCGGGTTTTCCCCCACTAACGCCATATTTTTCCTAAGTCTACAAATTAGCAAATTATTGTCGTATTCTTAAATCGGGAGTCTCGTGGCTGCGCGGTGAGTTCTGTCGAGTTACATTGGTCCCGTGGGTGGTGTTGGTGCCTCCAACGGGGAGATTCGGGGGCTGTTTTGGGTTCTCACCCTCTAGCGTCATGTTTTTAAGCTTAAGTCAAGAAATATGCAAATTATCGTTGTATTCTCAGAACGAGAGTCCCGGGGCTGCGCGGTCAGCTACTACGAGTTGCATTGGTCCCGTGGGAGGTGTTGATGCCTCCCATGGGGCCGTTCGGGGGATATTTTGGGTTTTCACCCACTAACGACATGTTTTTTTACCCTAAGTCTAGAAACAAGAAAATTATCGACGTATTCTCAAATCGGGACACCCGCCATCGTATTCTCAAACTGAGAGTTCCACGGCTGCGCGGTCAGTTCCTACGAGTTACAATTGTCCCGTGGTAAGTGTTAGTGCCTCCCACTGGGCCGTTCGAGGGTTGTATTGGGTTTTCACCCTCTAACGCCATGTTTTTAAGCCTAAGTCTTAAAATATTCAAATTATCATCATAGTATCAAACCGGGAGTCCCGTGACTGCGCAGCCAGTTCCTACGAGTCACATTGGTCCCGTGGGAGGTGTTGGTGCCACCTACGGGGCAGTTTGGGGGCTGTTTCAGGTTTTCACCCACTAATGCCATGTTTTTAAGCCTAAGTCAAGAAATACACAAATTATCATCGTATTTTCAAACCGCGAGTCCCACGGATGCACGGGCTGTTCCTACGAGTCACATTGGTCCTGTGGGAGGTGTTGGTGCCACCCACGGGGACGTTCGGGGGTTGTTTCAGGTTTTCACCCACTAATGCCATGGTTTTAAGCCTGAGTTAAGAAATATGCAAATTATCGTTGTTTTTTAAAATCGGGAGTCCCGCGGCTGTGCCGTCAGTTCCTACGAGTCACATTGGTCCCGTGGCAGGTGTTAGCGCCACCCACGGGGCCATTAGGGGGTTGTTTTGGGTTTTCTCCATCTAAAGCCATGTTTTTAAGCCTAAGTCTAGAAATATGCAAATTATCATCATATTCTCATATCAAGAGTCCTGCGGCTGCGCGGTCAGTTCCTACGAGTCACATTTGTCCCGTGGGAGGTGTTGGTATAACCCACGGGGCCGTTTGGGGGCTATTTTGGATTTTCCTGCACTAACCCCATGTTTTGCCTAAGTCTAGAAATATGAAAATTATCGTCGTACTCTCAAACTGGAAGTCCCGTGGCTGCGCGGTCAGTTCGTTTGCCCATTTGTCCCGTGGGTGGTGTTGGGACCTCTCACGGGTCCTTTCGGGGTCTGTTTTGGGTTTTCGCCCTCTAACGCCATGTTTTTAAGCTTAAGTCTAGAAATATGAAAATTATTGTTGTATTCTCAAAATGGGAGTCCCGTGGCTATGTGACCAGTTTCTACGAGTCACGTTGGTCCCGTGGGAGGTGTTGGTGCCACCCAGGGAGCCGTTCGGGTGCTGTTACGGGTTTTCCCCCACTAACGCCATATTTTTCCTAAGTCTATAAATATGCAAATGATCGTTGTACTCTTAAACCGGGAGTCCCGTGGCTACGCGGTCAGTTACTATGAGTCACATTAGTCCAGTGGGAGGTGTTGGTGCCTCCCACAGGGCCGTTCAGGGGATGTTTTGGGTTTTCACCCTCTCACTCCATGTTTTTAAGCCTAAGTCTAGAAATATGAAAATTATCGTCGTATTCTCAAACCGAGAGTCTCACAGTTGCGCGGTCAGTTCCTATGAGTCACATTGGTCCCGTGGGAGCTATTTGTGCCACCCACAGGGCCGTTCGGGGGATGTTTCGGGTTTTTCCCCACTAACGCCTAATTTTTCCTAAGTCTACAAATATGCAAATTATCATCGTATACTTCAACCGGGAGTCTCATGGCTGTGCGGTCAGTTCCCTCGAGTTTCATTTGTCCCGTGTGTGGTGTTGGTCCCTCCCACGGGGCCATTCGGGGGCTATTTTTTGTTTTCGCCCTCTAACATCATGTTTTTAAGCCTAAGTCTAGAAATATGCAAATTATCGTTGTATTATCAAACCGGGAGTCCCGGGGCTGCGCGATCAGTTCCTACGAGTTACATTGCTCCCGTGGGAGGTGTTGGTGCCTCCCATGGGGCCGTTTGGGGGCTATTCTGGGTTTTCACCCTCTAATGACACGTTTTTTAGCCTATGTCTAGAAACATGCAAATTATCGTCATATTATCAAATCGGGAGACCCGCCATCATATTCTCAAACTGGGAGTCTCGCGGCTGCGCGGTCAGTTCCTACGAGTTACATTGATCCCATGGGAGGTGTTGGTGCCTCCCACGGGGCCGTTTGGGGGTTGTTTTGGGTTTTCACCCTCTAACGCCATGTTTATAAGCCTAAGTCTAGAAATATGAAAATTATCATCGTATTCTCAAATCGAGAGTCCCGCGGATGTGCGGTCAGTTCCTACGAGTCACATTGGTTCCGTGGGAGGTGTTGGTGCCACCCACGGGGCCATTCGGGGGTTAGTTCGGGTTTTAGCCCACTAACACCATGTTTTGCCAAAGTCTAGAAATATGAAAATTATCATCATATTCTCAAATCGGGAGTCCCGTGGTTGCGCGGTCAGTTCCTACGAGTTACATTTGTCCCGTTGGAGGTGTTGGTGCCTCCCATGGGGCCGTTCGGGGGCTATTTTGGGTTTTCACCCTCTAACGCCATGTTTTTAGCCGAAGTCTAAAAACATGAAATTATCGCCGTATTCTCAGATCGGAACCCCCGCCATCGTATTCTCAAACTGGGAGTCCCGCGGATGCGTGGTCAGTTCCTATGAGTTACATTGGTCCCGTGGGAGGTGTTGGTGCCTCCCATAGGGCCGTTCGGGGGATGTATTGGGTTTTCACCCTCTAACGCCATGTTTTTAAGCCTAAGTCTTGAAATATGCAAATTATCATCGTTGTCTCAAACCGGGAGTCCCGTGGCTGCGCGGCCAGTTCGGACGAGTCACAGTGGTCCCGTGGGAGGTTTTGGTACCACCTACAAGGCCGTTCGGGGGTTGTCTCGAGTTTTCACCCTCTAACGCCATTTTTTTAAACCTAAGTCAAGAAATATGCAAATTATCATCGTATTTAAAAACCGGGAGTCCCGCAAATGCGCGGTCTGTTCCTACGAGTCATATTGGTCCCGTGGGAGGTGTTGTTGCCACCCACGGGGCCGTTCGGGGGTTATTTCAGGTTTTCCCACACTAACGTCATGTTTTTAAGCCTAAGTCAAGAAATATGCAAATTATCGTCGTATTCTCAAACCGGGAGTCCCGCGGCTGTGCGGTCAGTTCCTACGAGTGACATTGGTCTCGTGGTAGGTGTTGGCGCCACCCACGGGGCCATTGGTGGGTTGTTTTGGGTTTTCACCCTCTAAATCCATGTTTTTAAGCCTAAGTCTAGAAATATGCAAATTATCATCATATTCTCAAATCGGGAGTCCCGCGGCTGCGCGATCAGTTCCTACGAGTCACATTGGTACCGTGGGAGGTGTTGGTATAACCCACTGGGTCGTTCGGGGGCTGTTTGAGATTTTCTCGCACTAACGCCATGTTTTGCCTAAGTCTAGAAATATGCAAATTATCGTCATACTCTCAAATCAGGAGTCCTGTGGATGCGCGGTCAGTTCGTACGAGTTACATTTGTCCCTAGGAGGTGTTGGGACCTCTCACGGATCCTTTCGGGGGCTGTTTCGGGTTTTCACCCTCTAACGCCACGTTTTTAAGCCTAAGTCTAGAAATATGCAAATTATTGTTGTATTCTACAACCGGGAGTCCCGTGGCTACGTGACCAGTTTCTACGAGTCACTTTGGTCCCGTGGGAGGTGTTGGTGCCCCCCAGGCGGCCGTTCGGGTGCTGTTTCGGGTTTTCCCCCCACTAACGCCATATTTTAATTAAGTCTATAAATTTGCAAATTATCGTTGTATTCTCAAACCGGGAGTTTCGTGGCTACGCGGTCAGTTCCTACGAGTCACATAGGTCTAGTGGGAGGTGTTAGTGCCTCCCACAGGGCCGTTCAGGGGCTGTTTTGGGTTTTCACCCTCTCACTCCATGTTTTTAAGTCTAAATCTAGAAATATGCAAATTATTGTTGTATTCTCAAAACGAGAGTCCCGCGGATGCGTCGTCAGTTCCTACGAGTCACATTGGTCCCGTGGGAGTTGTTGGTGCCACCCACAGGGCCGTTCGGGGGATGTTTCGGGGTTTTCCCCACTAACGCCCTGTTTTTCCTAAGTCTAGAAATATGAAAATTATCGTCGTATTCTTAAACCGAGAGTCCCGTGACTGCGTGATCAGTTCCCTCGAGTTACTTTGGTCCCGTGGGTGGTGTTGGTGCCTCCCACGGGGCCATTCGGGTGCTATTTTGGGTTTTCACCTTCTAACATCATTTTTTAAGCCTAAGTCTTGAAATATGCAAATTATCATCGTATTTTCAAACCGGGAGTCTCGGGGCGGCGCGATCAGTTCCTACGAGTTACATTGGTCCCGTGGGAGGTGTTGGTGCCTCCCATGGGGCCGTTTGGAGGCTATTTTGGTTTTTCACCATCTAAAGCCATGTTTTTAGCCTAAGTCTAGAAACATGCAAATTATCTTCGTATTCTCAAATTGGGAGACCCTCCATCATATTCTTAAACCGAGAGTCCCGCGGTTGCGCGGTCAGTTCCTACGAGTGACATTGGTCCCGTGGGAGCTGTTGGTGCCACCCACAGGGCCGTTCGGGGGATGTTTCGAGTTTTTCCCCACTAACGCCATGTTTTTCCTAAGTCGACAAATATGCAAATTATCGCTGTATTCTTAAACCGGGAGTCCTGTGGCTGCGCAATCAGTTCCCTCGAGTTACATTGGTCACGTGGGTGGTGTTGGTGCCTCCCACGGGGCCATTCGGGGTCTATTTTGGGTTTTCACCCTCTAACATCATTTTTTAAGCCTAAGTCTAAAAATATGCAAATTATCATCGTATTTTCAAACCGGGAGTCCCGGGGCTGCACGGTCAGTTCCTACGAGTAACATTGGTCCCGTGGGAGGTGTTGGTGCCTCCCACGGTGCCGTTTGGGGGTTGTTTTGGGTTTTCACCCACCAACGCCATGTTTATAAGCCTAAGTCTTGAAATATGCAAATTATCATCATATTGTCAAATCAGGAGTCCTGCGGCTGCGCGGTCAGTTCATATGAGTCACATTGGTACCGTGGGAGGTGTTGGTATAACCCACGGGGTCGTTCGGGGGCTGTTTTTGGATTTTCCCGAACTAATGCCATGTTTTGCCTAAGCCTAGAAATATGCAAATTATCGTCAAACTCTCAAATCAGGAGTCCTGTGGCTGCACGGTCAGTTCGTACGAGTTACATTTGTCCCTGGGAGGTGTTGGGACCTCTCACGGGTCCTTTCGGGGGCTGTTTCGGGTTTCAACCTCTAACGCCATGTTTTTAAGCCTAAGTCTAGAAATATGAAAATTATTGTTGTATTCTACAACCGGGAGTCCCGTGGATACGTGACCAGTTTCTACGAGTCACATTGGTCCCGTGGGAGGTGTTGGTGCCGCCCAGGCGGCCGTTCGGGTGCTGTTTCGAGTTTCCCCCCACTAACTCCATATTTTGACTAAGTCTATAAATATGCAAATTATCGTTGTATTCTCAAATCGGGAGTCCCGTGGCTACGCGGTCAGTTCCTACGAGTCACATTGGTCCACTGGGAGGTGGTGGTGCCTCTCACAGGGCCGTTCAGGGGCTGTTTTGGGTTTTCACCCTCTCACTCCATGTTTTTAAGTCTAAATCTAGAAATATGAAAATTATCGTCGTATTCTTAAAACGAGAGTCCCGCGGCTGTGTCGTTAGTTCCTATGAGTCACATTGGTCCCGTGGGAGTTGTTGGTGCCACCCACAGGGCCGTTTGGGGGATTTTTTGGGTTTTTTCCCACTAACGCCATGTTTTTCCTAAGTCTAGAAATATGAAATTATCATCGTATTCTTAAATGGGGAGTCCCGTGGCTGCGCTATCAGTTCCCTCGAGTTACATTGGTCCCGTGGGTGGTATTGGAGCCTCCCACGGGGCCATTCGGGGGCTATTTTGGGTTTTCACCCTCTAACATCATTTTTTAAGCCTAAGTCTATAAATATGCAAATTATCATCGTATTTTCAAACCGGGAGTCCCGGGGCTGCGCGGTCAGTTCCTACGAGTAAAATTGGTCCCGTGGGAGGTGTTCGTGCCTCCCAAGGGGCCGTTTGGGGGATATTTTGGGTTTTCACCCTCTAACGCCATGTTTTTTAGCCTAAGTCTACAAACATGAAAATTATCGTCGTATTCTCAAATCGGGAGACGCGCCCTCATATTCTCAAACTGGGAGTCCCGCAACTGCGCAGGCAGTTCCTACGAGTTACATTGGTCCAGTGGGAGGTGTTGGTGCCTCCCTCGGGCCCGTTTTGGGGTTTTTTTGTGTTTTCACCCTCCAATCGGGAGTCCCACGGCTGTGCGGTCAGTTCCTACGAGTCACATTGGTTTCGTGGGAGGTGTTGGTGCCACGCACCGGGCCGTTCGGGGGTTGTATCGAGTTTTCACCCACTAACACCATGTTTTGCCAAAGTCTATAAATATGCAAATTATCATCATATTCTCAAATCGGGAGTCCTGTGGTTGTACGGTCAGTTCCTACGAGTTACATTGGTCCCGTTGGAAGTGTTGGTGCCTCCCACGGGCCGTTCGGGGGCTATTTTGGGTTTTCACCCTCTAACGCCATGTTTTTTAGCCTAAGTCTTGAAACACGAAAATTATCGGCGTATTCTCAAATCTGGACACCCTCCATCGTATTCTCAAACTGGGAGTCCCGCGACTGCACGGTCAGTTCCTACGAGTTACATTGGTCCTGTGGGAGGTGTTGGTGCCTCCCACTGGGCCGTTCGGGGGTTGTATTGGGTTTTCACCCTCTAACGCCAAGTTTTTAAGCCTAATTCTTGAAATAAGCAAATTATCATCGTACTCTCAAACCAGGAGTCCCGTGGCTGCGCGGCCAGTTCCTACGAGTGACATTGGTCCCGTGGGAGGTGTTGGTGTCACCCATGGGGCCGTCGGGGGCTATTTTGGGTTTTCACCCTCTAACGATATATTTTTTAGCCTAAGTCTAAAAACATGAAAATTATGGTCGTATTCTCAAATCGGGACACCCGCCATCGTATTTTCAAACCGGGAGTCCCGCGGCTGTTCGGTCAGTTCCTACGAGTCACATTGGTCCCGTGGTGGGTGATGGCGCCACCCACAGGGCCATTGGGGGGTTGTTTTGGGTTTTCGCCCTTTAAAGCCATGTTTTTAAGCCTAAGTCTAGAAATATGCAAATTATAATCATATTTTCAAATCGGGAGTCCCGCGGCTACGCGGTCAGTTCCTACAAGTCACATTGGTACCGTGGGAGGTGTTGGTATAACCCACGGGGTTGTTTGGGGGCTGTTTTGGATTTTCCCGCACTAACGACATGTTTTGCCTATGTCTAGAAATATGCAAATTATCGTCATACTCTCAAACCGGGAGTCCTGTGGCTGCGCGGTCAGTCCGTACGAGTTACATTTGTCCCTGGGAGGTGTTGGGACCTCTCACGGGTCCTTTCGGTGGTTGTTTTGGGTTTTTACCCTCTAACGCTATGTTTTTAAGCCTAAGTCTAGAAATATGCAAATTATTGTTGTATTCTACAACCGGGAGTCCCGTGGCTACGTGACCAGTTTCTACGAGTCACATTGGTCCCATGGGAGGTGTTGGTACCCCCCAAGGGGGCGTTCGGGTGATGTTTAGGGTTTCCCCCCCACTAACGCCATATTTTGACTAAGTCTATAAATATGCAAATTATTGTTCTATTCTCAAATCGGGAGTCCCGTGGCTACGCGGTCAGTTCCTACGAGTCATATTGGTCTAGTGGGAGGTGTTAGTGCCTCCCACAGGGCTGTTCAGGGGTTGTTTTGGGTTTTCACCCTCTCACTCCATGTTTTTTAGTCGAAGTATAGAAATATGCAAATTATCCTCGTATTCTCAAACCGAGAGTCCCGCGGCCGCGCGATCAGTTCCTACGAGTCACATTGGTCCCGCGGGAGCTGTTGGTGCCACCCACAGGGCCGTTCGGGGGACTTTTCAAGTTTTTACCCACTAACGCCATGTTTTTCCTAAGTCTACAAATATGCAAACTATCGTCGTATTCTGAAACCGGGAGTCCCGTGGCTGCGCGATCAGTTCCCTCGAGTTACATTGGTCCCGCGGGTGGTGTTGGTGCCTCCCACGGGGCCATTCGGGAGCTGTTTTGGATTTTCACCCTCTAACATCATTCTTTAAGCCTAAGTCTAGAAATAGGCAAATTATCATCATATTTTCAAACCGGGAGTCCCGGGGCTGCGCGGTCAGTTCCTACGAGTTACATTGGTACCGTGGGAGGTGTTGGTGCCTCCCATGGGATCGTGTGGGGGATATTTTGGCCTAAGTCTAGAAACATGCAAATTATCGTCTTATTTTCTAATCGGGAGACCCGCCATCATATTCTCAAACTGGGAGTCCCGCGGCTGTGCGGTCAGTTCCTACGAGTTACCTTGCTCCCGTGGGAGGTGTTGGTGCCTCCCATAGGGTCGTTTGTGGGTTGTTTTGGATTTTCACCCTCTAACGCCATGTTTATAAGCCTAAGTCTAGAAATATGCAAATTATCATTGTATTCTCAAATCGGGAGTCCCGCGGCTGTGCGGTCAGTTCCTACGAGTCACGTTGGTTCCGTGGGAGGTGTTGGTGCCACCCACCGGGCCGTTCGGGGGTTGTTTCGAGTTTTCACCCACTAACACCATGTTTTGCCAAAGTTTAGAAATATGAAAATTATCATCATATTCTCAAATCGGGAATCCCGTGGTTGCGCGGTCAGTTCCTACGAGTTACATTGGTCCCGTGGGAGGTGTTGCTGCCTCCCATGGGGCCGTTCGGGGGCTATTTTGGGTTTTCACCCTCTAACGCCATGTTTTTTAGCCTAAGTCTAGAAACATGAAAATTATCGTCGTATTCTCAAATCGGGACACCCGCCATCGTATTATCAAACTAGTAGTCTCGCGGCTGCGCAGTCAGTTCCTACGAGTTACATTTGTCCCATGGTAGGTGTTGGGGCCTCCCACTGGGCCGTTCGGGGGTTGTATTGGGTTTTCATCCTCTAACGCCGTGTTTTTAAGCCTAAGTCTTGAAATATGCAAATTATCATCATAGTCTCAAATCGGGAGTGCCGTGGCTGCGCAGCCAGTCCCTATGAGTCACATTGGTCCCGTGGGAGGTGTTGGTGCCACCTACGGGGCCGTTCGGGGGCAGTTTCGGGTTTTTACCCACTAACGCCATGTTTTTAAGCCTAAGTCAAGAAATATGCAAATTATCATCGTATTTTCAGATCGGGAGTCCCGCGGATGCGCAGTCTGTTCCTATGAGTCACATTGGTCTTGTGGGAGGTGTTGGTGCCACCCACGGGGACGTTCGAGGGTTGTTTCAGGTTTTCACCCACTAACGCCATGTTTTTAAGCCTAAGTCAAGAAATATGCAAATTATCATCGTATTTTCAAATCGGGAGTCCCGCGGCTGTGCGGTCAACTACTATGAGTCACATTGGTCCCGTGGCAGGTGTTGGCGCTACCCACGGGGCCATTGGCGGGTTGTTTTGGGTTTTCACCCTCTAAAGCCATGTTTTTAAGCCTAATTCAAGAAATACGCAAATTATCATCATATTCTCAAATCGGTAGTCCCGCGGCTGCGCGGTCAGTTCCTACGAGTCACATTGGTCCCGTGGGAGGTGTTGGTATAACCCACGGGGTCGTTCGGGGGATGTTTTGGATTTTCCCACACTAACGCCATGTTTTACCTAAGTCTAAAAATATGCAAATTCTCATCGTACTCTCAAACCGGGAGTCCCATGGCTGCACGGTCAGTTCATACGAGTTACATTTGTCCCGTGGGAGGTGTTGGGACCTCTCACGGGTCCTTTCGGGGGTGTTTTGGGTTTTCACCCTCTATCACCTTGTTTTTAAGACTAAGTCTAGAAATATACAAATTATTGTTGTATTCTCAAACTGGGAGTCCCGCGGCTACGTGACCAGTTTCTACAAGTCATATTTGTCCCGTGGGAGGTGTTGGTGCCCCCTAGGGGGCCGTTCGGGTGATGTTTCGAGTTTTCCCCCACTAACTCCATATTTTGCCAAAGTCTATAAATATGAAAATTATCATTGTATTCTTAAACCGGGAGTCCCGTGGCTACGCGGTTAGTTCTTACTAGTCACATGGATCCAGTGGGAGATGTTGCTGCCTCCCATAGGGCCGCTAAGGGGCTGTTTTGGGTTTTCACCCTCGCACTCCATATTTTTAAGCCCAAGTCTAGAAATATGAAAACTATCATCATATTCTCAAATCGAGAGTTCCGCGGCTGCGTGCTCAGTTCCTTCGAGTCCCATTGGCCCCGTGGGAGCTGTTGGTGCCACCCATAGGGCCGTTCGGGGGATGTTTTGGGTTTTTCCCCACTAACGCCATGTTTTTCCTAAGTCTACAAATATGCAAATTATCATCGTATACTTAAACTGGGAGTCCCGTGGTTTCGCGGTCAGTTCCCATCGAGTTACATTGCTCCCGTGGGTGGTGTTGGTGCCTCCCACGGGGCCATTCGGGGGCTATTTTGGGTTTTCACCCTCTAAGATCATTTTTTAAGCCTAAGTCTAGAAATATGTAAATTATCATTGTATTATCAAACCGGGAGTCTTGAGGCTGCGCGGTCTGTTCCTACGAGTTACATTGGTCCCGTGGGAGGATTTGGTGCCTCCTATGTGGCCGTTTGGGGGCTATTTTTTGTTTTCACCCTCTAACGCCATGTTTTTTAGCCTAAGTCTAGAAACAAGCAAATTATCGTCGTATGGTATAATCAAGAGACCCGCCATCATATTGTCAATATGGGAGTCCCATGGCTGTGCAGTCTGTTCCTATGAGTTACATTGGTCCCGTGGGAGGTATTGGGGCCTCCCACGGGGCCGTTTGGGGGTTGTTTTGGGTTTTCACCCTCTAACGCCATGTTTATAAGCCTAAGTCTAGAAATATACAAATTATCCTCGTATTCTCAAATCCAGAGTCCCGCGGCTGTGCGGTCAGTTCAACAAGTCACATTAGTTCCGTTGGAGATGATTGTGCCACCCACGGGGTCGTTCGGGGGTCGTTTCGGGTTTTCACCCACTAAAACCATGTTTTTCCAAAGTCTAGAAATATGTAAATTATCATCATATTCTCAAATCGGGAGTCCCGTAGTTGTGCGGTCAGTTCCTATGAGTTACATTGGTCCCGTGGGAGGTGGTGGTGCCTCCCACGGGGCCGTTCGAGGGTTGTTTTGGGTTTTCACCCTCTAACGCCGTGTTTTTAAGCCTACGTCTAGAAATATGCAAACTATCATCGTATTCACAAACCGAGAGTCATGTGGCTACGCAATCGGTTCCTACGAGTCACACTGGTCCCGTGGGAGGTGTTGTTGCCACCCACGGGGCCATTCGGGGCCTATTTCGGGTTTTCATCCACTAACTCCATATTTTTAAGCCAAAGTCAAGAAATGTGCAAATTATCATCGTATTTTCAAAACGGGAGTACCATGGATGCACGGTCTATTTCTACGAGTCACATTGGTCCCGTGGGAGGTGTTGGTGCCATCCACGGGGTCATTCGGGGGCTGTTCCGAGTTTTCACCCACTAACGCCATGTTTTTAAGCCTAAGTCAAGAAAGATACAAATTGTCATCGTATTTTCAAATCAGGAGTCCTGCGGCTGTGCGGTCAGTTCCTACGAGTCACATTGGTCCCGTGGGAGGTGTTGGTGCCACCCTCGGAGCCATTCGGGGGCTGTTTTGGGTTTTCACCATCTAAATCCATGTTTTTTCAAAGTCTATAAATTTGAAAATTATCGTCATATTCTCAAATCGGGAGTCCCGTGGCTGCGAGGTCAGTTCCTATGAGTTACATTGGTCTCCTGGGAGATGTTGGTGCCTCCCACGGGGCCGTTCGAGTTTTTTTTGGGTTTTCACCCTCTAACGCCATCTTTTTAAGCCTAACTCTAGAAATATGCAAATTATCATCTTATTATCAAACTAGAAGTCCCGTGGCTGCGCGATCAGTTCCACCGAGTCACATTGGTTCCGTGGGAGGTGTGAGTGCCACCCACGGGGCCGTTCGTGGGCTATTTCGGGTTATCCCCCACTAATGCCTTGTTTTTGCCAAAGCCTAGAAATATGAAAATTATCGTTATATTCTCAAGCCGGGAGTCCCGTGGCTACGCAGTTAGTTCCTACGAGTTACATTGGTCCTATGGGAGGTGTAGGTCCTTCCACGGGGGCGTTCGGGGGATGTTTTGGATTTTCACCCTCCAACGCCATGTTTTTAAGCCTAAGTATTGAAATATCCAAATTATCATCGTATTCTCAAACCAGGAGTCCCACAGCTGTGCGATGAGTTTCGACGAGTCACATTGGTCCCGTGGGAGGTGTGGGTTCCACCCACCGGGTCGTTCGAGGGATGTTTCGGGTTTTCACCCATTAACGCCATGTTTTGCCTAAGTCTAAAAATTTGCAAATTATCATAGTATTCTAAAAACGAGAGTCCCGTGGCTGCACGGTTAGTTCCTACGAGTTACATTGGTCCTGTGGGTGGTGTTGGTGCCCCCCACGGGGCCATTCGGGGGCTGTTTTGGGTTTTTACTCTCTAAAGACATGTTTTTAAGGTTAAGTCTAGAAATATGGAAATGATCATCGTATTCTCGAACCGGGAGTCCCGGGGATGCGCGGTCCGTTCCTACGAGTTACATTGGGCACGTGGGAGCTGTTGGTGCTAACCGCAGGGCCGTTCGGGTGGTGTTTTGGGTTTTCACCCTTTAATGCCATGTTTTTAAGCCTAAGTCTAGATACATGCAAATTATTGTCGTATTCTCAAATCGAGATACCCGCCGTCGTATTCTCAAACCGGGAGTCCCGCGACTGCGCTGTCAGTTCTTACGAGTTACATTGGCCTCGTGGGAGGTGTTGGTTCCTCCCATGGGGCTGTTTGGGGGTTATTTTGGGTTTTCACTATCTAACACCATATTTTTAAGCCTAAGTCTAAAAATATGCTAATTATCATCGTATTCTCAAGCCGGGAGTCCCCCAGCTGCGCGGTCAGTTCGTAGGAGTCACATTGGTTCCGTGGGAGGTGTTGGTGCCACCCACGGGTCCGTTCAGAGGCTGTTTCATGTTTTCACCCACTAATGCCATGTTTTTCCAAAGTCTAGAAATATGAAAATTATTGTCGTATTATCAAACCGGGATTCTCGTGGGTGCGCGGTCAGTTCCTACCCAGGGGGCCGTTCGGGGGCTATTTTGGATTTTCACCCTCTAACGCCATGTTTTTAAGCCTAAGTCTGGAAATATACAAATTATCATCGTATTCTCAAACCGTAAGTCCCGTGGTTGCGCGATCAGTTCCTACGAGTCACATTAGTCCCGTTGGAGGTGTTGGTGCCTCCCACGGGGCGATTCGGGGGATGTTCTGGGTTTTCACCCACTAACGCCATGGTTTTAAGCCTAAGTCAAGAAATATGAAAATTATCGTCATATTCTCAAATCGGGAGTCCCGCGGCTGCGTGATCTGTTCCTATGAGTAAGATTGGTCCGGTGGGAGGTGTTGGTGCCACCCACGGGGCCGTTCGGGGGTTGTTTCGAAATTTCACCCGCTAACGCCAATGTTTTAAGCCAAAGTCTAGAAATATGAAAATTACTATCGTATTCTCAAATCAGGACTCCCGTGGTTGCACGGTTAGTTCCTATGAGTTACATTAGTCTCGTGGGAGGTCTTGGTGCCTCCCACGGGTCCCTTCGGGGCTGTTTCGGGTTTTCAACCACTAACGCCATGTTTTTACGCCGAAGTCTAGAAATATGCAAATTACCATCGTATTCTCAAACTGAGAGTCTCGTGGGTGCCCGGTCAGTTCCTATGAGTTACATTGGTCCCGTAGGAGGTGTTGGTGCCTCCTACGGGACCCTTCGAGAGCTGTTTCGGGCTTTCACCCACTAATGCCATGTTTTTAAGCCTAAGTCTAGAAATATACAAATTATCAACTTATTCTCAAATCGGGAGTCCCGTGATGGTGCGGTCATTTCCTACGAGTGATATTGGTCCCGAAGGAGGTGTTGGTGCCACTCACGAGGCCCTCTGGGGCTATTTTAGGCTTTCACCCACTAAAGCCATGTATTTAAGACTAATTATGGAAATATGCAAATTACTGTCGTATTCTCAAACCGGGAGTCCCGGGGCTGCGCGGTCAGTTGCTACGAGTGACATTGGTCCCGTGGGAGGTGTTGGTGCCTCCTACGGGGCCGTTCGGGGGTTGTTTTGAGTTTTCACCCTCTAACGCCATGTTTGCCAAAGTCTAGCAATATGCAAATTATCGTTATATTCTCAAACTGGGAGTCCCGTGGCTACGCGGTCAATACATACGAGTTACATTTGTCCCATGGGAGGTGTTGGTGCTTCCGACGGGGCCGTTCCAGGGCTGTTTTGGGTTTTCACCCTTTGACGCCATGTTTTTAATGCTAAGCGTAGAAATATGCAAATTATCATCGTATTCTCAAAACGGGAGTCCCATGGCTGCCCGATCAGTTCCTACGAGTCACATTGGTCTTGTGGGAGGTGTTGGTGCCACCCACAGGACCGTTCGGGGACTGTTTCGAGTTTTCACCCACTAACGCCATGTTTTTAAGCATATGTCTAGAAATGTGCAAATTATCGTCGTATTCTCAAACCAGCGGTCCCGCGGCTGCGCTGTCGCGCCCCGACTTAATTTTGTTAAACTCATCCTTTTAATTAGAGATAAATTGGCTGAAACAATGCTTTAATTTAAATCTCTAAGGAAAATAGCATAAGATTTTTTTTTCCAAAGGTATGTGTAGATGAAAACATAACTTCCTTTACTTGTAACTAATAAGTACTACATAACTTTACATAACCCAGATCCTTAGTTTAATAAGTACACAAAAGAAATCATGATATTCAAACCATACTAAATATCTGTCACTCCCCCGTTTTAAGGTCCTAACTTGGCAGTGAACTCCAAATTATAAGCATACCTGAAACAAAACATTATAGGAGTGTAAGCTATAAAGGCTTAGTGAATGACCACATACCACACATAAAACCAATTTGAATAACCATTTTTATTTTGTTTTAATGCTATAACCCAACAGGAATTGTGAAACTCTCGCAAGCCTGGACCCGCCACAGTCCAATGAACCCACCACAGTTATTAGGGACCACCACATCCCTTTATTAGGCCCGAGTACACAAACCTTTAAGTTGGATTAACAGGACCACCACATCCCGTAGGACCCACCACAGTCCTTAACATTAGATAAAGGACTCACTAGTCCATATCATTATATAACATCGCTTAACATTTTTAATCATATGCATATGTTTCATAAATACAGCATCACTCCCATAAACATTTTCACACATGTGTTTAACTACACATTTCCATATGAAATTATAAGCATTTATATTTCATAAGGAAGGTCACTCACCTTGGATTTTGTGCTAAGATTAATACCAACTACTTCCTTGGTATGGTAGTATTAGCTGCTTCCCCACCTAACAAGTCAATGTCGTTAGTATTTGGATACACCGATTAACATCAAACCCAGTAACACATCACATAATTTGGTCAATCAGAAATAACTAAGGAGGAATTACATATGACACTTCACATTTATATAACACCCAATTAATTAGGGTTCTAACACAATTTACATAATTAAATTACGAATTTGCAAGACAAAGTTATGCCATTTTATTACAGCCTTTTCCAAATCATTTCTCAAGAAAAACAACAACACAACTTCAACTTCCTGGAATTCTCATAATTTTTGTACAACATAAATTTTCATGATATTCCACCCAATATCAGTAAACACATTTAATAACACAAATTTAATGTTTCATAATTTGTAGGGTTCATTTTCTATGTCAACCAAAACGTCAAACACTTGGTATGCATTCTTGCTCCTTTATGGCAGATTTTAAACCAAGACTTCAAACTATCACCAAGGGTTCATTCCTTGGTATTTTTACACAATTTTCGGATATGTTATACATGTATGAGTTTATTTTACTCTCCAACTTGAATCACTCAATTCTAATAAGTATTCCATGATTTATGCCATTTTTAGCATAACTAGGTCAAAATACAACATTAAGGTATAACTTAACATTTTTAAGCATACATAACCTTGACCTTGAGTATAATTCATGGAAACATATAATAAACATGTTTTAGCAGAAATATACATCATAATCATGGATTTTATAAATCAAAATGCTTTACGAAAACATGATGTAAATTTAGGACTTTAAAGTATGCATTTACGATCCTAGCTCTCGTTCTAACTTATGTTCTTAACCCATCCTTGTTCCAACACAATTCAGCAATATGGGTATCATTAAAATATATATCCAAATCAGAAATAAAAACATGCCAAGTATATAACTCATCCATGTGACAAACTTTAATAAAGATGTAATTACCTCACGAGAATTCCTCGATTTATGGTGAATTTTCAAAGAAATTCTTCCTTAACTTTGTTTTTCTCTCTCCATAAGCATATTTTTCTCAAGCTTGTAATAGGAAATGAAGAGGATGATAAGTTCTTCCTTATAAGCTTAAAAACGATTCTATGTGACCACTCTAAGTTGGTATTACGCGATTCGTTGGGCAAGGGGTCCAATAGGACAATTCCGTTAATGACAGATTTGTCCTCCCTCGTAAAATCACCATAACTCACTATTTCGGGCCCCGATTTACTCTCACTTTGTGTCTATGAGTATATAACTTAAACATATAAAAATTTCATGTTTTGGGTTTTCCCAAAATCATAAAACTAGTACACCTAATTTGGGCTCGAAAAGAAGAGTAATTATTTACTCAAAATTTCATAGCTTTCACATTTGGCGACCAAACATCGCCACTTTTGCGCCAACACTCTAGCTTACTTTTTATAAACATAATGATGCATTTAGAAACATATTTTCATGATGCATTTAACCACATAACCAATTTATAACTTATAACTCATAACTTATACTTAATCGTATAATTAACCTTACTAATCGTGTTTTAGGGCCTTACAATTCTACCCCTCTTATAAAAATTTCGTCCTCGAAATTTAACGCATAAGAAACTTACCAAACAAATGAGGATATTGCTTCTTCATGTTATCCTCCCCTTCCCAGGTGCCATACTCCACATTCTGACTTCTCCACATCACCTTAACTAGTGAAATGGTTTTACTACGTAACACTTGCTCCTTTCGATCTATAATAGCAATTGGTTCATCCACGTAGGTTAGGTCATCTTGAAGCTCTATCGGTTGTGAAGTAAACACATGTGAAGGATCAGACACATACTTACGTAACATGGATATATGAAAAACATCGTGTATCTGGGAAAATTCTGGTGGTAACGCCAATTTATAAGCTACAGCTCCAACCCGTTTCATTATCTCATAAGGGCCAATGTACCTGGGACTTAACTTTCCCTTCTTCCCGAATCTCATAACCCCTCTCCAAGGAGAAACACGTAGGAATACTCGATCACCTTCCTCAAATTTCAATTCTTTCCTTCGGTTGTCTGCATAACTTTTATGTCTGCTTTCCGCCACCTTCAAGTGATTATGGATAAGATTTATCTTTTCAGTAGTCTGCTGTACGATTTCTGTCCCAAGTAGTTTTCGTTCTCCTACTTCAGTCCAACACACTGGAGTTCTGCATTTTCTCCCATACAAAGCTTCATAAGGAGCCATCTCAATACTCGAATGGTTGCTATTATTATAAGCAAACTCTATTAGTGGCAAGTGTTCATCCCAACTCACCTTGAACTCCAACACACACATTCGTAACATGTCTTAAAATGTTTGGATTGTTCTTTCTGACTGCCCATCAGTTTGAGGATGAAAAGCTGTACTAAATTTCAATTTAGTCCCCAAAGCTTCTTGTAAACTAGGCCAAAAGTGAGAAGTAAACTTAGGATCTCGATCAGAAATAATAGAAACAGGTGCACCATGCAATCTGATAATCTCATCCACATATAATTTGGCATATCTATCCATGGAGTAAGTAGTTTTAACAGGAAGAAAATGTGCAGACTTAGTCAACCTATCAACGACAACCCAAATAGAATCAAACCCTCGTGATGATTTTGGTAAACCTATAACAAAATCTGTAGTAACATGCTCCCATTTCCACTCAGGAATAGGTAAGGGCTGTAGTAAACCACTTGGCTTCTAATGCTCCACCTTTACATGTTGGCAAACTAGACATCTAGCAACAAAATCTGCAATGCCGTGTTTCATTTCCGGCCACCAATAACATTGTTTCAAATCTCTATACAGTTTCATGCTCCCTGGATGCATAGCATATAAAGAACAGTGCGCTTCCTCTAAAATTGTTCTTCTTAAATCATGCACATTAGGTACACACAAACGGTCTCCGTACATAACAATGTCATCATCCCGAATAGAAAATTCATTTGCTTTACCCTTTTTCATATTATCTCTAACTTTCTCCAATTCTGTATCTCCTGCCCGTGCTTGTTTTATCCAGTCTATCAACGTGGGTCTAACATTTAAATGTTCCACTATTCCATAAGATTCATTCAAAGTTAATTCCACCCCCATTAAAGCTAACTCTCTCAGCAGGTCAACTCGAATACAATAAATACCAGATATTATGCCTAGAGATTTTCTACTCAAAGCATCAGCAACAACATTAGCTTTACCCGGATGGTGATGTATCGTGCAATCATAATCTTTTATAAGTTCCATCCACCTTCTTTGCCTCAAGTTTAAGTCTTTTTGTGTAAACAAGTATTTTAAGCTTTGATGGTCACTAAAAATTTCACAACTAACACCATATAAGTAGTGTCTCCAGATTTTTAATGCAAAAACTACTGCAGCCAACTCAAGATCGTGTGTAGGGTAGTTGCGTTCATGTATCTTTAACTGTCGAGAAGCAAAAGCAATTACCTTTCCATTCTGCATTAACACACAACCGAGTCCTTGATACGAGGCATCACTATAAATAACTAAACCTTATGTACCCGTTGGGATAGTCAATACTGGAGCTGATGTCAACTTACCCTTTAAATTTTCAAAGCTTTTATCACAATCGCCACTCCACACAAACTTGTTCTCCTTTCTGGTAAGCTTAGTTAATGGCAATGCAATAGAAGAAAGCCCCGATATAAACCTCCTGTAATAGCCCGCCAATCCCAGAAAGCTACGCACCTCTGTCACACTAGTTGGTCTTTCCCAATTCATTACTGCTTCAACCTTTTTGGGATCTACACAAATACCATCAGCAGAAATAACATGCCCCAAAAATACTACCTTGTCTAGCTAAAATTCACATTTAGAAAATTTAGCATACAACTGCTTCTCTCGCAAGATCTGTAAAATAATACGCAGGTGGCATTCATGCTCATCCCTACTACGAGAATATATCAAAATATCATCGATGGAGACAATAACAAAAGAATCCCATATGGGTGAAATATACGGTTCATCAAATCCATGAATACGGCCGGTGCATTTGTTAACCCAAATGGCATGACAAGAAATTCATAATGTCCATACCTGGAACGAAAAGCAGTTTTAGAAATGTCACAATCTCTTACTTTCAATTGATGATATCCGGATCTGAGATCAATCTTAGAAAACACTTTGGCTCCTTGCAACTGATCGAGCAAGTCATCAATGCGGGGTAGTGGGTATTTATTATGGATAGTCACCTTATTCAATTGACGATAATCGATGCACAGCATCATGGTTCCATCTTTCTTCTTTACAAACAATACTGGGGCTCCCCACGGTGATACACTAGGCCTTTTAAAACCACGATCTAACAAATCTTGCAACTGTATTTTTAGCTCCTTCAGTTCTGTAGGTGCCATGCGATATGGTGCAATAGATATCGATGCGGTGCCTGGTACTAACTCAATCACAAATTCTACCTCACGATCTGGTGCTAACCCTAGGAGTTCTTCTGGGAAGATATCTGCAAACTCATTAACTACTGGTATATCTGATAGTTTTTCAGCCTCTTGTCGTATGTCCACCACATGGGCAAGATAACCCTCACATCCTTTCCTTAGCAGTTCATAACATTTTGTAGCAGAAATCAAACAAGTTGGAGTGACATTTCGTTCCCCAATAAATTTAAATTCAGGTTCACCCGGTAACTGAAACACTACCTCCTTTTTAAAGCAATCCAAACATACATGATATGAAGCTAACCAATCCATACCCAGTATTACATCAAAGTCGTGCATATCGAGAGGTAATAAGTCAACTAGTAATTCTTTTTCACCCACTCGCACCACACACTCCCTATATACCCTCTCAATAAAAACCAACCCCCCTACTGGAGTAACAATAGCTAAACCAAAATCTAATGATGATAATGGTTTATTAAGATGCAACAGATAAATCAAAGACACAAAAGAATGTGTAGAACCAGGATCTATCAACACATAAGCATCTTTATCACCAATAGGAAGTGTACCTGCCACTACGTTAGGCATAGCTTGTGCATCTGGTTGCGTCAGTGTAAACACTCTACCTTGGCCTTGACTTTGCGATATACCTCCTCTACCTCCCCTGGGTACATTCTGTGTAGAACTCCTACCTCCTACTGCCACACTCCCAACTGATGTTGTAGCTCCCATCGCTGGACAATTCTTTCGTAAGTGCCCCGCTTGATGACAATGGAAACACAAAGGTGTCGTCTCAGCTATTGTACACTCTCTAGACATGTGCCCTTGACCACAAAATCTATAACAAAATATAACCCTCGGCATCAACACAGATGCATTTTCTGACCGATTCATCCCAGTCCTTCCACCTCGAGCTTGAAATCTTCCACGTGCACTTCTATTATTTATAAATTCTTGTCCCTTAGGTACTCCTCGTGCTACACTCTGAGTTGAGGTTCCCGTCTCCCATCCATATGATCTTATAACATCATGTCTAGCTTTCTTCGAGTGTTCAGCTTGCATTTCTTTCATTGAATTTTCTGACACCATGGCCCTATCAACCAAGTCCACATAATCTATGATCTTCATATTAGCAACCATGCTTTTTTTCTCTACAATCAGCCCGGTTTGAAACCGATCACATTTACTTTCTTCCGTCCTCACCAAGTCAGGTGCAAATCTTGATAAGGATATAAATAAAGCTTCATACTCTGCCACTGTTCGGTTCCCTTGTTTCAACGTGATAAATTCTTCCTCTTTCTCTTTCCTATAAAGCCTTGGGAAATATTTTTCAAAGAACACCTTCACAAACCTCTCCCATGTAATTGGTGGAGGATTTGTTGGCACTACTCCCCCAATCATAGTAAGTAATCTCTCTGTAGAATCCCACCATAACTTTGCATCATTCTCCAATCTAAAGGTTGCTAACAAAACCTTTTGTTCATCTCGCACTTCCATCACCTTGAATATTGTTTCCATTTTTCGAATCCACCCCTCTGCCATTAACGGATCCGTAGTCCCAATAAATGCAGGCGAATTTAACTTCATGAACCTCTCATGTAATTTGTCCCTATCCCCACCATGTTCTCCACCTCTTGCTTGTTCCATAAGTTGTGCCACAACACGTAATATTCTTCCCACATCATCAATAGGTTGTTGTTGCACCTCTGGTTCCTCCACTTGAATATGTCTATGTCCTTGCTGACTATTAGGAACATAAGATGCCTCACCCTCCGCTCCATCATGTGGCTCATGTGGATCCATCATTCACTGCGATATAATTCACTTAAACAAAATACAATAGCAGCAATTTAATATTAACATTGTTAGTCAAAATCCAGGTGCATAACAAACTCACTTTCTAGTGTCCACTGCCAATCTAGACCCCACACCTTATCCAGAACCTAATGACCATGCTCTGATACCAAGTTGTCGTGCCCCGACTTAATTATGTTAAACTCATCCTTTTAATTAGAGATAAATTGGCTTAAACAATGCTTTAATTTAAATCTCTAAGGAAAATAGCATAAGATTTTTTTTTCCAAAGGTATGTGTAGATGAAACCATAACTGCCTTTACTTGTAACTAATAAGTACTACATAACTTTACATAACCCAGATCCTTAGTTTAATAATTACACAAAATAAATCCTGATATTCAAACCATACTAAATATCTGTCACTCCCCCGTTTTAAGGTCCTAACTTGGCAGTGAACTCCAAATTATAAGCATACCTGAAACAAAACATTATAGGAGTGTAAGCTATAAAGGCTTAGTGAATGACCACATACCACACATAAAACCAATTTGAATAACCATTTTTATTTTGTTTTAATGCTATAACCCAACAAGAATTGTGAAACTCTCGCAAGCCTGGACCCGCCACAGTCCAATTAACCCACTACAGTTATTAGGGACCACCACATCCCTTTATTAGGCCCGAGTACACAAACCTTTAAGTTGGATTAACAGGACCACCACATCCCGTAGGACCCACCACATTCCTTAACATTAGATAAAGGACTCACTAGTCCATATCATTATATAACATCGCTTAACATTTTTAATCATAGTCATATGTTTCATAAATACAACATCACTCCCATAAACATTTTCACACACGTGTTTAACTACACATTTCCATATGAAATTATAAGCATTTATATTTCATAAGTAAGGTCACTCACCTTGGATTTTGTGCTAAGATTAATACCAACTACTTCCTTGGTATGGTAGTATTAGCTGCTTCCCCACCTAACAAGTCAATGTCGTTAGTATTTGAATACACCGATTAACATCAAACCCAGTAACACATCACATAATTTGGTCAATCAGAAATAACTAAGGAGGAATTACATATGACACTTCACATTTATATAACACCCAATTAATTAGGGTTCTAACACAATTTACAGAATTAAATTACGAATTTGCAAGACAAAGTTATGCCCATTTTATTACCGCCTTTTCCAAATCATTTCTCAAGAAAAACAACAACACACTTTCAACTTCCTGGAATACTCATAATTTTTGTACAACATAACTTTTCATGATATTCCACCCAATATCAGTAAACACATTGAATAACACAAATTTAATGTTTCATAATTTGTAGGGCTCATTTTCTATGTCAACCAAAACGTCAAACACTTGGTATGCATTATTGCTCCTTTAGGGCAGATTTTAAACCAAGACTTTAAACTATCACCAAGGGTTCATTCCTTGGTATTTTTACACAATTTTCGGATATGTTATACATGTATGAGTTTATTTTACTCTCCAACTTGAATCACTCAATTCCAATAAGTATTCAATGATTTATGCCATTTTTAGCATAACTAGGTCAAAATACAACATTAAGGTATAACTTAACATTTTTAAGCATACATAACCTTGACCTTGAGTATAATTCATGGAAACATATAATAAACATGTTTTAGCAGAAATATACATCATAATCATGGATTTTCTAAATCAAAATGCTTTACGAAAACATGATGTAAATTTAGGACTTTAAAGTATGCATTTACGATCCTAGCTCTCGTTCTAACTTATGTTCTTAACCCATCCTTGTTCCAACACAATTCAGCAATATGGGTATCATTAAAATATATATCCAAATCAGAAATAAAAACATGCCAAGTATATAACTCATCCATGTGACAAACTTTAATAAAGATGTAATTACCTCACGAGAATTCCTCGATTTATGGTGAATTTTCAAAGAAATTCTTCCTTAACTTTGTTTTTCTCTCTCCATAAGCATATTTTTCTCAAGCTTGTAATAGGAAATGAAGAGGATGATAAGTTCTTCCTTATAAGCTTAAAAACGATTCTATGTGACCACTCTAAGTTGGTATTACGCGATTCGTTGGGCAAGGGGTCCAATAGGACAATTCCGTTAATGACAGATTTGTCCTCCCTCGTAAAATCACCATAACTCACTATTTCGGGCCCCGATTTACTCTCACTTTGTGTCTATGAGTATATAACTTAAACATATAAAAATTTCATGTTTTGGGTTTTCCCAAAATCATAAAACTAGTACACCTAATTTGGGCTCGAAAAGAAGAGTAATTATTTACTCAAAATTTCATAGCTTTCACATTTGGCGACCAAACATCGCCAGTTTCGCAACAACACTCTAGCTTACTTTTTATAAACATAATGATGCATTTAGAAACATATTTTCATGATGCATTTAACCACATAACCAATTTATAACTTATAACTCATAACTTATACTTAATCGTATAATTAACCTTACTAATCGTGTTTTAGGGCCTTACATGCGCGGTCAGTTCCTACGACTCACCTTGGTCCCGTGGGAGGTGTCGGTTCCACCCACGAAGCCGTTCGAGGATGTTTAGGGTTTCCCCCCATTAACGCCATGTTTTGCGTAAGTCTAAAAATATTCAAATTATCATCGTATCCTAAAAGCGAGAGTCCCGTGACTGCACAGTCAGTTCCTACGGGGGCTGTTTTGGGTTTTCACACTCTAAATCCATGTTCTTAATCCTTAGTCTAGAAATATGGAAATGATGATCGTATTATCGAACCGGGAGTCTCTGGGCTGCGCGGTCAGTTCCTACGAGTTACATTGGTCCCGTGGGAGGTGTTGTTGCCTCCCACAGGGCCGTTCGGGGTCTGTTTTGGGTTTTCACCCTCTAATGCCATGTTTTTAAGCCTATGTCTAGAAACATGCATATTATCGTTGTATTCTCAAATCGGTAGTCTCACCGTCGTATTCTCAAATCGGGATTCACGCGACTATGCGGTCAATTCTTACTAGTTACATTGGTCCCGTGGGAGGCGTTGGTGCCTCCCACGGGGCCGTTTGGGGGCGATTTCGGGTTTTCACCCTCTAACACCATATTTTTAAGCCTAAGTCTAGAAATTTGCAAATTATCATCGTATTATTAAACTGGGAGTCCTGCAGCTGCGCGGTCAGGTCCTACGAGTTACATTGGTTCCGTCCGGGGGTTGTTTCAGGTTTTCACCCACTAACGCCATGTTTTGCTAAAGTTTAGAAATATGAAAATTATCATCGTATTATCAAATCGGGAGTCCTGTGGCTGCGCGGTCAGTTCCTACCCACGGGGCCGTTCGGGGGCTATTTTTGGTTTACACCCTCTAACACCATTTTATTAAGCATAAGTCTAGAAATATACAAATTATCGTTGTATTCTCAAACTTGGAGTTCCGTGGATGCGCGATCATTTCCTACGAGTCACATTAGTCCCGTGGGAGGTGTTGGTGCCTCCCATGGGGCCATTCGGGGGATGTTCTAGGTTTTCACCCAATAACGCCATGTTTTTAAGCCTAAGTCTATAAATATGCAAATTATCGTTATATTCTCAAACCGGGAGTCCCGCGGTTGCGTGGTCTGTTCCTATGAGTAACACTGGTCCCGTGGGAGGTGTTGGTGCCACCCACAGGGCCGTTCGGGGGCCTTTTGAGTTTTTCCTAGTAACACCATGTTTTCCCTAAGTCGAGAAATATGCAAATTATCGTCGTATTCTCAAACCGGGAGTCCCTAGGGAGCACGATCAGTCCTTACGAGTCACCTTGGTCCCGTGGGAGGTGTTGGTATCACCCACAGGGCCCTTCGCGGGTTGTTTCGAGTTTTCACCCACTAACGCCAATGTTTTAAGCATAAGTCTAGAAATATGCAAATTACCGTCGTATTCTCAAATCGGGAGTCCTGTGGCTGCATGGTCAGTAACATTAGTCTCGTGGGAGGTCTTGGTGCGTCCCACGGGTCCCCTCGGTGGCTGTTTCGGGTTTTCACCCACTAACGCCATATTTTTATGCCAAAGACTAGAAATATGCATATTACCATCGTATTCTCAAATTGGGAGTCTCATGGCTGCCCGATCAGTTCCTACGAGTTACATTGGTCCTGTAGGAGGTGTTGGGGCCTCCCACGGGGCCCTTATGGAGCAGTTTCGGGATTTCACCCACTAACGCCATGTTTTTAAGACTAAGTCTAGAAATATATAAATGATCAATGTATTCTCAAATCGGGAGTCCCGTGACTGTGCGGTCATTTCCTACGAGTGATATTGGTTCCGTAGGAGGTGTTGGTGCCACTCACGGGGCCTTTTGGGGGATGTTTCGAGCTTTCACCCACTAAAGCCATGTATTTAAGCCTAAGTCTAAAAATATACAAATTACCGTCGTATTCTCAAACTGGGAGTCCCAGGGCTGCGCGGTCAGTTGCTACGAGTGACATTGGTCCGGTGGGAGGTGTTGGTGCCTCCCACGGGGCCGTTCGGGGGCTGTTTCGGGTTTGCACCCACTAACGCCATGTTTTTAAGTATGAGTCTAGAAATATGCAAATTATCGTTGTATTCTCAAATCGAGAGTCCCGTGGCTGCGCGATCAGTTCCTAGGAGTCACATTGGTCTCGTGGGAGGTGTTGGTGCCACCCACGGGGCTGTTCGATGGCTGTTTCGGGTTTTCCCCCACTAACGCCATGTTTTACCTAAGTGAAAAAATATGTAAATTATCATCGTATTCTAAAACCGAGAGTTCCGTGGCTGCGCGGTCAATTCCTACGAGTTACATTGGTCCCGTGGGTGGTGTTGGTGCCTCCCACGAGGCCATTCGGGGGCTATTTTGGGTTTTCACCCTCTAAAACCATGTTTTTAAGCCTAAGTCTAGAAATATACAAATGATAACCATATCCTCAAACTGGGAGTCCCCGGGCTACGCGGTCAGTTCCTACGAGTTACATTGGTCTCATGGGAGGTGTTGGTCCCTCCCATAGGGCCGTTCGGGGGCTGTTTTTGGTTTTCGCCCTCTAACGCCGTGTTTTAAAGCCTAAGTCTAGAAACATGCAAATTATAGTCACATTCTCATATCGGGAGACCCACCGTCGTATTCTCAAACTGAGAGTCCCACGGCTGCGCGATCAGTTCTTACGAGTTATATTAGTCCCGTGGGAGGTGTTGGTGCCTCCCACAGGGCCGTTCGGGGGCTGTTTTGGGTTTTCACCCTCTAACGCCTGGTTTTAAAGCCTAAGTCTAGAAATGTGCAAAATATCATCGTATTCTCAAACGGAGAGTCCCGTGGCTGCGCGATCAGTTCCTACGAGACACATTAGTCCGGTGGGAGGTGTTGGTGCCTCCAACGGGGCCGTTCGGTGGATGTTTCGAGTTTTCACCCTCTAACGCCATGTTTTTAAGCCTATGTCTAAAAATATGCAAATTACCGTCATATTCTCAAATCGGGAATCACACGGCTGCGTGGTCTGTTCCTACTAGTTGCATTCGTCCCGTGGGAGGTATTGTGCCACCCACGGGGCCGTTGGGGGTTGTTTTGAGATTTGCCCCACTAACGCCTTGTTTTGCCAAAGTCTAGAAATATACAAATTATCATCATATTCTAAAACCGGTAGTCCCGTGGCTACGTGACCAGTTTCTATCAGTCACGTTGGTCCCGTGGGAGGTGTTGGTGCCCCCCACGGGGCCGTTCGAGTGCTGTTTCGAGTTTTCTCCCACTAACGCCATATTTTGCCTAAGTCTATAAATATAAAAATTATCGTTGTATTCTCAAACCGGGAGTCTTGTGGTTATGCAGTCAGTTCCTATGAGTCACATTGGTCCAGTGGGAGGTGTTGGTGCCTCCCACAGGGCCGTTCGGGGGCTGTTTTGGGTTTTCACCCACTAACGCCATGTTTTTAAGCCTAAGTCTAGACACACGCAAATTATCATCGGATTCTCAAATCGGGAGTCTCGTGGTTGCGCCGTCATTTCTTACGAGTCACATTGGCCCCATGGGAGGTGTTGGTGCACCCACAGGGCTGTTCGGGGGATGTTTCGAGTTTTCCCCCACTAACGTCAAGTTTTTAAGCCTAAGTTTAGAAATATGCAAATTACCATCGTATTCTCAAACTAGGAGTCCTGTGGCTGCGCGGTTTGTTCCTATGAGTTACATTGGTCCCATGGGAGGTATTGGTGCCACCCACGGGGTCGTTTGGCGGTTGTTTCGAGTTTTCCCCCACTAACGCCATGGTTTGCCAAAGTCTAGCAATATGCAAATTTTCGTCGTATTCCCAAACCGGGAGTTTCGTGGCTCCGTGATCAGTTTCTACGAGTCACATTAGTCCCGGGGGAGGTGTTGGTGCCCCGCACCGGGCTGTTCGGGTGCTGTTTCGGGTTTCTCCCAATAACTCCATGTTTTGCCTAAGTCTATAAGTATGCAAATTATCGTTGTATTCTCAAACCGGGAGTCCCGGGGCTACGCGGTTAGTTCCTACGAGTCATATTGGTTTAGTGGGAGGTGTTGGTGCCACCCACAGGGCCGTTCGGGGGCTGTTTTTGGTTTTCACCCTCTAACGCCATGTTTTAAGCCTAAGACTAGAATTATGCAAATTATCATCGAATTCTCAAATTGGGAGTCCCGCAGCTAGGCGGTCAGGTCCTACGAGTCGTATTGGTGTCTTGGAGAGGTTGGTGCCACCCACATGGTCGTTCGGGGGATGTTTCGGGTTTTCCCCCACTAACCCCATGTTTTTCCTAAGTCCACAAATAAGCAAATTATCGTCGTATTCTTAAACCGGGAGTCCCGTGGCTGCGCAGTCAGTTCCAACAAGTTATATTGGTCCTGTGGGTGGTGTTGGTGCCTCCCACGGGGTTATTCCGGGGCAATTTTGGGTTTTCACCCTCTAATGCCATGTTTTTAAGCCTAAGTCTAAAAATATGGAAATGATTATCGTATTCTCGAACCGGGAGTCTCGGGGCTACGCGATCAGTTCCTACGAGTTACATTGGTCCCATGGGAGGTGTTGGTGCCTCCCACAGGACCGTTCAGGGGCTGTTTTGGGTTTTCACCCTCTAATGCCATGGTTTTAGGCCTAAGCCTAGAAACATGCATATTATCGTCGTATTCTCAAACCGGGAGTCCCGCGCCTGCGCGGTCAGTTCGTACAAGTTACAATGGTCCTGTGGGAGGTGTTGGTGCCTCCCACGGGGCCGTTTGGGGGCTTTTTCGGTTTTCACCCTCTAACACCATATTTTTAAGAATAAGTCTAGAAATATGAAAATTATCATCGTATTCTTAAACCGAGAGTCCCGTAGCTGCGCGGTCAGTTCCTACGAGTCACATTGGTTTCGTGGGAGGTGTTGGTGCCACTCACGGGTCCGTCCGGGGGCTGTTTAAGGTTTTCACCCAGTAATGCCATGTTTTACTAAAGTCTAGAAATATGAAAATTAGCATCGTATTATCAAACCGGGAGTCCTGTGGCTGCGCGGTCAGTTCCTACCCACGGGGCCGTTCGGGGGCGGTTTTGGGTTTTCACACTCTAACGCCATGTTTTTAAGCCTAAGTCTAGAAATATAAAAATTATCACGGTATTCTCAAACAGGTAGTCTCGTGGCTGTGCGATCAGTTCCTACGAGTGACAATAGTCCCGTGGGAGGTGTTGGTGCCTCCCACGGGGCCGTTCGGGGGATGTTCTGGGTTTTCACCCGCTAACGCCATGTTTTTAAGCCTAAGTCTTGAAATATGCAAATTATCATCATATTATCAAACCGTGAGTCCCGATGTTGTGTGCTCAGTTCCTATGAGTAAGATTGGTCCCGTAGGAGGTGTTGGTGCCACCCACAGGGCCGTTCGGGGGCTGTTTTGGGTTTTCCCCAGTAACGCCATGTATTCCATAAGTCTAGAAATATGAAAATTATCGTCGTATTCTCAAACTAGGAGTCCATAGGCAGCGCGATCATTTCTTACGAGTCACATTGGTCCCGTGGGAGGTGTTGGTATCACCCACAGGGCCCTTCGGGGGTTGTTTCGAGATTTCACCCACTAACGCTAATGTTTTAAGCCAAAGTCTAGAAATATGAAAATTACCGTCGTATTCTCAAACCGGGACTCCCGTGGTTTCTCGGTTAGTTCCTATTAGTTACATTAGTCTCGTGGGAGGTCTTGGTGCCTCCCACGGGTCCCTTCGGGGCTGTTTCGGGTTTTCAACCACTAACGCCATGTTTTTACGCCGAAGTCTAGAAATATGCAAATTACCATCGTATTCTCAAACCGAGAGTCTCGTGGTTGCCCGGTCAGTTCCTACGAGTTACATTGGTCCCGTAAGAGGAGTTGGTGCCTCCTACGGGGCCCTTCGGGAGCTGTTTCGGGCTTTCACCGACTAACGCCATGTTTTTAAGACTAAGTCTAGAAATATACAAATTATCAACGTATTCTCAAATCGGGAGTCCCGTGATGGTGCGGTCATTTCCAACGAGTGATATTGGTCCCGTAGGAGGTGTTGGTGCCACTCACGGGGCCTTTTGGGGGCTGTTTCGGGCTTTCACCCACTAAAGCCATGTTTTTAAGCCTAAGTCTAGAAATATGCAAATTACCATCGTATTCTCAAATCGGGAATCCCATGACTGCGTGGTTTGTTCCTACGAGTTACATTCGTCCCGTTGGAGGTATTGGTGCCACCCACATGGCCGTTCGGGGGTTGTTTCGGGTTTTCCCCCACTAACGCCATGTTTTACCTAAGTGAAAACTATGTAAATTATCATCGTATTCTAAAACTGAGAGTCTCGTGGTTGCGCGGTCAATTCCGACGAGTTACATTGGTTCCGTGGGTGGTGTTGGTGCATCCCACGAGGCCATTCGGGGGGCTGTTTTGGGTTTCACCCTCTAAAATCATGTTTTTAAGCCTAAGTCTAGAAATATACAAATGATCATCATATCCTCAAACTGGGAGTCCCGAGGCTGCGCGGTCAGTTCCAACGAGTTACATTGGTCTCTTGGGAGTTGTTGGTCCCTCCCATTGGGGCGTTCAGGGGTTGTTTTGGGTTTTCGCCCTCTAACGCCATGTTTTAAAGCCCAAGTCTAGAAACATGCAAATTATCTTCATATTCTCAAATCGGGAGACCCGCCATCGTATTCTCAAACCGAGAGTCCCGCGGCTGCGCGATCAGTTCTTACGAGTTACATTGGTCCCGTGGGAGGTGTCCGTACCTCCCACGGGGCCGTTTGGGGGTTGTTTTGGGTTTTCACCCTCTAACACCATGTTTTTAAGCTTAAGTCTAGAAATATGCAAATTATCATCGTATTCTCAAACCGGGCGTCCCGCAGCTGCGCGGTCAGTTCCTACGTGTCACATTGGTTCCGTGAGAGGTGTTGGTGCCACCACTAGTCCGTTCGGGGGCTGTTTCAGGTTTTCACCCACTAACGCCATGTTTTGACAAAGTCTAAAAATATGAAAATTATCATCGTATAATCAAACTGGGAGTCCCGTGGCTGGGCGGTTTATTCCTATAAGTTACATTGGTCCCGTGGGAGGTGTTGGTGACTCCCACGGGGCCGTTCGGGGGTGGTTTTGAGTTTTCACCCTCTAACGCCATGTTTTGAAGCCTAAGTTTAGAAATATGAAAAAAATCGTCGTATTCTCAAATCGGGAGTCCCGTGGCTTCGCGATCAATTCCTACGAGCCACATTAGCCCCGTGGGAGGTGTTGGTGCCTCCAACGGGGCCGTTCGGTGGATGTTTCGTGTTTTCACCCTCTAACGCCATGTTTTTAAGCTTAAGTCTGGAAATATGAAAATTATCGTCGTATTCTCAAACCGGGAGTCCCGCAGCTGCGCGGTCAGTTCCTACGAGTCACATTGGTTCCGTGGGATGTGTTGGTGCCACCCACGAGGCCGTTCGGATGATGTTTAGAGTTTCCCCCACTAACGCCATGTTTTGCCAAAGGCTAAAAATATACAAACTATCGTCGAATTCTTAAACCGAGAGTCCCATGGCTGCGCGATCAATTTCTATGAGTCACGTTGGTCCCATGGGAGGTGTTGGTGCCCCCCACGGGGCCGTTCGAGTGTTGTTTCGAGTTTTCCCCCACTAACGCCATGTTTTGCCTAAGTCTATAAATATGCAAATTATCTTTTTATTTTCAAACCGGGAGTCCTGGGGCTACGCGGTCCGTTCCTACGAGTCACATTGGTCCAGTGGGAGGTGTTGGTGCCTCCCACAGGGCCGTTCGGGGGCTATGTTGGGTTCTCACCCTTTAACGCCATGTTTTTAAGCCTAAGTCTAGAAACATGTAAATTATCATCGTATTCTCAAATCGGGAGTCCCGCGGCTGCGCAGTCAGATCCTATGAGTCACATTGGTGTCATTGGAGGTGTTGGTGCCACCCACAGGGCCGTTCGGGGGATGTTTCGGGTTTTCCCCCTAATGCCATCCTTTTCCTAAGTCCAAATATGTGCATATTATCATCGTATTCTCAAACCGGGAGTCCCGTGGCTGCGCGGTCAGTTCCTTCGAGTTACATTAGTCCCGTGGGTGGTGTTGGTGCCTCCTACGGGGCCATTCAGGGGCTGTTTTGGGTTTTCACCCTCTAACGTCATATTTTTAAGCCTAAGTCTAGAAATATGCAAATTATCATCGTATTATCAAACCGGGAGTCCTGGGGCTGCGCGGTCAGTTCCTACGAGTTACATTAGTTTCGTGGGAGGTGTTGGCGCCACTCACGGGTCCGTCCGGGGGCTTTTTCAGGTTTTCACCCACTAATGCCATGTTTTACTAAAGTCTAGAAATATGAAAATTATCATCGTATTATCAAACCAGGAGTCCTGTGGCTGCGCGATCAGTTCCTACCCACGGGGCCGTTCGGGGGCGGTTTTGGGTTTTCACACTCTAACGCCATGTTTTTAAGCCTAAGTCTAGAAATATAAAAATTATCGCGGTATTCTCAAACAGGTAGTCCCGTGACTATGCGATCAGTTCCTACGAGTCACAATAGTCCCGTGGGTGGTGTTGGTGCCTCCCACGGGGCCGTTCGGGGGATGTTCTGGGTTTTCACCCGCTAACGCCATGTTTTTAAGCCTAAGTCTTGAAATATGCAAATTATCATCATATTCTCAAACCGTGAGTCCCGCTGTTGCGTGCTCAGTTCCTATGAGTAAGATTGGTCCCGTGGGAGGTGTTGGTGCCACCCACAGGGCCGTTCGGGGGCTGTTTCGGGTTTTCCCCAGTAACGCCATGTATTCCATAAGTCTAGAAATATGCAAATTATCGTTGTATTCTCAAACTAGGAGTCCATAGGCAGCGCGATCATTTATTACGAGTCACATTGGTCCCGTGGGAGGTGTTGGTATCACCCATAGGGCCCTTCGGGGGTTGTTTCGAGATTTCACCCACTAACGCTAATGTTTTAAGCCAAAGTCTAGAAATATGAAAATTACCGTCGTATTCTCAAACCGGGACTCCCGTGGTTGCTCGGTTAGTTCCTACGAGTTACATTAGTCTCGTGGGAGGTCTTGGTGCCTCCCACTGGTCCCTTCGGGGCTATTTCGGGTTTTCACCCACTAACGCCATGTTTTTACGCCGAAGTCTAGAAATATGCAAATTACCATCGTATTCTTAAACCGAGAGTCTCGTGGCTGCCCGGTCAGTTCTTACGAGTTACATTGGTTCCGTAGGAGGTGTTGGTGCCTCCTACGGGGCCCTTCGGGAGCTGTTTCGGGCTTTCACCGACTAACGCCATGTTTTTAAGATTAAGTCTAGAAATATACAAATTATCAACGTATTCTCAAATCGGGAGTCCCGTGATGGTGCGGTCATTTCCTACGAGTGATATTGGTCCCGTAGGAGGTGTTGGTGCCACTCACGGGGCCTTTTGGGGGATGTTTTGGGCTTTCACCCACTAAAGCCATGTTTTTAAGCCTAAGTTTAGAAATATGCAAATTACCATCGTATTCTCAAACCGGGAATCCCATGACTGCGTGGTTTGTTCCTACGAGTTACATTCGTCCCGTGGGAGGTATTGGTGCCACCCACAGGGCCGTTCGGGGGTTGTTTCGGGTTTTCCCCCACTAACGCCATGTTTTACCTAAGTGAAAACTATGTAAATTATCATCGTATTCTAAAACTGAGAGTCTCGTGGTTGCGCGGTCAATTCCGACGAGTTACATTGGTTCCGTGGGTGGTGTTGGTGCATCCCACGAGGCCATTCGGGGGCTGTTTTGGGTTTCACCCTCTAAAATCATGTTTTTAAGCCTAAGTCTAGAAATATACAAATGATCATCATATCCTCAAACTGGGAGTCCCGAGGCTGCGCGGTCAGTTCCAACGAGTTACATTGGTCTCTTGGGAGTTGTTGGTCCCTCCCACTGGGGCGTTCAGGGGTTGTTTTGGGTTTTCGCCCTCTAACGCCATGTTTTAAAGCCCAAGTCTAGAAACATGCAAATTATCTTCATATTCTCAAATCGGGAGACCCGCCGTCGTATTCTCAAACCGAGAGTCCCGCGGCTGCGCGATCAGTTCTTACGAGTTACATTGGTCCCGTGGGAGGTGCCCGTACCTCCCACGGGGACGTTTGGTGGTTGTTTTGGGTTTTCACCCTCTAACACCATGTTTTTAAGCTTAAGTCTAGAAATATGCAAACTATCATCGTATTCTCAAACCGGGCGTCCCGCAGCTGCGCGGTTAGTTCCTACGTGTCACATTGGTTCCGTGAGAGGTGTTGGTGCCACCATTAGTCCGTTCGGGTGCTGTTTCAGGTTTTCACCCACTAACGCCATGTTTTGACAAAGTCTAAAAATATGAAAATTATCGTCGTATTATCAAACTGGGAGTCCCGTGGCTGGGCGGTCTATTCCTATATGTTACATTGGTCCCGTGGGAGGTGTTGGTGCCTCCCACGGGGCCGTTCGGGGGTGGTTTTGAGTTTTCACCCTCTAACGCCATGTTTTGAAGCCTAAGTTTAGAAATATGAAAAAAATCGTCGTATTCTCAAACCGGGAGTCCTGTGGCTTCGCGATCAATCCCTACGAGCCACATTAGCCCCGTGGGAGGTGTTGGTGCATCCAATGGGGCCGTTCGGTGGATGTTTCGTGTTTTCAACCTCTAACGCCATGTTTTTAAGCTTAAGTCTGGAAATATGAAAATTATCGTCGTATTCTCAAACCGGGAGTCCCGCAGCTGCGCGGTCAGTTCCTACGAGTCACATTGGTTCCGTGGGATGTGTTGGTGCCACCCACGGGGGCGTTCGGAGTATGTTTCGAGTTTCCCCCCACTAACGCCATGTTTTGCCAAAGGCTAAAAATATACAAACTATCGTCGAATTCTTAAACCGAGAGTCCCATGGCTGCGCGATCAATTTCTTTGAGTCACGTTGGTCCCGTGGGAGGTGTTGGTACCCCCCACGGGGCCGTTTGAGTGTTGTTTCGAGTTTTCCCCCACTAACGCCATGTTTTTCCTAAGTCTATAAATATGCAATTATCTTTTTATTTTCAAACCGGGAGTCCTGGGGCTACGCGGTACGTTCCTACGAGTCACATTGGTCCACTAGGAGGTGTTGGTGCCTCCCACAGGGCCGTTCGGGGGCTATGTTGGGTTTTCACCCTTTAGCGCGATGTTTTTAAGCCTAAGTCTAGAAACATGTAAATTATCGTCGTATTCTCAAATCGGGAGTCCCGCGGCTGCACAGTCAGATCCTATGAGTCACATTGGTGTCATTGGAGGTGTTGGTGCCACCCACAGGGCCGTTCGGTGGGTGTTTCGGGTTTTCCCCCTAATGCCATGCTTTTCCTAAGTCCAAATATGTGCATATTATCATCGTATTCTCAAACTGGGAGTCTCGTGGCTGCGCGGTCAGTTCCTTCGAGTTACATTAGTCCCGTGGGTGGTGTTGGTGCCTCCTTCGGGGCCATTCAGGGGCTGTTTTGGGTTTTCACCCTCTAACATCATGGTTTTAAACCTAAGTCTAGAAATATGCAAATTATCATCGTATTCTCAAACCGGGAGTCCCGGGGCTGTGCGGTCAGTTCCTGCGACTTACATTGGTCCGGTGGGAGGTGTTGGTGCCTCCCACGGGGCCGTTTCGAGTTTTCTCCCACTAACGCCATGTATTTAAGCCTAAGTCTAGAAATATACAAATTACCATCGTATTCTCAAATTGGGAGTCCCGGGGCTACGCGGTCAGTTTCTACTAGTGACATTGGCCCCGTGGGAGGTGTTGGTGCCTCCCACAGAGCCGTTCGGGGGCTGTTACGAGTTTTCACCCATTAACGCCATGTTTTTAAGCTAAAGTCTTGAAATATGCAAATTATAGTCGTATTCTCAAATCGGGAGTCCCGCGGCTGCGTGGTCTGTTCCTACGAGTCACATTGGTCCCGTGGGAGGTGTTGGTGCCACCCACAGGGCCGTTCGAGGGCTATTTCGGGTTTTCCACCACTAACGCCACATTTTACCTAAGTCTAAAAATATGTAAATTATCATCGTATTCTCAAACCGAGAGTCTCGTGGCTGTGCGGTCAGTTCCTACGAGTTATATTGTTCCCGTGGGTGGTGTCGGTGCCTCCCACAGGGCCATTGGGGAGTTATTTTCGGTTTTCACCCTCTAAAACAATGTTTTTAAGCCTAAGCCTAGAAATATACAAATGATCATCGTATCCGCAAACTGGGAGTCCCAGGGCTGCGCGGTCAGTTCCAACGAGTTACATTGGTCTCATGGGAGGTGTTGGTCCCTCCCACTAGGCCATTCGGGGGCTATTTTGGGTTTTCGCCCTCTAACGCCATGTTTTAACGCGTAAGTCTAGAAACATGAAAATTATCGTCGTATTCTCAAATTGGGATACCCGCAGTCGTATTTTCAAATCCAGAGCTCCACGCCTGCACGGTCAGTTCTTACGAGTTAGATTTGTCCTGTGGGAGGTGTTGCTGCCTCCCACGGGGCCGTTTGGGAGTTGTTTTGGGCTTTTCACCCTCTAACACCATGTTTTTAAGCCTAAGTCTAGAAAGATGCAAATTATTATCGTATTATCAAACCGGGAGTCCCACAGCTGCGCGGTCAGTTCCTCCGAGTCACATTGGTTCCATGGGAGGTGTTGGTGCCGCCTACAGGTCCGTTCGGGGGCTGTTTCAAGTTTTCAACCACTAACGCCATGTTTTGCCAAAGTCTAGAAATATGAAAATTATCGTCGTATTATCAAACCGGGAGTCCCGTGGCCGCGCGATCAGTTCCTATGAGTTACAATTGTCCCATGGGAGGTGTTGATGCCTCCCACGGGGCCCTTTGGGGGCTGTTTTGGGTTTTCACCCTCTAACGCGATGTTTTTAAGCCTAAGTCTAGAAATATGCAAAATATCATAGTACGCTCAAGCCGGGAGTCCCTTGGCTGCGCGATCAGTTCCTACGAGTCACATTAGTCCCGTGGGAGGTGTTGGTGCCTCCAACGGGGCCGTTCGGGGGCTCATTCGAGTTTTCACCCTATAACGCCATATTTTTAAGACTAAGTCTAGAAATATGCAAATTACCGTGGTATTCTCAAACCGGGAATCCCACGGCTGCGTGGTCTGTTCCTACGAGTTACATTGGTCCCATGGGAGGTATTGGTGCCACCCACGGGGCCGTTCGGGGGTTGTTTCAAGTTTTTCCCCACTAACGCCATGTTTTGCCAAAGTCTAGAAATATACAAATTATCATCGTATTCTTAAACCATGAGTCCCATGGTTGCGTGATCGGTTTTTATGAGTCACATTGGTCCCGTGGGAGGTATTTTTGCCACCCACGGGGCCGTTCGGGTGTTGTTTCGAGTTTTCCCTCACTAACGCCATGTTTTGCCAAAGTCTAGAAATATATAAATTATCGTCGTATTCTCAAACCGGGAGTCCCATGGCTGCGTGATCAATTTCTATGAGTCACATTGGTCCCGTCGGAGGTATTGGGGCCACCCACGAGGCCGTTCGTGGGTAGTTTCGAGTTTTCCCCCACTAACGCCATGTTTTACCAAAGTCTAGAAATATAAAAATTATCATTGTATTCTCAAACCGGGAGTCCCATGGCTGCGTGATCAGTTTCTATTTGTCACATTGGTCCCGTGGAAGGTGTTGGTGCCCCCTACGGGGCCGTTCGGGTGCTGTTTTGGGTTTTTCCCCTCTAACGCCATGTTTTGCCTAAGTCTATAAATATGTAAATTATCATTGTATTCTCAAACCGGGAGTCTTGTGTCTACGTGGTCAGTTCCTACGGGTCACATTGGTCCCGTGGGAGGTGTTGGTGCCACCCACATTGCCGTTCGGGGGCTGTTTCGGGTTTTCCCCCACTAACGCCATGTTTTTAAGCCTAAGTCTAGAAATATGGAAATTACCGTTGTATTCTCAAACCGGGTGTCCCATGGCTGCGTGGTCTGTTCCTACGAGTTACATTGGTCCCATGGGAGGCATTGGTGCCACCCACGGGGCCGTTCAGCGGTTGTTTCGAGTTTTCCTCCACTAACACCATGTTTTTGCGAAAGTCTTGAAATATGTAAATTATCATTGTATTCCCAAATCGGGAGTTCCGTGGCTGCGTGATCAGTTTCTACGAGTCACATTGGTCCCGTGGGAGGTGTTGGTGCCCCCATCGAGCCAATCAGGTGTTGTTTTGGGTTTTCCCCCACTAACGCCATGTTTTGCTTAAGTCTATAAATATGCGAATTATCGTTGTATTCTCAAACCAGGAGTACTGGGGCTACGCGGTCAGTTCCTACGAGTCACATTGGTCCAGTGGGAGGTGTTGGTGCCTCCCACACGGCCGTTCGGGGGCTATTTTGGTTTTTCACCCTCTAACGCCATATTTTTAAGCCTAAGTCTAGAAACAAGAAAATTATCATCGTATTCTGAAATCGAGAGTCCCGCGGCTGCGCGGTCAGTTCCTACGAGTCACATTGGTGCCGTGGGAGCTGTTGGTGCCACCCACAGGGCCGTTCTAGGGATGTTTCTCGTTTTGCCCACTAACGCCATGCTTTTCCTAAGTCTAGAAATATGTAAATTATCGTCGTATTCTTAAACCGGGAGTCCCGTGGCTGCGCGGTCAGATCCTTCGAGTTACATTGGTCCCATGGGTGGTGTTGGTGCCTCCCATGGGGCCATTCGGGGGTGTTTTGGGGTTTCACCTTCTAACGTCATGTTTTTAAGACTAAGTCTAGAAATATGAGAATTATCATCGTATTCTCAAACCGGGAGTCCCGGGGATGCGCGGTCAGTTCCTGCGAGTTACATTGATCCCGTGGGTGGTCTTGGTGCCTCCCACGGGGCCGTTCGGGGGCAGTTTTTGGTTTTCACATCTACCTCCATGTTTTTCAGCCTAAGTCTAGAAATATGCAAATTATCGTCATATTCTCAATCCGGGAGTCCTGTGACTGCGCAGTCAGTTCTTACGAGTCACATTGGTCCCGTGGGAGGTGTTGGTGCCGCCCACAGGGCCGTTCGGCGGATGTTTCGAGTTTTCCCCCACTAACGCCTATTTATTCCTATGTCTAGAAATATGCAAATTTTCATCATATTCTTAAACCGGGAGTTCCGTGGCTATGCGGTCTATTCCTTCGAGTTACATCGGTCTCGTGGGTGTTGTTGGTGCCTTCCACGGGGCCATTCGGTAGGCTATTTTGGGTTTTCACCCTCTAACATCATGTTTTTAAGCCTAAGTCTAAAAATATGCAAATTATCATTATATTCTCAAACCGAGAGTCCCGGGGATGCGCGGTCAGTTCCTACGAGTTACATTGGTCCCGTGGGAGGTGTTGGTGCCTCCCATGGGGCCGTTCGGGGGTTGTTTTGGGTTTTCACCCTCTAACGCCATGTTTTTGTGCCTAAGTCTAGAAACATGCCAATTATCGTCGTATTCTCAAATCGAGTGGCCTGCCATCGTACACTCAAACTGGGAGTCTCGCGACTATGCGGTATGTTCCTACGAGTTACATTGCTCCCGTGGAAGGTGTTGGTGCCCCCCACGAGGCCGTTTGGGAGTTATTTTGGGTTTTCACCCTCTAACGCCATGTTTTTAAGCCTAAGTCCAGAAATATGATAATTATCGTCGTATTCTCAAATCAGGAGTCCCGCGACTGCGCGGTCAGTTCCAACGAGTCCCATTTTCCGTGGGAGGTGTTGGTGCCACCCACGGGGCCGTTCGGGGGCTGTTTCGGGTCTTCACCCACTAACGCCATGTTCTGCCTAGGTGTAGAAATATGCAAATTATCTTCATATTCTCAAATCGGGAGTCCCGTGGCTGTGCGCTCAGCTCCTACGGGTCACATTGGTCCCGTGGGAGGTGTTGGTACCACCCACATGGCCGTTCGGGGGATGTTTCGGGTTTTCCCCCACTAACGCAATGTTTTTAAGCCTAAGCCTAGAAATATGCAAATTACCATCGTATTCTCAAACCGGGTGTCCCATGGTTGTGTGGTCTGTTCCTACGAGTTACATTGGTCCCATGGGAAGCATTGGTGCCATCCACGGGGCCGTTCGGCGGTTGTTTCGAGTTTTCCCCCACTAACACCATGTTTTGCCAAAGTCTAGAAATATGCAAATTATCATTGTATTCCAAAATTGGGAGTTTCATGGCTGCGTGATAAGTTTCTACGAGTCACATTGGTCCCGTGGGAGGTGTTGGTGCCCCCCATCGGGCCGTTCGGGTGTTGTTTCGGGTTTTTCCCCACTAACGCCATGTTTTGCCTAAGTCTATAAATATGCGAATTATCATTGTATTCTCAAACCAGGAGTCCTGGGGCTACGCGGTCAGTTCCAACGAGTCACATTGGTCCAGTGGGAGGTGTTGGTACCTCCCACACGGCCGTTCGGGGGCTGTTTTGGTTTTTCACCCTCTAACGCCATGTTTTGAAGCCTAAGTATAGAAACATGCAAATTATCATCGTATTCGGAAATCGAGAGTCCCGCGGCTGCGCGGTCAGTTCCTACGAGTCACATTGGTGCCATCGGAGGTGTTGGTGCCACCCACAGGGCCGTTCTGGGGATGTTTCAGGTTTTCCCCCTCTAACGCCATGCTTTTCCTAAGTCTAGAAATATGCAAATTATCATCGTATTCTTAAACCGAGAGTCCCGTGGCTGCGCGGTCAGATCCTTCGAGTTTCATTGGTCTCGTGGGTGGTGTTGGTGCCTCCCACGGGGACATTCAGGGGCTGTTTTGGGGTTTCACCTTCTAATGACATGTTTTTAAGACTAAGTGTAGAAATATGAGAATTATCATCGTATTCTCAAACCGGGAGTCCCAGGGATGCGCGATCAGTTCCTGCGAGTTACATTGATCCCGTGGGTGGTCTTGGTGCCTCCCACGGGGCCGTTCGGGGGTTGTTTTGGGTTTTCACATCTAACTCCATGTTTTTAAGCCTAAGTATAGAAATATGCAAATTATCGTCGTATTCTCAAGCCGGGAGTCCCATGACTGCGCGGTCAGTTCTTACGAGTCACATTGGTCCCGTGGGAGGTGTTGGTGCCACCCATTGGGCCGTTCGGGGGCTGTTTTGGGTTTTCCCCCACTAACGCCATGTTTTTCCTATGTCTAGAAATATGCAAATTTTCATCATATTCTTAAACCGAGAGTTCCGTGGCTGCGCGGTCTGTTCCTTCGAGTTACATTGGTCCCGTGGTTGGTGTTGGTGCATCCCACGGGGCCATTTGGTTGGCTGTTTTGGGTTTTCACCCTCTAACATCATGTTTTTAAGCCTAATTCTAGAAATATGCAAATTATCATTGTATTCTCAAACCGAGAGTCCCGGGGCTGCGCGGTCAGTTCCTACAAGTTACATTGGTCCTGTGGGAGGTGTTGGTGCCTCCCATGGGGCCGTTCGGGGGCTGTTTTGGGTTTTCACCCTCTAACGCCATGTTTTTGTGCCTAAGTCTAGAAACATGCCAATTATCGTCGTATTCTCAAATCGGGTGGCCTTCCATCGTACACTCAAACTGGGAGTCCCGCGGCTATGCGGTCTATTCCTACAAGTTACATTGCTCTCGTGGGAGGTGTTGGTGCCTCCTACGGGGCTGTTTGGGGGTTGTTTTGGGTTTTCACCCTCTAACGCCAGGTTTTTAAGCCTAAGTCTAGAAATATGCTAATTATTGTCGTATTCTCAAATCGGGAGTCCCGCGACTGCGCGGTCAGTTCCAATGCGTCACATTGGTTCCGTGGGAGGTGTTGGTGCCACCCACGGGGCTGTTCGGGGGCTGTTTTGGGTCTTCACCCACTAACGCCATGTTCTGCCTAGGTGTAGAAATATGTAAATTTCTGTCGTATTCTCAAACTGAGAGTCCCGCGATTGCGTGGTCAGTTCCTACGAGTCACATTGGTCACGTGGGAGGTGTTGGTGCAACCCACAAGGCCGTTCGGGTTTTCACCCACTAACGCCATGCTTTTAAGCCTAATTGTAGAAATATGAAAATTATCATCGTATTCTCAAAACGAGAGTCCCACGGCTGTGTGGTTAGTTCCTACGAGTTACATTGGTCCCATTGGAGGTGTTGGTGCCACTCCCGGGGCCGTTCGGGGGTTGTTTTGGGTTTTCCCCCACTAACGTCATGTTTCGCCAAGGTCTAGAAATATGCAAATTATCTTTATATTCTCAAACCGGGAGTCTCGTGGATCCTCGATCAGTTCCTACGAGTTACATTGGTCCAATGGGAGGTGTTGGTGCCTCCCACGGGGCTATTCGGTGGCTATTTTGGGTTTTCACCCTCCAATGCCATGTTTTTAAGCCTAAGTCTAGAAATATGCAAATTATCATCGTATTCTCAAACCGGTTGTCTCGTGGCTGCGCGGTCACTTCCTACGAGTCACATTGGTCCTGTGGGAGGTGTTGGTGCCACCCACGTGGCCGTTCGGGGGTCAATTCGAGTTTTTACCCACTAACGCCATGTTTATAAGCCTAAGTCTTGAAATATGCAAATTACTAACATATTCTCAAACCGGGAGTCCCGCGGATGCACAGTCAGTTACTACGAGTCACATTGGTCCCGTGGGTGGTGTTGGTGCCAGCCACGGGGCCATTCGAGGGTTATTTTGGGTCTTCCCCCACTAACGCCATGTTTTGCCTAAGTCTAGAAATATTCAAATTATCGTCGTATTCTCAAACTGAGGGTCTCGTGGCTGTGCGCTCAGTTCCAATGAGTTACATTGGTCCCGTGGGTGATATTGGTGCCTCCCACGGGTCATTCGGGGACTGTTTTGGGTTTTCACTATCTAAATTCTCAAACCGAGAGTCCTGGGGCTGCGCGGTGAGTTCCTACTAGTTACATTGGCCCCGTGGGAGGTGTTGGTGCCTCCTACGGGGTTGTTTTGTGTTTTCACCCTCTAACGCCATATTTTTAAGCCTAAGAATAGAAATATGGAAATTATAATCGTATTCTCAAACCGGGAGTCTCGCAGCTGTGTGGTCAGTTCCTACGAGTCACATTGGTTCCTGGGAGGTGTTGGTGCCACCCATGGGGACGCTTGGGGGCTGTTTCGGGTTTTCACCCACTAACGCCATGTTTTACCAAAGTCTAAAAATATGAAAATTATCATCGTATTCTCAAATCGCGAGCCCTGTGGCTCCGCATGCAGTTCCTACGTGTTACCTTGGTCCCATGTGAGGTGTTAGTGCCTCCCACGGGGCCATTCAGGGGTTGTTTTGGGTTTTCACCCTCTAACGCCATGTTTTTAAGCCTAAGTCTAGAAATATGAAAATTATCATCGTAGTCACAAATCGAGAGTCCCATGGCTACGCAGTCAGTTCCTACGAGTCACATTGGTCCTGTGGGAGGTGTTCGTTCCACCCACAGAGCCGTTCGAGGGATGCTTCGGGTTTTCACCCACAAACAACTTGTTTTGCCAAAGTCTAGAAATATCCAAATTATCATCGTATTCTCAAATCGGGAGTCCCGTGGCTGCGAGGTCAGTTCCTATGAGTTACATTAGTCCCGTGAGAGGTGTTCGTGCCTCCCACGGGCTCGTTCGTGTGCTGTTTTTATTTTTCACCCTCTAACGCCATGTTTTTAAGACTAAGTCAAGAAAAATGCAAATTATCGTTGTATTCTCAAACCGGGAGTCGTGTGGCTGCGCGGTCTATTCCTACGAGTCACATTGATCCTGTGGGAGGTGTTGGGGCCACCCAAGGGGCCGTTCGGGGGTTGTTTCGAGTTTTCCCCCACTAATGCCATGTTTTGCATAAGTCTAGAAATATACAAATTATCAGCGTATTCTCAAACCGGGAGTCCCATTGTTGCGGGGTCAGTTCCTACTAGTTACATTGATCCTGTGGGAGGTGTTGGGGTTGTTTTGTGTTTCCACCCTCTAACGTCATGTTTTAAAGCCTAAGTCTAGAAATATGCAAATTATTGTCGTATTCTCAAACTGGGAGTGTCGTGGTTGCGCGATCAGTCCTACGAGTCACATTGGTCTCGTGGGAGGTTTTGGTGTCTCCCACGGGGCCGTTTGGGGGATATTCTGGGTTTTCACCCTCTAACGTCGTGTTTTTAAGCTTAAGTATATAAATATGCAAGTTATTATCGTATTCTCAAACCGGGAGTCCCTTGGCTGCGTGGTCACTTCCTACGAGTCACATTGGTCCTGCGGGAGCTGTTGGTACCACGCATAGGGCCGTTCGGGGGCTGTTTCGGGTTTTCACCCACTAACACCATTTTTTTCCTAAGTCTAGAAATATCCAAATTATCATCGTATTCTTAAACCCGGAGTCCCGTGGATGCACAGTCAATTCCTTCGAGTTACATTGGTCCCGTGGGTAGTGTTGGTGCCTCCCACGGGGCCATTCATGGACTGTATTGGGTCTTTACCCTCTAACGTCATGTTTTGAAGCCTATGTCTAGAAATATACAAATTATCATCGTATTCTCAAATCAGGAGTCCCGCGGTTGCGCGATTAGTTCCTACGAGTCACATTGGTCCCGTGGGAGGTGTTGGTGCCACCCATGGGTTCGTTCGAGGGGTGTTTTCGGTTTTCCCCCACTAACGCCATGTTCGGTCTAAGTCTAGAAATATGCAAATTATCGTCATATTATCAAACCGAGAGTCCCGTAGTTGCGCGGTCAGTTCCTACGAGTTACATTAGTGTCGTGGGTGGTGTTGGTGCCTCCCACGGGGCCATTCGGTGGCTATTTTGGGATTTCACCCTCTAACGCCATATTTTTTAGCCTAAGTCTAGAAACATGAAAATTATCGTCGTATTCTCAAATCGGGATACCTACCATTGTATTCTCAAACTGGGAGTTTCGTGGCTACGCGGTCAGTTCCTACATGTTACATTGGTCCCGTGGGAGGTGTTGGGGCCTCCCACGGGGCCGTTTGGTGGTTGTTTTGGGTTTTCACCCTCTAACGCCATGTTTTTAAGCCTAAGTCCATAAATATGCTAATTATCGTCATATTCTCAAATCGAAAGTCCCGCGGCTGCGCAGTCAATTCCAACGAGTCACATTGGTTCCGTGGGAGGTGTTGGTGCCACCCACGGGGCCGTTCGGGGGCTGTTTCGGGTCTTCACCCACTAACGCCATGTTCTGCCTAGGTGTAGAAATATGCAAATTACTGACATATTCTCAAAATGAGAGTCCCGCAGCTGCGCGGTCAGTTCCTACGAGTCACATTGGTCTCGTGGGAGGTGTTGGTGCCACCCACGAGGCCATTCGGGGGCTGCTTCGGGTTTTCACCCACTAACGCCATGTTTTTAAGCCTAAGTCCAGAAATATGAAAATTACCATCGTATTCTCAAATCGGGAACCCCGCGGTTGCGTGATTAGTTCCTACGAGTTACAATGGTCCCGTGGGAGATGTTGGTGCCACCCACGGGGTCATTCGGGGGTTGTTTCTGGTATTCCCCCCACTAATGCCACGTTTCGCCAAAGTCTAGAAATATGCAAATTATCGTTATATTCTCAAACCAGGAGTCCCGTGGCTGCGCGGTCACTTCCTATGAGTTACATTGGTTCAATGGGATGTGTTGGTGCCTCCCACGGGGCCGTTATGGAGCTGTTTCGAGTTTTTACCCACTAACGCCTTGTTTTTAAGCCTAAGTCTAGAAATATGGAAATTATCGTCGTATTCTCAAACCGGGAGTCCCGTGGCTGCGCGGTCTCTTACTACGAGTCACAATGGTCCCGTGGGAGGTGTTGGTGCCACTCACGGGGCGGTCCGGGAGCTGTTTCGGGATTTCACCCACTAACACCATGTTTTTAAGCCTAAGTCAAGAAATATGTAAATTATCATCATATTTTCAAACAGGGAGTCCCGTGGATGCGCGGTCTATTCCTACGAGGCACATTGGTCTTGTGGGAGGTGTTAGTGCCACCCACGGGCCGTTCGGGGGCTGTTTTGGGTTTTCACCCACTAACACCATGTTTTAAAGCCTAAGCCTAGAAATATGCAAATTATCGTCGTATTTTCAAACCGGGAGTCCCGCGGTTGTGCGTCGAGTTCCTACGAGTCACATTGGTCCCGTGGGAGGTGTTGGCCCCACCCACGGGGGCCATTCGGGGGTTGTTTTGGGTTTTCACCAATAAAGCCATGTTATAAAGCCTGAGTCTAGAAATATTTAAATTTTCATCGTATTCTCAAATCGGGAGTCCCGCGGCTGCGTGGTCAGTTCCTACGAGTCACGTTGGTCCCGTGGGAGGTGTTGGTATAACCCACGGGGCCGTTCGGGGGCTGTTTCGGGTTTCCCCCACAAACGCCATGTTTTGCCTGAGTCTAGAAATATGCAAATTATCGTCGTATTCTCAGACTGGGAGTCCCGTGGCTGCGCGGTCAGTTCCTACGAGTTACATTGGTCCTGTCGGAGGTGTTAGGGCCTCTCACGGGTTCATTCGGGGGCTATTTCGGGTTTTCACCCTCTAACGCCATGTTTTTAAGCCTAAGTCTAGAAATATGGAAATTATTGTTGTATTCTCAAACCGGGAGTCCCGTGGCGGCGTGATCAGTTTCTACGAGTCACATTAGTCTCGTGGGAGGTGTTGGTGCCCCCTAGGGGGCGTTCGAGTGCTGTTTCGGGTTTTTCCCCACTAACGCCATGTTTTTAAGCATAAGACTAGAAATATGAAAATTACCATCGTAATCTTAAATCGGGAGTCCCGCGGCTGCGTGGTTAGTTCCTACGAGTTACATTGGTCCCGTGATAGGTGTTGCTGCCACCCACGGGGCCGTTCGGAGGTTGTTTCAGGTTTTCACCCACTAACGCCATGTTTTTAAGCCTAAGTCTAGAAGTATGCAAATTATCATCTTATTCTCAAACCGGGAGTCCCATGGCAACGCATTCAGTTCCTACGAGTCACATTGGTCTTGTGGGAGGTGTTGGTGGCACCCACGGGGCCGTTCTGGGACTGTTTCGAGTTTTTACCCACTAATGCCATGTTTTTAAGCCTCATTCTAGAAATATGCAAAGTATCGTCGTATTCTCAAATCGGGAGTCCTGCGGGTGCGCGATCAGTTCCTACAAGTTACATTGGTCCCGTGGGAGGTGTTAGTGCCACCCACGGGGCCGTTCGAGAGTTGTTTTAGATCTTCCCCCACTAACGCCATGTTTTGCCTAAGTCTAGAAATATGCAAATTATCATCGTATTCTAAAATTGACAGTCCCGTGGCTGCGCGGTCAGTTCCTAGGAGTTACATTGGTCCCGTGGGTGGAGTTGGGGTCTCCCACAGGGCCATTCGGGGGATGTTTTGGGTTTTCACCCTCTAACGCCATGTTTTTACGTCAAAGTCTAAAAATATACAAATGATCATTGTATTCTCAAATTGGGAGTCTCGGGGTTGTACGGTCTGTTCCTACGAGTTACATTGGTCTCGAGGGAGGTGTTGGTGCCTCCCACAAGGCTGTTCGGGGGCTATTTTGGGTTTTCAGCCTCTAACGCCATGTTTTAAAGCCTACATCTAGAAATATGAAAATTATCATCGTATTCACAAATCGGTAGTCGCGTGATTGCGCGGTTAGTTCCTTTGAGTCACGCTAGTCCCGTGGGAGGTGTTGGTGCCACCCACGGGGCCGTTCGGGGGTTGCTTCGGGTTTTCACCCACTAACGCCATGTTTTTAGGCCTAAGTCAAGAAATATGCAGATTATCATCATATTTTCAAACTGGGAGTCCCGCGGCTGAACGGTCAGTTTCTTCGACTCACATTGGTCCCGTGGGTGGTGTTGGGGCCTCCCATGGGTCCATTCAAGGGTTTTTTTGGGTTTCCACCCTCTAACGCCATATTTTTAAGCCTAAGTCTAGAAATATATAAATTATCATCGTATTCTCAAACCGGGAGTCTCGCGGCTGTGCGGTTAGTTCTTGCGTGTCACATTGGTCTCGTGGGAGGTGTTGGTGCCACCCATGGGGCCGTTCGAGGGTTGTTTCGGGTTTTACCCCACTAACTCCAAGTTTTGCCTAAGTCTAAAAATATGCAAATTATAGTCGTATATTCAAACCGAGAGTCTCGTCGCTGCGCAACCAGTTACTACGAGTTACATTGGTCCCGTGGGTGGTGTTGGTGCCTCCCACGGGGCCATTCGGGGGATGTTTTGGGTTTTCACCCTCTAACACCATGTTTTTAAGCCTATGTCTAGAAATATGCAAATGATCATTGTATTCTCAAATCGGGAGTCACATGGCTACGCGATTAGTTCCTACGAGTCACATTGGTCTTGTGGGAGGTCTTGTTGCCACCCACGGGGCCGTTCGGGGGTTGTTTCGGATTTTCACCCACTAACGCCATGTTTTTAAGCCTATGTCAAGAAATATCATCCTATTTTAAAACCGAGAGTCCCCCGACTGCGCAGTCAGTTCCTATTAGTCACATTGGTCCCGTGGGAGGTGTTGGTGCCACCCAAAGGGCCGTTCGGGGGTTGTTTCGGGTTTTCCCCCACTAACGCCATGTTTTGCCTAAGTCTAAAAATATGCAAAATATCATCGTATTCTCAAACCGGGAGTCCCGAGGCTGCGCGGTCAGTTCCTACGAGTCACATTTGTTCCGTGGGAGGTGTTGGTGCCACCCACGGGGCCGTTCGGGGGTTGTTTCTGGTTTTCACCCATTAACGCCATATTTTGCCTAAGTCTAGAAATATTGAAATTATTGTCGTATTCTCAAACCGAGAGTCTCGTGGATGTGTGGTCAGTTCCTATGAGTTACATTGGTCCCGTGGGTGGTGTTGGTGCCTCCGACGGTGCCATTCGGGGGTTATTTTTGGTTTTCACCCTCAAACGCCAAGTTTTTAAGCCTAAGTCTAGAAATATGCAACTGATCATCGTATTCTCAAATCGGGAGTCCCGGGGCTGCGCGGTGAGTTCCTACGAGTTACATTGGTCCCGTGGAAGGTGTTGGTGCCTCCCATAGGGCCGTTCGGGGGTTTTTTTAGGTTTTCACCCTCTAACGCCATATTTTTAAGCCTAAGTCTAAAAATATGCAAATGATCATCGTATTCTCAAATCGGGAGTCGCATGGTTGGGCGGTTAGTTCCTACGAGTCACATTGGTCCTGTGGGAGGTCTTGGTGCCACCCACGGGGTCGTTCGGGGGTTGTTTTGGGTTTTCACCCACTAACGCCATGTTTTTAAGTCTAAGTCAAGAAACATACAAATCATCATCCTATTTTTAAACCGGGAGTCCCGCGGCTGTGCGGTGAGTTCCTATGAGTCACATTTGTCCCGTGGGAGGTGTTGGTGCCACCCAAAAGGACGTTTGGGGGTTGTTTCGGGGTTTTCCCCACTAACGCCATGTTTTCCTTAACTCTATAACTATGCAAATTATCATCGTATTCTCAAACCGGGAGTCCCATGGTTGCACGGTCAGTTCCTTCGAGTTACATTGGTCCCGTGGGAGGTGTTGGGGCCTCCTACGAGTCCATTCGTGGGCTGTTTTGGGTTTTCACCCTGTAACGCCATGTTTTTAAGCCTAATTCTAGAATTATTGTCATATTCTCAAATCGAGAGTCACGTGGCTGCGCGATCAATTCCTACGAGTCACATTGGTCCCGTGGGAGGTGTTGGTGCCTCCCACGGGGCCGTTTGGTGGATATTTTGGGTTTTTACTCTCTAACGCCATGTTTTCAAGCCTAAGTCTAAAAATTTGAAAATTATCATCGTATTCTCAAACCGGGAGTCTCGCGGCTGTGCGATCGGTTCCAACGAGTTACATTGGTCCCGTGGGAGGTGTTGGTGCCTCCCACAGGGCCGTTTGGGGGCTGTTTTGGGTTTTCACCCTCTAACGCCTTGTTTATAAGACTAAATTATCATCATATTCTCAAACCGGGAGCCCCGCAGTTATGCGGTCAATTCCTACGAGTCACATTTGTTCCGTGGGAGGTGTTGGTGCCACCCACGGGGTCGTTTGGGGGCTATTTAGGGTTTTCACCCACTAATTCCATGTTTTGCCTAAGTTTATAAATATGCAATTTAGCGTCGTATTCTCAAACTGAGAGTCCCGTGGTTGTGCGGTCAGTTCCTACGAGTTACATTGGTCCCGTGGGTGGTGTTGGTGCCTCCCACGGCGCCATTCGGGGGTTGTTTTGGGTTTTCACCCTCTAACGCCTTATTTTGAAGCCTAAGTCTAGAAATATGCAAATGGTCATCGTATTCTCAAACCGGGAGTACCAGGGCTACGCGGTGAGTTCCTATGAGTTACATTGGTCTCGTGGAAGGTGTTGGTGCCTCCCACAGGGCCGTTCGAGGGCTGTTTTGCGTTTTCACCCTCTAACGCCATATTTTTTAGCCTAAGTCTAGAAACATGAAAATTATCGTCGTATTCTTAAATCACGAGACCCACCATCGTATTCTCAAACCGTAAGTCCCACGGCTGTTCGATCGGTTCCTACGAGTCACATTGGTCCTGCGGGAGGTGTTGGTGCCACCCACGGGGTTGTTCACTGGCTGTTACTAACGCCATTTTTTAAGCCTAAGTCTAGAAATATACAAATTATCATCGTATTCTCAAATCAGGAGTCCCGCAGCTACGCGGCTAGTTCCTACGAGTCACATTGGTCCCATAGGAGGTGTTGGTGCCACCCATGGGGCCATTCAAGGGTTGTTTCAGGTTTTCTCCCACTAACGCCATGTTTAACCTAAGTCTTGAAATATGCGAATTATCATTTTATTATCAAACTAAGAGTCCCATATCTGCGAAATCAGTTCCTACGAGTTATGTTGGTCCCGTGGGTGGTGTTGGTGCCTCCCACGGGGCCATTCGGGGGCTGTTTTGGGTTTTCACCCTCTAACGCCACGTTTTTAAGACGAAGTTTAGAAATATGCAAATGATCATCGTATTGTCAAACTGGGAGTCCCGGGGTAGCGAGGCCAGTTCCTACGAGTTACATTGGTCTCCTGGATGGTATTGGTGCCTCCCAGAGGGCCGTTCGGGGGCTGTTTTGGGTTTTCACCCTCTAGCGCCATGTTTTTAAGCCTAACTCTGGAAAAGTGTAAATTATCATCCTATTCTCAAACTGGAAGTCCCGTGGGTGCGCAGTCAGTTCCTACGAGTTACATTGGTCTCGTGGGAGGTGTTGGTGCATCTTAAGGGGCCGTATTGGGGTTGTTTTGGGGTTTCACCCTGTAACGCCTTGTTTTTAAGCCTAAGTCTAGAAATATACAAATTATCGTCGTATTCTCAAATCGGAAGTCCCGTGGCTACGCGTTCAGTTCCTACGAGTCACATTAGTTCCGTGGGAGGTGTTGGTGCCACCCACAGGGACCTTCGGAGGAAGTTTCGGATCTTCACCCACTAACGCCATGCTTTACCTAAGTGTAGAAATATGCAAATTGCCATCAGATTCTAAAACCAGTAGTCCCGCAGCTACGCGGTCAATTCCTACGAGTCACATTGGTCCCGTGGAAGGTGTTGGTGCCACCAACGAGGCCGTTCGGGGGCTACTTCGGGTTTTCACCCAATAATGCCATATTTTTAAGCCTAAGTCTAAAAATTTGCAAACTCCCGTCGTATTCTAAAGCCGGGAGTTCCGCGGATGCGTGATTACTTCCTACGAGTTATATTGGTCCCGTGGGAGGTGTTGGTGCCACCCACGGGGCCGTTCGGGGGTTGTTTCGTGTTTTTCCCCCACTAATGCCATGTATTGGCAAAGTCCAGAAATATGTAAATTATCATCGTATTCTCAAACCAGGAGTACCAGGGCAACGCGGTGAGTTCCTATGAGTTACATGGGTCTCGTGAATGGTGTTGGTGCCACTCACGGGGACGTTCGGGGGCTGTTTAGGGTTTTCACCCGCTAACGCCATATTTTTAAGCCTAAGACTATAAATATACATATTATAATCGTATTCTCCCACTGGGAGCCCCGTGGCTACGTGGTCAGTTCGTACGAGTTACATTGGTCCCGTGGAAGGTATTCGTGCCACCCACGGGGTCGTTTGGAGGTTGTTTCGGGTTTTTCCCCAGTAACGCCATGTTTTGCATAAGTCTAGAAATATGCAAATTATCTTCATATTTTCAAACCAGGAGTCTTGTGGCTGCGCAGTCAGTTCCTACGAGTTATATTGGTCCCGTAGGAGGTGTTGGTGCCACCCACGTGGCCATTCGGCAGTTGGTTTGGGTTTTCAGCCATTAATGCCTTATTTTTAAGCCTAAGTCTAGAAATATTCAAATTAACATCATATTCTCAAACCGGGAGTCCCGTGGCTGCGCGATCAGTTCCTATTAGACACATTGATCCCGTGGGAGGTGTTGGTGCCACCCACGGTGCCGTTCGGGGGCTGTTTCGAGTTTTCACTCACTAACGCCATGTTTTTAAGTCTAAGTCTAGAAATATATAAATTATCATTGTATTCTCAAACCGAGAAACCCGCGGCTATTGAGTCAGTTCCTACGAGTTAGATTGATCCGGTGGGAGGTGTTTGTGCCTCCCACGGGACCGTTCGGGGGATGTTTTGGATTTTCACTCTCTAACGCCATGTTTTTAATCCTAAGTCTAGAAATATTCAAATTATCATCGTATTCTCAAACCGGGTGTCCCGCGGCTGCGCGGTCAGTTCCTACGAGTCACATTGGTCCCGTGGGTGGTGTTGGTACCACCTATGGGGCCGTTCGGGGGCTGTTTCGGGTTTTCCCCTACTAACGCCATGTTTTGCCTAAGTCTAGAAATATGTAAATTATCATCCTATTCTCAAATAGAGAGTTTCGTGGATGCGCGGTCAGTTCCTTCGAGTTACATTGGTCTCATGGGTTGTGTTGGTGCCTCCCACGTAGGAACACATTTTGCAAAAGGCGATTACAAAGATAACTTCTGTGAATTTCGTCACCCGCGGACATAATTACAATTTGACTACCCCTTTCACTAATTTTGAAGATAATAATTGGCTACGTGCTCGTTAGGATTTTTCTTGACTGTGTGTGTCCAATTCCATTCTTTAGGTAGTCGGTTTTAGTTAGTTCGTCCAAATCACGAGTCCGTTTTCTCCCCTTTTTCAAAAAATCCCAAAAATATTTTCAAAAATCGTAAAAAGATTTTCTTTTTTTTCCATATTTAAAATACCAAAAAGATTTTCCTTTTCTTATTTTCAAAAATCACAAAAATATTTTCCATTCTTTTGAAAAATATTTAAAAACCAAAAAATATTCCTCTAGTCATGGCCGAAGAACGTCCTTTACGGGAATACTTTGGCCATTTCACATTCTCTAGAAGTTTGTTTGATGATAAGCCCGAATCAACCCTTGATTTATTAATTCAGGGCTTTAACTCTCAAACGCACACCGTTGATACTCCTCTGTCATCCATGCACACATCTCATCTTCCACCGCCTTCGATGACGAGTGTCAACCCATCCCATGCTTCACCGTGCACACACTGCTTTCTTAGCGATCACTTATCCCATGAGTTTCCATTTATATTCTCTCCATATGAATCCACCATGAAACATGTGCATCCATATGACACTGTTTTGGAACCACCCTCGACGTATGGTCAAGACATATCTAATGTCGAGGGGTATGAGTACCCGAGCTATTCATGGAGGTCTGATCATCCTTCCATGCAATATGAATCCCAACACCATGTTGTGGATCCTTACGGTTTCCAACTGTCGTCATCACCACCTCGTTTACCTCATACCTATTAGTCCCCTTCATATGCTCCTCATGTTGATCACACTTTTGTCCCTCACGGATTTTCTTTTCCCGTGAATGCTACACTTGATCCTTCTCCACACAATTTATATGAGTATTCTCCACATCCTAGTGTTTCTAGCGAGTTGTGTCCACCTCACACACCACCGCAACCCACCGCCATCTCCCCACCATCTTGCACATCCGCTCTCGAGAGCCTCTTACACAAGTTCTTGCACACTCTTCAATCTAAAAATAAAGCCCTCCAACGGCTTGAACACAGATTTACTGTATTTGAGTGTGCGAACGAGTCGGATTTCACCACAAGTCAATCCATTATTGCACCCGTGTGGGATGATGATGTATCGTCTTGTGCCACTGATTTTGAGTGTGACCAACCCTATCATCCTGAGAATCTTGCAGTTGAGACCACCCAGTGGTCCGAGCCCCAAGTTGACAATTGTGTTGACATATCCACTATTTGTGAGACTGACCCCACACCGCCTTATCCTTTCAAACCCACCATCGAGTTTCACCTTTCCCCATCCACCGAATCCATACTTATGCCCGAGTCTACACCTTTTGACCCTTTTATGTGTGTTCCCGAGGAACCACTTCATCCTAGGTTAGCTCCGACTGCGAGTTCTACCCAGTGTCCTGAGATTAAATCTGAGAAGGTTTTTACCTCTCTGGATATGGACCATACCCCCACCATGCTTGACTCCCGTTGAGTCAAATATTGAGGTAGATTCATCTATCTTAGATCTTAAAGCCTCGTTAGACCCTTTCACCACCTCGGATGGTGACGTCGTGGTGGATAAGTTGATCACTCCCTCGTTTATTTCCCCACTTCCTCCTGCAAGTGACCTTGAGGATCACCCCCCGCCTCATGAGGAATGTGTGTCTCCTACCCTTGAGTAAGATCATCTTCCCCCACCCTTTGTCCCACCCGATCCACCCACTGTCCCTTCCACCCCACCACTTTATTTGGACCTTGTTATTGCCCCTCATATGTTCACATCTAAGCATTTATGTCCTCACCTACACCCACCCTCAACCCTAGTACTCCACGATCCCATTTGTGTACTTTTCATCGACACCACTATCTATGAGAGTATTTGTGCTACTCTTATCCTTCATGACACCGAGCCTGTTACTCTATATACACCACTTCCTTATGGTGTTGATTTTTTCCATCTACTGCTCCATGGCGTGTCACGACGTGACCATTATCATCGTCCATTTATAGAATGGTCATGCACTTTCTCTGAGGCCCGCCCCATCACTATTGCCACACCATTTTGCCTCCCCCACCAAATTAATCACAATTCTTATAGGGCCCTTGTTGCCCTCACATTGTTTGCTCAATAAGGCCCGTGATCGGTCCCTCTTCACCCTCTCCCTTGACCTTCTCACCCTTACCCTAATACCCACCCACCCCTGGTCTACCGATGCTTTGCATCGAGTGATGCACTTCTCTATACAAGTGCATTGACCATATTTTGCCTTTATCCACCAAGACTGATGCTTCAGTCTTGTTTGGGGGTGATTATCATCACCCAATTTTTTCTGCCACCCGTGCTTTCCTAGTTCCTATCCTTAGGGTGAGACTTATTCGGTCTGGCTGAAGACGTTAAACTTAGCGCTACCGGGAGGCAGCCCATCATTCATTGTTTCTGAGTATGAGTCCTATCCTGTTTGGGGGTGGTGTTTCACACCACCCAATGATTTTCACATGCTTTATAGACTTGTACATTTTTGTATCGCATTTGTTCTTCAGGTTTCTTCTATCCTCCAGAATGCGGTACATTTCACTAGTGGTTCATTATGGTACTATCTTTCCTCCCTTGTTCTTTTCATTTTTATATATGGTTTTAAACATCGATGACGATGTTCTCTTTTGTTTGGGGGTGGGAAATTTATCAAAATTGTACCTCTTTTGAAAATTTTCACAAACAAGTGATTTTAATCTTTTTGTGCAGTTAAAAATAAATTTTTATGATATGATTTGTTTATCATCCCTCTTTTAGAAATCTCGAAATACATGTGTTTGATCCAGAACTTACCCTTTTTACCTTAAATTAATTAATACCTCTTAAAGCGTACTTGCACTATGAATTTCTAAACTCAGCAATTTGCACTATCACATTCGCAATCAAAAGTTGAAGAGTAAGAATATTCTCAAGAGAGCCTTAAAGGATCACTAGTGGCGACTTAACACCGTGAGATTGAAGCTATTCACCTTTTTGAGGGTTTTTACGTATCTCCGAGTCACGAGTTGACTCGACTTTCTTTGGGTACTACATTTAGTTGTTGCATGATCTCATTTTTTTTTAAAATTTGGCTTAATCATTAAGAATGAAATTACTTTTGAGTGGTAAGAAACATGTGTCTTATAGTTTGTCCCGAGCACTAAACCGATTTTTCCATACACGTACCATTTTCCCTATCACATTATCATTCACCCATTATCATTTTCCATAATACCCTTACCCATATGTCCATAATACCATCCATCATTTTTGAGAAAAAAAGTGTTTTTAATTCTCATGTAAATTGTCTTCATTTGTGCTATGAAAAGAAAAATGTATCGCAATAAAAAAAAAGAGAAAAAAATGCAAAAAAAAAAAGAAAAGAAAAAAAACAGAAAAGCATGCGATCATAAGTTCAAATGATGAAGACAATAGTCAGTCAAAGTGTGTCACACTCTTCTTAAAAACCCTATAATTCATCTTCTTCATTTCATTATCCCCTCATACTATTCATAAACCACATTTTCACTCTTGGTAATGTGTTCGGGCAAACGAAAAGATTATATGGTGAATAACTCGACATTCTCGACATAGTGGTTAACATTCCTTCATGAGATCAAAATTTTTTTATGTATCCGTCCTTTCTTATAAAGTGTGTGAGATGTTTGAACTTGTTTACATTTACTCACATCCTCACACACTAGAGAGATACACTTACCCAATTCTCAGAGAGTTCGATTCAGAGAGATATATCCGGTGAGAATTGAAGCCAAAGCTTCGATTCTATAAAGGCGATCTTAGAAATACTCTAATAATACTTAAAATTGTTTAACACTACACATGCTGAGTTTTAGGAAGGATTACGCTTTTTGGTATTAAGTAATTTCATCACATTTTGATAGTTGAATACAGTGTTCCTTGATGTCCTTTTAAATTTGGGTTGTATAGCGTTTCATCATGAACTCAGATACTGCATTTAAAACAGTTTTCAAATTTTGTGGGTACATTCACAACAAACCCTCACGAGACACCACTCGTCTTGTAAGGCAACCTATAGGTTTAACGGCTTGTTGCCCATGCTAAGTGCAATCGCAAGTGCCTGCGAAAGTGGCAAACTTTTGGTTCCTTATCTCTATTTTCTCTCTAATTTTTGCTCGAGGACTAGAAATGTTCTGTTTGGGGGTTGTCTGAGAAGCACCCAAAAGTGTCGATTTTATACCCCGAATAGATGCATTTTAGTCGCTCGTTTTTAATAAAAATGACCTTATGCTCGTATTTATTTATTTCTCAGGTCAATACACAGTTGCGGTACAAATAATGCTAAATCCAATCAATTGCGACGCAGAAGCGGTCAAAAGCATGCATCGGAGAAATCAAAGGAGATCGCGAAGTCTGGAGGCCAATTTAAACATGTCGAGATGTGTTCTGAATATCCCGAACCAGTCCCGAACCAAATCTAAGCTTAGACCGAGCCCAGTACATACCCCGAGCCTGGTGTGTGTTGAGTTTGTACCTTTATTTTTTTCTAGATTTTTATTTTTAGTCATTTTATTTTAGATTTAATTCGAATTTTTTAGGATTTATTTTCTATTTTTCAATTTCTTTATTTGGATTTTGATTTTTAATAGAGTTTTATTATTTTTTGTCTTTTATATATTTTTTTATAGTTTTATTATTATTATTATTATTATTATTATTATTATTATTATATATATTAGAATCCTTTTAATTTAATAGTTTTATTGTTTTTATTTTATTTTTAGTAGGATTTTAATTTTATCTAGTTTTTATTTCTATTTTTTTACAAACTAAAACTCACACACACACCTAACCTACCATACACCCCACAACACACAACCACACCCCATCTACTACTCATCATCATCCTCGCACCAAACACGATTCTCTCTCCTCTCACCAAAAAAACCCATCTCCCTCATACCCCCACCTTAACTCCAACCGAACCCCGCACCTCTTGTCCCTCCCAACCGTCCCTACCCGCCTCAGCCAAACCGACTGCGACCCTAGTCCGGCTAACCATCAACCCGGCGGCCGGCGTAACCGCCGCCTGAAAAAAAAATGACCTCCACCCCTACAATCGACCCGACCCACTCTAACGATCCCGGAGCTGCCTCAAGAATAAACCCAGCTCCAGCCCCAAACCAGGCACTGCCCAACCCACCTGCAAACCAACCGCGACCCTACCCGTCCATGCCAAACCCATATCCCATGAAAATCGGAACAAACATCCCTTATCTAAACCCACGTAAGTATCTTTCACTTAGCCAATTCAAATCCCATAAAATCCTCTTCTATAAATCAAGATCGTGGCTTTAAAAAGAAAGGAAGGCATATCATAAAGAAGACTCTCATCAGCACAAAAAGAAATAGGGACGTAGAGAGAGACAAGTTGTGTATATTATTACAGTTTAGGGTCATAAAAAATTCCAAAAAAAAATTAGTTTAGTTTTACAATAAATTTTTAGGTTTGTTTATTTATTCTTTTTAGTGTAATCAAGTGCTGGATTAGTGAGAAGATTGAGACGCATTTCATGAACGCGATTTGACAAGGAGACTTGCATATTGTATTCTATTTCTCTATTCAAATTTATATCATCTTTTGATATTTTACTGAATGTTGTTTATTATAACATGAGAATGTTTGGCTAAACACCCCGTTCAAGGGGTGGGATGCACTCCGAATGATGTCAATTTTATTTATTGGTTTCATTCATTTTATATTTCTAGGTAAATTAATTTTAACTGTCACCAACTAATTTATGTAACGGGAGTTAGTAAATTAGTGGAACGAATTAATGTTTAAATTAATGAATCGAACTAGAGATAGGTTTTTCCGAAATTTGAATATTAATTCGGTGTTGAAATTTGAAGATTGCTACTGTTTTGGTTAAATTGATCCTAGCGGGTAAATTTTCTGAAAATAATGTAGACCTAATTTTTCATCATGATACATTTTTAAATTAATTTGCTAAAAAAGATATTATTAAATTTATAATTTTAACGAGAGTTAGATTATCGATTTAATATTATCTCGAAATATTTCAAAATAATAAATTGAGAAATTAAAATAATTCAGAATGCAGGGTAATCCCATCTCTTGCCCTTCTCACATATTTCACACTCGGTTGCACATTCTTTTTCAATATTTAGTCATTTTATAATTTTTAGCATTTGTTAGTTAAATTTTCCCTTGAAATTGTTTTTAAAAATAAAAAAAATTAAAAATATTTGAATAAAAAAAAATTGGAATTGCACGTTTTCACATTAATTGTTTCACCTTGGAAGTTGGATTGGTACCCGTACTTACCGCAATACGAGTTATTTTTAGACAAGTTTTGTAGGTACTCAAGGGAATTTTGAGAGTGACTTTTGTACTACAACGATACATATGCAAAAAACTTCTTATCAGGAGGTGTTGGTGCCTCCCACGGGGCCGTTTGGGGGCTGTTTTGGTTTTTCACCCTCTAACGCGATGTTTTTAACCCTAAGTCTAGAAATTTGCAAATTACTGTCGTATTCTCAAACCGAGAGTCCCGTGGTTTGCGCGGTCAGTTCCTACGAGTCAGATTTGTCCCGTGGGAGGTGTTAATGCCTCCCACGGGGTCCTTCAGTGGATGTTTTGGGTTTTCACCCTCTAATGCCATGTTTTTAAGCCTAAGTCTAGAAATATGCAAATTATCGTCGTATTCTCAAATCAGGAGTCCCGTGGCTGCGCGATTAGTTCCTATGAGTAACATTAGTCCCATGGGAGGTGTTAGTGCCTCCCACGGGCCGTTCGGGGGCTATTTCGCGTTTTCACCGACTAACACAATATTTTTAAACCTAAGTCTAAAAATATGCAAATTATCGTCCTATTCTCAAACTGGGAGTCCCGCAACTACGTGGTCAGTTCCTACGAGTTACATTGGTCCCGTGGGAGGTGTCGGTGCCACCCACGGGGCCGTTCGAAGGTTGTTTCGAGTTTTTCCCCACTAATCCCATGTTTTGCCTAAGTCTAGAAATATACAAATTATCATAATATTATCCAACCGGGAGTCTCGTGGCTGCGTGGTCAGTTCCTACGAGTTACATTAGTCCCGTGATAGGAGTTGGTGCCTCCCACAGGGTAGTTCGGGGGCGGTTTTGGGTTTTCACCCACTAATGCCATGTTTTTAAGCCTAAGTCAAGAAATATAAAAATTTCCATTGTATTCTCAAACCGGGAGTCCCGTGGTTACGCAATCAGTTTCTACGAGTCACATTGGTCCCCATGGGAGGTGTTGGTGCCACCCACGGGGCCGTTCGGGGGCTGTTTCGGGCTTTCACCCACTAACGCCATGTTTTTAAGCCTAAGTGTTGAAATATAAAATTATCGACGTATTCTCAAATCGAGAGTCCTATGGCTTGCGCGGTCAGTTTCCTACGAGTAACATTAGTCATGTGGGAGGTGTTGGTGCCTCCCACGGGTCCGTTCAAGTGCTGGTTCAGGTTTTCACCCACTAACGCCATATTTTTAAGCCTAAGTATATAAATACGCAAATTACTGTTGTATTCTCAAACGGGATTCCCAGGGCTACGCAGTGAGTTCCTACGTGTCGCATTGGTCCCAATGGGAGGTGTTGGTGCCTCCTACGGGGCCATTCGGGGGTTGTTTCGAGTTTTCACCACTAATGCCATGTTTTTAAGCCTAAGTCTAGAAATATACAAATTACCGTCTTATTCTAAAACCGGGAGTACCGTGGCTGCGTGATCAGTTCCTACGAGTTACATTGGTCCCGTAGGAGGTGTTGATGCATCCCATGGGGACCTTCAGGGGCTCTTTTTGGTTTTCACCCTCTAACGCCACGTTTTTAAGCCTAAGTATAAAAATATGAAAATTACCATTGTATTCTCAAATCGGGTGTCCCGCGACTGCGTGGTCTGTTCCTACGAGTTACATTGATCCCCGTGGGAGGTGTTTGTACCACCCACAGGGCCGTTCAGGGGCCTTTTTGGGGTTTCTCCCCACTCACGCCATGTTTTGCCTAAGTCTAGAAATATGCAAATTATCATCATATTCTTAAACCGGGAGCCCTATGGCTGTGCGGACAGTTTCTACGAGTTACATTGGTCTCGTAGGAGGTGTTGGTACCATCCACGGGGCCGTTCGGGGGCTGTTTTGAGTTTTCACCTTCTAACGCCATGTTTTTAAGTCTAAGTCTAGAAATATACAAATTACCATTGTATTCTCAAACTGGGAGTCCCGTGGCAGCACGGTTTAGTTCCTACGAGTCACATTGGTCCACGTGGGAGGTGTCGGTGCCTCCCACAGGGCCCTTCGGGGGCTATTTCGAGTTCTCAACCTCTAACCGCCATGTTTTTAAACCTAAGTCTAGAGATATGCAAGTTATCATCATATTCTCAAATCGGTCGTTCCCGTGGCTGCGGGGGTCAGTTACTACATGTAACATTGGTCCCCCGTAGGAGGTGTTGGTAGCTCCGACGGGGCCGTTCCAGGGCTATTTCAAGTTTTCACCCACTAACGCCATGTTTTAAGCCTAAGTCTAAAAATATGCAAATTACCGTTGTATTCTCAAATCGGAGTACCAGGCTACGCGATCCGTTCCTATGAGTTACATTGGTCCGTGGGAGGTATTGGTGCCTCCCACGGCGTCCGTTCGGAGGTTGTTTCGAGTTTTCACCCCACTATTGCCATGTTTTTAAGCCTAAGTCTAAAAATATAGAATTTACCCTCTTATTCTCAAACCGAGAGTCACGTGGGTGCGCGATCAGTTCCTACGAGTTACATTGGTCCCGTGGAGGTGTTAATGCCTCCCATGGGGCCCTTTGGGGGCTGTTTTGGGTTTTCACCCTCTAACGCCATGTTTATAAGCAGAAGTCTAGAAATATGTAAATTACTGTTGGTATTCTCAAATCGGGAGTCCCACGGCTCTGTAGTCAGTTTCCTACGAGTTATATTGGTCCCGTGGGAGCTGTTAGTGCCACAAACGGGGCCCGTTCGGGGGCTATTTCGGGTTTTCCCCCACTAACGCCATGTTTTGCCTAAGTCTGCAAATATGCCAATTATCATCCGTATTCTTAAACGGGAGTCCCGTGGCTTCGCGATCAGTTCCTACGAGTTACATTGGTCCCGTGGGAGGTGCTGGTGCCTCCCACGGGGCCGTACGGGGGATATTTTGGGATATCACCCTCTAACGCCATGTTTTTAAGCCTACGTATAGAAATATGCAAATTATCGCCGTATTCTCAAACTGGGAGTCCCGTGGGTTGCGCGGTCACTTTCTACGAGTTCACATTGGCCCCTGTGGGAGGTGGTTGTGCCACCCACGGGGAAGTTCGGGGGCTTTTTCGGGTTTTCACCCACTAACGCCATGTTTTTAAGCCTAAGTTTAGAAATATGCAAATTACTACAATATTCTGAAACCGAGAGTCCCATGGCTGCACGGTCAGTTCCTACGAGTTACATTGGTCCCGTGGGAGGTGTTGGTTCCTCCCACGGCACCCTTCGGGGGCTATTTCGAGTTTTCACACTCTTACGCCATGATTTCAAACCTAAGTCTAGAAATATGAAAAAAATCATTGTATTCTTCAAATCGGAGTCCCGTGGTTGCAGCGGTCAGTTTCTACAACTAACATTGGTTCGTGGGAGTTGTTGGTGCCTCCTACGGGGCCGTTCGGGTGCTGTTTCGAGTTTTCACCCACTAATGGCATGTTTTTAAGCGTAAGTCTAGAAATATGAAAATTACCATCGTATTCACAAATCGGGAGACCCAAGGCACGCGATCAGTTTCCAACAAGTCATGTTGGTCCCGTGGGAGGTGTTGGTGCCTCCCACGGGACCATTCAGGGTTTTTTTGAGTTTTCACTCACTAACGGCATGTTTTTAAGCCTAAGTCTAGAAATATGAAAATTACCAACGTATTCTCAAATCAGGAATCCCCGGCCTACGCGATCAGTTGCTACGACTCACGTTGGTTCCGGTGGGAGGTGTTGGTGCCTCCCACGAGGCTGTTCGGGGGCTGTTTTGAGTTTTCACACTCTAACGCCTTGTTTTTAAA